>CM046953.1:60929120-61529120 GCA_025698515.1 Gossypium sturtianum | reverse complement strand
ATTGACGTTGACTGAGGTCACGTTGTGGATTAATTGCGATTTAGTTCGCGTGGCTTGATGAGTGGCTATGTGCCTCATCGTGGTTGATATCGGCTATGTGCCATATCGTGGTTGATGAGTGGCTATGTGCCTCATCGTGGTTGATATCGGCTATGTGCCATATCGTGGCTTGATGAGTGGCTATGTGCCTCATCGTGGTTGATATCGGCTATGTGCCATATCGTGGTTGATGAGTGGCTATGTGCCTCATCGTGGTTGATATCGGCTATGTGCCATATCGTGGTTGATGAGTGACTATGTGTCCCATCGTGGTTTTGGTGTTAGCTACGGCTACATCGTGGATTGGCGCTGACTGAGGTCGCGTTGTGGACTATTGTGCTTAATTGCACGTGGACGGCGATGATTGCCTTTGGAGTGAAAAGGAGAGGGTGATTTGATAATCCTCGGTGTGTGGTAGGTTGGATAAGGGGGTGTGTAGCGGATGGACCCTAGGTTTGGGTTGGGCTTCATAATTGCATGATTTCGTATGTGAACATATGTGGAAATGGGCCAAGCCCAATATGATATGTGGATTAATGTAAGAATGGGCAAAGCCCAGTATATGAATGTGGATCAGTGTGGAAATGGGCTAAGCCCAGTATGTGGAAATTATGTGGTTAACTACCCTATTAGATAGATGTGATATGAATATGGGCCAAGCCCAGAATGTGTTAACATGTGAATATGATATTTGATATCTGATATATGAGTTAATATGTGGTTAACATGTGGGTGGAATTCGGTGGACTAATTACACACCGAGATCGTATGACTCACCCAATTTTTATTAAACATCGCAGATGATTCGTGGTGATTGGACCGGGTTGGAGTGGATACGAGGTGGCCCATGCGTAGACATCATCTTTATTTTATTCATTTATTACTAAGAACTTTTGTTTAATTATTTGTTGTAATAAGGCCCAGCTTAAAGTATTTAAGTATTTCTATTTGAGTATTTTTATTATGTTAAAGCAAAGTGACGATTGAATTATTATTTTGAAACCGGTTTATTTTCGGCAAAACTATATCCTAAAATGTATCATAAAGTTTTAACCAGGATATTTTTATAAACACCACACTTTACTTAAGATTTTAAATGGTCACCGTTTTACAAACTCAACAAGTTGTCATGATTTTATCTTTAGGTCGAATCTTCTCAAACGTTTTTCCGGAGTGGCATACCAGATCCGATCAGGGCTTGTGGGCCGGGTTTGGGGTGTTACAAATTGGTATCAGAGCCCGGTTCAAAACTCGGCTTTGAGGTTTTGGGCCCGAAAATAGTTTTCAAAAAAAAAATGGGCTTTCATAAACTTTTGAGTTATTCTCGCATGGCACTGTATCTCCTACCAAGTCCACTGTGTAAGTATTTCTAATTATTGAAGTGACTTGTTTATGTGAACTGTTATGGGCTTATTTGGGCTCGTAGATTAGAATATTAGGGCTATTGAACCCTAGGGCTAGTGCACTCAAACACATGCATAAGACTTAAGGACTATTAAACAAACTCGTGAAGTAAGTCACCGAGCTAGGTGTGGCAAATCACAGTGCGATGTCTAGGAGTGGATTCAAGAAGAGCTTGGTATTTAAGCAAAGTCCTAGCGACTCACCTCCTCTTTACTCGAATCCTACCTGCAGTGCGTAGCTACGGTTCACCCTAACCAAGAGGACTTATTCACGGGCTAAACCCGATAATTAAAACCCGAAAGGGACTAGCCATGATAAAAACCCTAGTTTTAAAATCCCTAAATTACCCTTTTAATTGTAGTAAAAGATTATTGTGAAAATTTTTCCAAAATATCTCCGATTTACAAAATTACAAAAATGCCCTGTATTGTAAATTACTAAAATACCCTTAGTTTTTAAGATTTTAAAAATACCATCGACTTTTGTTAAAATATTTCTACTTTACAAAGATACCAAAAACACATTTTACAAATAACAAGATACCTCGATTTGGAAAATTTACTGAATCGCTTCGACTTCCAAAATTACAGAAATAACCTCGATTTCAAATTTTTGCAACACCTCCGATTTGTAAAACAAAATAACCCTGAGATTTTGTAAATTTGAAATACCTCTAATTTGAAAAATATTTTTGAATTGACCCCGATTTATTATCAAAATACCCTGTAGGAAAATGACGAAATTACCACAGGTAAGGAAAAGGACTGAAATGGCCATAAAAGTGTAGTGAATGATGTTGTGAATGAATGTGACTTCATGGAGAAATGAATGTGTCTCTCGCTTATGAATGTGAATGTGACTCCTCGAGTTAGAGTTGTGAACTTGAACTAGAAACTTTGGTTGATCGAAGAACTACTTCAACATCTCTTTTCATAAAACTGTTCGCGAATAATCGTGGAACAAAATTTTCGATGCATAAAACTTTTTAATCAGATTAAATCACGACGTTAGAAATGAGTTCTAGGGACGTGAACTTAGAGATCGTGCCTAGAAAGTATGATGGTTCTATTAAGATCAGAGCGCGCAAAGCATAAGCGTAGTGCGGTGAGTTAAGATGTACGATTATTCGTTAATAAGTAATTTCGAGGACGAAATTATTTTTAAGGAGGGTAGAACTGTAACAACCTGAAAAGGGCCTATGCTTTTTTGGTTTAATTGTACGAAATGACATATCTTATGTATTATGAATATATTTTGAACACTTTTGGAAACCTGGAAATGTATGGAAATGTTAAGTTTAAAAGAGGAAAGTGAACATTTTTAGAACCTTGGAAATGTAAGGAAATGTCTTGTAAGGAAATGTCATGGAAATGTAAGGAAATGTCTTGGAAATGTAAGGAAATGTCTTGTAAGGAAATGTCATGGAAATGTAAGGAAATGTCAAGTTTACAAAGCCGATCGAAAATTTTTGGAAACTTAGAAATGACCTAGAAATGACGAGTTTTAAGGTTTAAAAGGGGAAATTAAGGCAAGGTGGCCTTAAAAGAAAAAGTTTGTGAAATTTGACACACAAACAGGCTTGGAAAAGTTGTCTGAAGATGCCACTTAGGGCCTATGGAAATGGCGCCATATGCAAGAGGAATGGGCCTAAGTTCGAGTCACATGGGAAGCAAATAAAAGAAATTTTATTTTGCTACAAGGAGCAGAGAGGTGGACGGCACATGGCTATAAATTAGGAGCTTTTATTATTTTATAAATAGTGGATAAATAAGGGATTTATTTATCATTATTTTCAAGAGATAATTGTTGGATTAAATTCTTTTAATTTGAATAAAGAGATAAAGAGGAAAATAAGGGAGAAGTGATGGCCAAGTAAGGGACTTTGAGTTTAATAATTTCGGCTAAGTAAGGATAGTTGCTGAATTATCTTTTATTAAAGAGATAAAGCTATTAAAATAGAAGAGTGATGGCCAAGTAAGGGATTCTAAGTTAGTAATATCGGCTATAAAAGGAAAAGAGAGGCCATTCTGCATTATTATCTGTTCTTTGAAAGCCTCTGACGAATTCTCTTCACCAAATCTTCTTCTTCTTTTATTTTTGCCAAGCCGAAATACCTTGTGTTCTAGCCGAATCCTCCATCTTTATTCTTCCTTTTCTTTTCTTTCTAATCCCTCTAAAAGCCGAAAGTTGTGAGATCATCATCTAGCCATAGCCGAATCTCTGAAGGTTGAAGTGAAGGTGTAATCGATTTCTTTAAGTAAGGGTAAGATCTCATTCGGTTTCATCCTTTTTTCTTAAGATTTGCCGAAATCAAGGACTAACCCCATTAATATCTTATTTCCGAAACTTTGAAGAGATCTTTCAGGATTTACTAAGTGTCGACTACAAGGAAGGAGAAGTTCTTTTCCCGAAGGTACACCATAGGCCACGTGTTCCCTAGTTATTCGGTGAGTTTCAGGATTTAAAATCCACAAGGTAAGTGTCTATGGTATTCGGCCAAGGCCATGTTTGGTAAATATATGTGTTCATTAATTATTCAAAAGCTGAAAACTAACCAAGTTAATTGATTCAATGCTTGGCCGAATGCAAGAAGAGTATAGCAGAGATTTCAAGACTTGATTCTTAAGTCAAACGGCAACAAGGTAAGTTTAAGTATACTAATCCTACTAGGATTTGGATTTATGTCCGAATGGCTTTTTATTAAAGTAGTAGGTGATTAATCAAATGTAGGGATTAAGGATCTAAGCATTAGATCAAGCTTTTCGGGATTTCAAGACCCTTTCGGTAAGTATGATAAGTTGTGGATATTTGGTTAAGAATTCGTATATTGATGATTAAATCGATTGTTCTGATTAAGTGTGTTGATGGAGGCGAATACCATTCAAGAAGGGAAAGGAAGGTCCCTATCCCGAAGTTTAAGAAGAGATCTGTCTCGGCTAGCTAGGGATTGGCCACCGGGGTGTGGACCAGTCGAACAAGAAAGTAGGCAAACAGCCGTAGTATCGCCTAGTGATAGCATCGATGATCGAAAGCATAGTTCTCCAAGTGATCGGTGTGTGATTAACCCACCGTTTTACGGGTATATGATATGTATGTGAAATGTGTATGTGTTATGAATGTGCTAACTAGTGCAAAGTGGAAATTGTGATAAGGATACCCTCAAGGGTATGTCGATAATCCGGTAAGTACCAAACCTGATGATATGTGATTATTAATAAGAATATGTGATAATATGCTTGATGAACATGCTCATGCATCATTACATTGTATCATTATTTTATGTGGCATGTGCATGGGTTGGGATATGAAAGAAGGTACGGGTGTACTTCGAGTACGTGGTTTGATGTTAGCCTTGAGCTACATCGTGGATTGACGTTGACTGAGGTCACGTTGTGGATTAATTGCGATTTAGTTTGCGTGGCTTGATGAGTGGCTATGTGCCTCATCGTGGTTGATATCGGCTATGTGCCATATCGTGGTTGATGAGTGGCTATGTACCTCATCGTGGTTGATGAGTGGCTATGTGCCTCATCGTGGTTGATATCGGCTATGTGCCATATCGTGGTTGATGAGTGACTATGTGTCCCATCGTGGTTTTGGTGTTAGCTACGGCTACATCGTGGATTGGCACTGACTGAGGTCGCGTTGTGGACTATTATGCTTAATTGCACGTGGACGGCAGTGATTGCCTTTGGAGTGAAAAGGAGAGGGTGATTTGATAATCCCCTGGTGTGTGGTAGGCTGGATAAGGGGGTGTGTAGCGGATGGACCCTAGGTTTGGGTTGGGCTTCATAATTGCATGATTTCGTATGTGAACATATGTGGAAATGGGCCAAGCCCAATATGATATGTGGATTAATGTAAAAATGGGCAAAGCCAAGTATATGAATGTGGATCAGTGTGGAAATGGGCCCAGTATGTGGAAATTATGTGGTTAACTACCCTATTAGATGAATGTGATATGAATATGGGCCAAGCCCAGAATTTGTTAACATGTGAATATGATATTTGATATTTGATATATGAGTTAATATGTGGTTAACATGTGGGTGGAATTCAGTGGACTAATTACACACTGAGTCTGTATGACTCACCCAATTTTTATTAAACATCGCAGATGATTCGTGGAGATTGGACCGGGTTGGAGTGGATACGAGGTGGCCCACGCAGAAGACATCTTCTTTATTTTATTCAGTTTATTACTAAGAACTTTTGTTTAATTATTTGTTGTAATAAGGCCCAGTTAAAGTATTTAAGTATTTCTATTTGAGTATTTTTATTATGTTAAAGCAAAGTGACGATTGAATTATTATTTTGAAACTGGTTTATTTTCGGCAAAACTATATCCTAAAATGTATCATAATGTTTTAACCAGGATATTTTTATAAACACCACACTTTACTTAAGATTTTAAATGGTCACCGTTTTACAAACTCAACAAGTTGTCATGATTTTATCTTTAGGTCGAATCTTCTCAAACGTTTTTCCGCAGTGGCATACCAGATCCGGTCAGGGCTTGTGGGTCGGGTTTGGGGTGTTACATAATTTCTTCCACTGATTAACCACGAACAATCTTATGGACAGTAGTTTTAAGAGTAGTTCTTTCAAGTTCGAAATTATATCTACAGGTTTCAGTCTCAAGTGTATATCTCCTAGTTCCACACACATTCAACCATTATACATCAACATACAAGTAACATCCATGAATCCACATTCATCACCTAAAGGTATTTTCGTCATTTAACTACCCAGGGGTGTTTTCAGTATTTCTACCCTACAGGGTATTTTGGTAATTTGGCAAAATAAGGGTATCTTGGAAATTTTGCAAAACAGGGGTATTTCGGTACTTTTGCAAAATAGGGGTATTTTAGGAATTTTGCAAATCAGGGTATTTCGGTAATTTTACAAATATAAGGGGTATTTTAGCAATTAACTTTGGCCCATAAACAAGTCCTCGCGGTTAAAGTGAACAAACACTATACACCAGGTAGGATCTCAGAAAAGAGGAGGTGGGTCACTCGGACCGCTTAAGTACCAAGCTCTCACTAGATCCAATCCTAGACATGCATATGTCGGTTACCACACTCTAACCCAACGACTGGTTTACGGACATGTTTAGTTAGATTAAGTTTTATGAATTTAAAGAGTTTGTTTAAACTAGGCCTAAAGTCCATTAATTCCTAACATGCTAGTCTACATCCATAAAGCCCATCAACCCGACATGCATATCACATCAAGAGTTAGAATACTTACCTGCGTGGATCGGGTGCTGGTAGACTCGAAGGCCATATCTCAACCCAAGCATTTTCACCAACTTTATAACCTACTACTGGACCCATTTCACAGCCCGAGTTTTGCAACTGGGCTCTGATACCGAAATGTAACACCCCAAACCCGGCCCAAATGCTACGACCAGATTTGGTATGGTACGGGTTGAACTTTAAAAACTTTGCTTTGAAGGGACTTGATATCTTGGTTTGTTTATTTAGGTATTCATTCAGAAAAACGATATTTGATGAAAACCTTTGTTTTTTTTTATTGAACATGTTTGAAAATCCCATTTTATTACTCCTTATGACTTAAGTCCATGATCATAAATTTATAAATTGTAAACATTAACAAATAGAAAATCGAAACCTAAGCCATGGGCCTTATTACATAAATAATCCAAAAATTTAAACTTAAAAAAAAACCAAAAATAGTTTATGAAAATAAAAGACTTGATGGCCCCTCGAGTCCGCTTCAGCTCCCATGTCCACGATCTACTGCTCATCTGAAAAGTCAGGAAAATAAAAGGGTGAGTCACCAAGACTCAGTGTGCAAATCCCAAAAACACATGAAAGGCTTTAGGCCCACAAACACATTATGGGCCTTGGCCCATACATAACGGCAACAACATATTTACATGCAACATGGCCCAACCTAACCTAAAAGTCCGTCCTCTACACACCAGCCCGTACCAGCCAACACACCTCGGGGATTTCTACAATCAACCCGCCAATCGCTACACACCATATCGCGGTCATGTCGCGGTTATAATGCCGATCACCGGTGACCTTATAATCCATCGTGGCAGAGCCACCGATCACCGTGTGACCTCATAATCAAGTGTGGCAGAGCCACCGATCACTAATGTGACCTAACTGTACATATCGTGGTTTTACCACCGATCATTGAGTGACCTATTAGCATGCTCTTCCCCTTCATCACATTAATCCCATCCCATGCGTACATTCATGCAAAATCAAACAATATACCACTTAAGTATTTACAATCTAGCACATTCATTGATACACATAGAGAAGTTTCTATGATCACGTACCTGGCATCCATTGCCTACCCTTTTTGGGTAACACGACTGTTCATACAGCCTACTTTTTCGGCTTTTAGCCCATAACATATGTATATACAGGTTAAGTAGTTTGATAGAGATCTACACACCTGATTATGGTTAAGACGACACTTTCTATGTCGATGCTATCCGTAGCTGACACAACCGCTATTTGCCTAAGGTGTTGTTTAGAAGCCGGTCCAGAGCCCGGTGGCCAATCTCTAACAGCAGACACCACACGTTTCTTGAACTTTGGGGCTGGGACTACAGATCCAACTCCTACCTTTGATTTGCTGACATTCGAGTCCATGAGTGATCTTGGTCAGAAGGTACTACGATGATTGCTTAACGAACCATTAGGTTAAGACACGAATAACGAAAAGAAACCGATTGATCAACTTAAGGAGAACCAAAAACCTTACCTTGAAATCCCGAAAATAATATGATTCGTATGCTACCGATTTCTGGCTTAGAAACCTAGACGATTAGATCTCCTTCAAATCCAGGAATACCGCCAAAGAGAAAGAACACAAGATTAGAGAAAACGTCAAACTAAGGATGGCCCTAACTACCAACTAGCCATTCGGCTTTGGCTTCAAAAGCCGAAAAAGATTGCAAAAATACTAGCACAAGTCGATACTCACCTCTACAGAAGATTTTGGCTACTTCTAAACTATTCCGGCTTTATGGAGAAATCGACACAAGAGGAAAAGAATGGAAAAGAGTGTGAAGTGAGAGGTTTCGGCTTCTGAAGGAATCAAAAGGAAAGATTGCAGAGAATGGCTGAGGGTTTCGGCATAGAGAATGAGAGAAAAGCTTTAAAAGAATGGGGTTCAAATGCACAGGAATTGAAGAGATAGCCCCTATTTATAGAAAATTTGGCACTTACCTATCAAAACCGAAAGTGCCCTTCCCGATAACTAACAACTAATCAAATAGTGGGGAAATTTGGCACCCTTATGGCATTGGAAACCGATTTCTTCCCCCTCCAAGAGATGGAAATTTGGCCATCATCTTTGCACTCATCGATAGCTCCTATCTTTTCTCCTCTATCTTAATCCATTCACTCCTCCGAAGAGACCTAGATAACACCACTTCCTCCTATTTTATCAAGACCTTATCCCCATTATCCAAGTCACTAAATCCCTCCAAATCTTAAGCCTCATTGCCGTCCCTCTTGCTCCCCTTTTAAGTCCAAAGCTTAGGCCTCTTCAACTGCTAATGGCGCCACCTTATAACTCCTTTGCAGTGCCACTTGTTACTGAGCCCCAAGCCCACTTTGTAGTTCAAACCACAGATACTATCTTTTAAACCCTTTAGTGTCCCATCAGAAAATTTAATCAAGGCCTCGACCCCATCCTGAGCCCAATTTGGACCCCTAACACTTAAATTAACACATTAAACATATCCCCACACTAAACGCATAGGCCCATTAATTCAGGATGTTACAAATGATCCAGCTCAACGAGTTAGAAGAATTCTGAATGTTCTCATACGAGAATGCCAAATTACTCAAAGTGAGACTTAAGAAATGGTATGACAAGCACATTCGAGTTCGAGAATTTGAAGCAGGTCAGCAAGTCTTGTTATTTAATTCCAGATTAAAGTTCTTTCCAGGTAAGTTAAAATCACATTTGTCCGGTCCATTTATGATTCACCGAGTTTATCCATACGGAGTCATCAAACTTCAAGAAAATGGAGGTAATTTCCGAGTCAATGCTCAGCCCTTGAAAAATTACTAGGGGGATAAAATTGAACGGGATCAAATCTCGTTCATTTTATCGGATATTTAATTTTTCTTGTTTTCTAAATAAAAGATTTAGGGTATATTTTCGGGATTAGTATGTTTAAATAAATTCTATCAAGGAGATTGGAATTTAAGCGGGACCGTTTGTGACCCCTCCAATCTTTCCTGGGAATTGATTTTAACATAATCTTTCGAGAAATTATCCCCTAAATAGCAAAATAAATTTTTAGTTTTCAACTAAGAGGGTCAATTTTGATCCAATTTTTTAAATTGCAACTCAATTTCAATTTTTTTTTAAGTCTAGGTACTTAATTGAATTATTTCCAAAATTCGGTTGCTCTCTTTGTAAATATTAAAAATTAGATACCTCTTTTTGTAAATATTTTCAAAAGGCATTTAGAATAAATGTTTTTAATTTTAAAAAATGATAATTATTAATATATAATTATATCTATTATAATATATATTAATCATTATTAACTTTACATAAAGTTAGTATTAGTTTAAATTTAATCATGTTTTATTTGATAAGCTTTTATTTTAATAAATCAATAGCAAATAATAATTTAATATGCATTATATTAATTATTAATTGTTGTTAACTTTGTTTAGGATTAGACCTTAGAATTTTTTAATTATTATTTTTTTCTAAGAATTCTACTTTAACTCCTATTCCCCTCATTATAGATACCACCAACCTTCTCCATCATTCATCACTCAAAACTCCATTCCCACCAAATACTGAAACACATAAGTGCCACAAGCCTTCAACTCCTTAGCCACAACACCGCCCGATAGCCATTCGGCCAGCAGCTCACCCCGCGCACACTTGCTACCTCCGTGCACACTTAACAGCTACTCTTTGGCGCCACACCGCCCCGGCTCGGCTCCAAAGGCGACAGTTCGCTGTTCGCAAGGATCTGCGCACCTCGTGTTGTTTCCAGCCCCAGTTCACGCACGCCCAAGCTGTTGCCCACTCGGTGTTGCTTCCTGTAGCCCACGCAGCTGCTCACGCCAGGTTGTGCCACTCCTCACTCCTGCTCAACGTGTCTGCTACTGCCCAGCATCCGTGCGGCACATCAGCCCTATTACTCACACCAGCTTCGCACCAACATCCTTAGCCAATAACCCTCCAACCTTCCCTAAATTGACTTCTTTTGATTTATAATTATTTTTTTTAGGAGTTCTTAATTCTCATAAAAAGGGTGGTAAGATAATTTTTTTCTCCTAAATTTTAAATTTTATTTAATTATTTAATTTTTCAATTTATTGAATTATTAATAGTTTATACTAATTAAATTTTTTAGAAAATAATTGTTTCCATCATATATTCAGGTTAATCATGCCTCACAAAAGAACTCGTGCCTCTGCCCAAATTGACGAATCACAAAACAAATTCCACTGTGATGAAGCCAAAGCAAGATACGAAAGTATCTTCAAGAATCAACAGATGCATCCAGAGAAAGGCTTCACATTGAAAGAAAACAATTATATTGATTTCATGGCGATCATTCATCAAGTTGCTGAAACTCTCAATTGGGAGTTGTTTTGTGAGAAAAGACCCAGTGTGGATGAGGAGTTAGTTCATGAATTTTATGCGAATTTAACCTCAAGCGAGTTGACGGAAGTTTCTGTTCGCGGAATCAAGGTACCAATAACCTCAAATGCTATTAATGAAATATTTGAATTACCTGATTTAGAAAATGACGAATATTCTTCCTTGATGAGCAATATTGAGCCTGAAAATTTGCAAGAAACTCTCGAGGAACTTACAGTTCTAGATTCCAAGTGGACTGTGTCAAAACTAGGAATTCACACTTGTCGAAGAGAATATTTGACACCACTAGCGAAGGTATGGTTTTATTTCGTCCGATTCAGCCTTATGCCTAGTTCACATGGGACTACGATTTCATTAGAGCGAATGGTCTTATTATACTCGATTTTAACTAGAAAGACCATTGATGTGGGAAAAATCATCTCGAGAGAGAGATGTGGAATTGTGCTGCTAGACGTTCTGGCCCAGCTTACTTCCCCTTTACGATAACAATTTTGTGCTTAAAAGCTAAAATTCTTGCAAACATAAAGAAGACAAGCTATAGCCAGGGCACAATCACGGATTGAGACCTCTACCGAATAGCTGGAGACTCTGTTCTACAGCAACAAGTTGAAGAAAGTAAGGATCCCGAAGAAGAAGAAGAAGATCCCACAGAGATTGAACCAATGCAATTAGTTGAAATCCCTGATAAGGCAGAACCAATGGAACCTGATGTCGCAACTTCAATGTTCAGAACTCAATTGCCTCGCCTAGATCTTTGAGATGAGCTGTCAAAATTGATGGACTTAAAGCAACATATGCAGTGGCAGCAACAAGCTTATTGGAGATATTCAAAAATAAGGGATGACTCCATGAGAAGCGCTTTTACAAAAATATACAATGACCCGTTTATTTTTGTGTTTGAACCATGAGTCCACTATCGAAGAGGGAGCGAAGCGTTTCATGCAAAAATAAAGATGATAGAGCAAAAGACGAGTCAAATTCGGAGGAATCTGCAAATAAATAAAAAGGGGGGTCTTGACTTTTTTTTATTTATGTTCTTTGGTTATTTTAGGATTAGGTTTAATTAGGAATTTTTATTTTTGCATAATAAAACAAGAGGTGGAAATGATAAATAAAAATGAACAAGTTGCAAAGTATAAAAGTGTGGCAATAGATATATACATGTCTAGGATTGGATCTAGAGAGAGCTTGGTACTTAAGCAGTCAAATTAACTCACCTCCTCTCTTCTAGAATCTTACCTGGTGTATAGTATCTATTCACTTTTAACAATGAGGACATTGTTCATCTTAAGTAGGGGGACTGAAAAATTGAATTTGTTTCCACTCAGAATAAATTTTTCTTTTAATTATGATTAGGATATATTTTGTTCAATAAATTTGAAATTTTGTTAAGTATGCTAAACTTTAGTATGAATAAAGTTTGATTATTTCAATAATTGTTATGTTAACTGAAATATGACATAAGTGTATTTTTAATAAAGCATACAAATCAACCATAAAATTGTTAGTTCCTTAAGAAA
Organism: Gossypium sturtianum; assembly: GCA_025698515.1. Taxonomy (NCBI): domain Eukaryota; kingdom Viridiplantae; phylum Streptophyta; class Magnoliopsida; order Malvales; family Malvaceae; genus Gossypium; species Gossypium sturtianum. Next base: position 61,516,521 of record CM046953.1, on the reverse strand, counting down.
GTTAGGCATGCATGAAAGTTTAAGTCTCTAGAATTGACTTAGTAGTTTCTTGAGGCGAAATCCTAGGAAGCATGGGATGTTGAAAATGATTTAGGCAACTTTTGTTTGGACCGTTTGAGCCTTTCAAGCCAACCTTGATGAAATTTTATCCTTTGAAACCCAACTTTGAGACTATATGGCCTAATTTTATTTGAACCCTTGCAATATTTAGCCATCACTTCTCTCTTAATTATCTTTAAATTTTCCCAAACATTAGACTCAGTACTATTCAGAATATTCTTTGAAAATAAGTTTGGGGGAGTTGAAAAGAAGTATCAAATGCTCAAAAATTTTTTAATACATAAGCAAAATGCTCGTAAAAAAAAGCATATGTACTTGAAAGAAAATAGATGTGCAAAAGAGCAGGTGAAAGCAAAGTAAGTTGGCGTATTGAAGGTAATTATTCCGAAGGTCCGATTGAAGCTGAGTCAAGAGGTTTTTAGCCTAAATTTATATATCGTTTACCTACCCCTAGCCTAGCTACGTTACAACCTATTTAAAGACCTATTGATTCAAGTTTCTATGCTACATACATTAGTGGAGAGAAATTGCTATGTTCAACATATGAAGGCATAAATATCAAATTTCTTGTTTTTGAGCATAAGTATACCAAATTCATAATTTTGGGAAGAATGTTGTTTTGAAGGAATTTTTCAAAGGTGTCTCCGAGAAGTTCGTTTCAATTTGTGCATTACTCGGGACAAGCAGTGAATTAAGTTTGGGGGTGTGGAAACATGAAAATATACACACTTTTTCATGCCCTTTTTAACTCAAATTCATGCAGTTTTGGTAAAATTATTGTCGAAAAATATATAATTATTATAAAATAATTATTCTGTACTTAAATTATTAAAATAACGAATTTTAATTAATTTTATAATAAATTTTGATTAATTTTGATCATTTTCGATAGATTCGCACAAAGGGCAAAAATTGGCTCGGCAGACACTGCTAGAAGCGCAAAATCGAGAAGTGATTTTTGAAGCATCGAGACGAATGAATTTTTCAGCTAAAGACGGTCCAAATTATATGTATTAATTCATAATATAATTAATTTTAATTTTAATCCAATTTCATTTGGGTTAAATAAATTATTATTAATTAATTATGAAAAGTGGCCCAGTTGAGCTAAACAGAGAAAACCGAACCAACCAAGCTATTGGCAGCCCAAAACCGTCTGGCATGCTGACCCAATCAGCTTGCTTGTCTGATTAATTGGCTTGCAAAAAGGCCCTTGAAGACTTCGTCAAACTGCAAACAAACCCCTCCTCTTTTAGTGCCTTTCTAGATTTGCCCCAGCCTTAATATAGCAAGTTTGAAAGCTTCAAACTTGCCACATGTGTGGCCAGCCATGGGAGGGCTCTTTGGCTGCTGATTTTGGCTATTTTTAGCAGTCCTCTCAACTATAAACCCTCCCCTTGGCTTCTCATTTCAACACACCACAACATTCTCATCTCTTCTCTCCTCTCTCAACTTTCTCCTTTATTTCCCATCCATTTTCCTTTGTCCTCTTGCAATTCATCCATCATTTGGAGCAGCACTCAAGTGTTCATAGAAGCCTTGGTTCGACAAGAACAAGTAAAGAAGGAAGAGTGGAGCAAACCAGTCAAGCCACGGAGAAACACCGGATTTACTTCTTGTTCCCTATCCTTTTTAATTTTGTTGTTGTTATGATGAACATGTCTTTGAATATTTGTGATGTTGATATGGCTTAAATTTAATTCGTGTTAGGTTGATTGCATTTCGTTCTTAATTTATTAAAATTGTGTTTGTGTTGTTATAGGCCTCGGTAAGATGTTTGATTAAGTAAAATCATGACTAAGTTATTCTTGCATTACAATTGTAAGGTAACTAATGAATTAATTATTTAAACAGATTGAAATTGTAATTAATTGACACGATACTTATTCTGTGCATATTTAATCATCTAAGGTAGCTGAGGGTTAAATTAGCAATGGTATCGAGAGATACAATTGCCTTGCATAACTTGCAAGATTATTGTGATTAAACTGTTTCAGGGTAGGAATACATTGTTACCTCACTTAATATTTTATGTACTTATGAGATTGAATTAATTTTTTGAATTGACATAGAGATATGTACAAGAGATTATTTTGATTTCATAAGTATGTATGTGCATTAATATATTTGTCTACGAAAATTTGTTTAATCAGTTGAATTGACATAGAGATATAGTCAAGAGATGAATGGATTACCGAGTTGCCATGAATTTATTCGTAACAACATAAACATCAGTTTAATAATCCTAAGTTAAGAAATGTAATTAACCAAGCACAATTATGTCATCTTGATTAAAATCATCTTTTGAAACCGTGCATTAGAACTTTTATTTTATTTTTCATTTATTTTACGTTGTTAAAATCCTAGTTGTTAATCACCCTTTCAAATCAAAATATTTTTCTTCAACAAAGTGTTTTTAATTGCATTCATAAATAATTATTTTCACAGTTCCTGTGGGTACGATAACTCGACATTTACCTGTCACTTTATTAATTGTTGCGATTGTGTACACTTGCACATTTACGTCGTTCCATTAGCATAAAGTGTTAATAAGTTTATTAAAATAGATTGGTTAATTGAAATATCACATTTGGTTTATTTGAGATACATGTGTATATTAATGTATTGGATAAACTTTGATATGAATACACTTGAATTGGTTTAAGGAGGAAACAAATCAACTGAGTCCATCTAAATTTCATGCTATATTGAGTGAGTTATAGTAATACCATTGGAATTATTACTCACCGAATGGCCTTGTTTTCATATGCAGGCTAGGTGTATTTTGAGATGTACTCAGAGTCGTTAGCATCCAACCGACAGATCCTAGACTCAATAAAGTTCGCATATTTTGTTTTGTTTCCAATTGGCAAGTACTTAATTTTTGGCTATAGTTATGTATCTGTGACATGAAAGATATAACTTTTGGTTGTGATAATTACAATGTTATTAGTAAATTAAGTGGTTTTTGTGTGATATGCTTAGTTTGTGGTATGTTTTGAAATATTGAGGTTCTGGGAATTAATTTGGGAGATAATTTGAATATGTATATATTGTGAAATCTGAATTTTGCAAGGGGTTTTACGTAAAATAAGTAAAAATGTTGCCAAAATTTTTAATAAAATATTTTTTACCACTATGCTTCCATTTTGATAAAGTGAGATAGAAAAGTTTGTTGCTTCAACAACATAATATGACATTTTATATTCGAATCCACCAACTGGGTTGGATATAAGGTGTCACATCAGCTGATTCCCAACTAGTGTCTCTGCCAGGTAGTCTCGCCCCTTAGAACATTTGCCTCAACTTATGTCTATGTCATCGCTTAACTCGAACCATTTTTCTCCTTCGTACATCTCGTTCGCAAGAGCCTACCGCTCTTACTTACCCATATTGTGACTTGCCTCAATCGAGATCCCCTTAATCATCAAAAATAGGCTTCGATGCACTCACCTTGAACACCAAGTTAACCTTGAGTATTGCCACTAGCTCTGGTTTGTAAGTCCCTTAGCTTATCCGCTTCAAAACTCTGAAAGGGCCCTTCTGACTTTTCTAAGCTAATGGAAAGTCAAAATGTAAAACACTAGGAAAATGTTTGAGACCTCGCTCATAGCATGTACTCGATTTAGCTACCCAGTTTGCATCACTACTTTTTCCCCCAAAGTATGATGCAGAACCCACCTCTTTCATAGATGGTAGCTCCACTAAAAACTCAATAGGATTCGTATCGATTTGTCGTACCTTTAGCATTTCCAAGAGGGTCTCTTTAGAACTCTGATCTACCAAGTCGATGTTCTTCTCAAAATGAACATTCTTGGCTAAGTGGATTGCTGACAATACCTTGGTTCCACCCTTCGTGTCTCGACTTACAGGCACAACACATTATTGTTGTCAAGTATCCAAGATGCATATACAATCAGCAAAAGGAACCAACATATAGGGGTGAGCAAAACATGATTCAACTCAAAAAAATTTGAAACAAAAATTTAAATTTTGAGTTAAACGAATCGAGTTATTTGAGTCAACTCGATTTTTTTTTCAAATTTCGAGTTCAAGTTCGAATCAAGTTTAGTTTTTGAATTCGAATAACTCAAATAATTCAAATAAACTGAATATCAAACTATAATATTTTACATTTTTACCCCAAACCCTCAAACCTTTTTACTTTTCCCCAAAACTTTTACTCATTCCCACTTCCCCCAAAACTTTTTCTCCCCTCCCATCCCAACCCCCCATCTACCCTAAATCCATTTCCCACCAATTTTTTTTAATATTTTCTCTCCAAAATTTTACTCTCCCATTTACTTTCCCTCAAAATTTTACTCCCAAAAACCCTCAAAAATTTTTATTTTCCCCAAAATTTTTACTTTCTCCCACTTTTCCCCTAAAACTTTAACTCCCCTCTCCTCCCACCCCCATCTACCCCAAACCCATCCCCCAATTTTTTTAATGTTTCCCCTCTAAAATTTTACTTCCCTATTTATTTTCCTTCAATATTTTACTCCCCAAAACTTTTTATTTTCCCCTAAACTTTTACTTCTCACCCTTTACCCCCAAATAAAAAATCAAAATCTTCCAACAAATTCCCTAAACCTAAATAGTAATAATTTTATTATATCTACTATTTATATTATTAAATTAAATTTCACATTTTTTACTATTTATATTATTGAATTGTTTAACCATATTGAATATTTATATTAAAATTGAATTATAAATAATGCCATAAAATATTCGTGTTAAAATTTTATGTTGGTATCAATTTCACATTTTATCTTTAAAATAACTTTTATTAAAAAAATAACATTTTTACATTTAATATTTTTTTTTAATTTCAAAATACATAGTGACAATAATTAGAAGATATTTGAAGCAACTAAGCAAGCAAAGAAGCTAACTCATATATAAAAGATTAATAAATAAACTATGAGGTGATGAAAGTTAATAACAAATTTGATTACGGTGGACAAATTTGATTACAGTGGGTGACAGTGGTTACAAGGACCCAAAATTATTTTCTTAAATTTAACTCGAACAAATATATTCGATTCGATTCGAATTCCATCTCACTCGACTCGATTTGAGAAAATTTCAAATCGAGTTAGGATGATAAAATATGATTCGTCAACTCAATTAACTCAAAATTTTTTCATTCAATTCGATCGAATGCTCATCCCTAGCAACATAGCATAAATCTAGTTGAAGAAATTCAAGCAAAGAACAAAATCGTAATCATTTAAATGAATTACCTCAAAGTCTTCTTTTCCTTTCCATTTGTTGATTTGTAGCTCCACTCCTTGTGCTACTCCCACAGTTGGGACCTCTTTAGAATTAACCGTTTTGATCTTCTTGGTTGATTTGCTAACCGAGAGACCAAGTTTACCTACGAATTTCTACAGTATGAACAGATCAGATGCCTATGCATCAATAAGAGCACTCTTTATTCAACTTGCGATATCGATGTCCACAAACAACAACCCTTTCTACTTGTGGTCCCTCTTCGTTTTCGCATAATTGAGTATCATTAACCCAAGCTTCAAAGCCTCACTCTCTGACTCCACTTCATTTCTTTTACTGTTCCTAGATATCTTGGATCACTCTGGACAATGGTAATACCCCAAAAATTACTATAGTAAGAAAGTAAGATATTATCCTTAATATAGTAAAATAAGGAAATAAAGTGACAAAAAGGAAAACTTTGAGTTATGTCAACATTGGGAAGTATATTATGACATATTAATTCAAGAAAGGATTAAATCGCAAAAGTGAGAAAAGTTTTGTTTCCCAAGAGTAAATACTCAAAATTTGAGGGGTTAAAGTGTAAATATGAAAAAGTTGAAGGACCAATAGTGCAAATATTTTTAGGCTGGAATGATCTAGAAATTAAGGAAAATGGATGAATTAGGACCAAATTGAATAGGTGAAGAATTATGAGGGACTAAATCGTAATTTTACCAAATTAAGTGATGACTCAAGGATGGAATTTTAAAAGATCATAAAGGGTAAGATGGTCAATTAGAAAGAGAGAGAACTCTAGAAGGCAATGATGATATTAGAGATATTTTAATGATATTTTATAATTATTTAATTAGATAAATATTATTTTATTAATATTTTATTGAGATATTTTATTATTATTTTATTTAGTATATAAGGAAAGAAAGATGACATGCAACCAACGTGAGAAGAGAAAAGAGAAAAAAAATTTCTTTACAATTTGGTCCTTTTACCAAAAATTCACCAATTTCACTTAGATATCAAAAGAATTTCCATAGCTACCAAGAGAGCAAAATAATAAGAAGACTATGGAGAGCTAGAATATCAAGTTAGTTTCAAGAAATAGAAGCTGGAGGAGAGAGAAAATCAAGTTAAAGATTGAAATCAATAGGACAAGGTAAGAACATCAAGATTTTAATATATTTTTGAGTTTGATATTATTGAAAAAGTATGAAAATGATGTTAAAGTAGAGTTTTATTATATAAGGTTCTATGTTCTTGATATGTTAGTGAAGGGAAATAAGAGGAAGTGATGGGTAATATTGTAGAGAAAGGAAAGGAGGGTGTTATAAATTTGGTTATCAACATTCTACACTAAAACAGTTTTGGACAGCAACAGTAGTCTGACTTTGAAAATTCACCAAAAATTATAAAAATTGAATTAAAGGTTAATTAAAGTATTAAATTAAATCCTATTGAGTATAGTTTTTCCTAGAATAAATGGCATAAGAAAAATAATTTCATATTATGAGATATATGAATTTTTATGAGACAGGGTCAAATTGATTTTAGGTTCCCCTGTTCTGACTTTGGAAAATCATCAAAAATTGTAAAAAATAATAATTAGGGGTTTAAATTTATATGTTTAAATTATTAATGAGTCTATTTTGAATAGAAACAAACAGAAACATCATCCAAACCCCGTACTAAGTGATAATTAATTTTTAGTAAGGAAAGGTTGAAGCTGTCAAACAGTAGAATAGGGATAAATTTGAAGATTTTACTGTAGTTATTGGCTAAACTATAAATTGTAAAATTTTTATGGTAGAAATATATTTGAGTCTAGTTTCAAAAATATCAAGCATATCTTAATTTGGAATTCTATAGCTCAAGATATAAATAATTTAGTGACTATGACTCAAGTAGACAACTTTGAATGAACATATAAGTAAATAGTGGAATTATAGATAATGTTACATATAAGAATGTTATATACATTAAGGATGCGAAATGGAGAGGAGGAAAATATATATGAATATTCAGCTAGCATGGGTTTACATTAAAAATGGCTAATTTGCATGTATTAGGCTCAGGGACTAAATTGAATAAAAGTAAAATTTTAAACGGCAATTTTGTAAAAATGTTAAAAATGACCAAATTGCATGAAATGAATTATTTTATTGTCTAAATTAATATATTGAAATATAGTATTAATATCAAGTGGGTTTAGAGCTTCAATTTTGTCGTATGATGATATTATAAAGTGATTTTGTTAAATATTGATGTTAGGATCATATTGTGAATATGGTTAAAATATTAGGGTTTGGTATTAAATTTCTATTTTATTAAGGGTTGTATGATAGCCTAGAATATTTTGATAAATTATTAATGTAACACCCCTTACCCGTGTTCTACGCCGGAATCGGGTACGAGGCATTACCGGACTTAACTCACTTGGTCATACAACTTTAAGTTATAAAACTTCATTCCAACTTAACATTTCTCATTAAGGGCCTACGAGGCCTTAATCAAGCATACGGAGGGTCTCGGAACCCAACCGAGAACTTTTATGCACTTAAATTTTTTTGTCTAAACAGGGGCCACACGCCCGTGTGAAGTCGGATACGCGCATGTCACATATCACACGCCCGTGTTCGACACCCGTGGTCAACACTGACTTGCATCGCACGGCCTGTCACACGCCCGTGTGTCTGGCCCGTGGTCACCTCTGACTAGCATCACACGCCCGTGTCCTTCGATCGTGTGATGAATTAAATTCCAAAATGCAGGTGCAGACTTCACACGGCCTGGGCACACGCCCATGTCCTCGCCGCGTGCCTTCCACACGATTGAGACACACGGGTGCCTCCGCGCTGTGTGTTTACTCTCGAGAGCATCGACTTGTAAAACTATCATGCAGAGGACACACGGCCGAGCCACACACCCATGGGACTGACCGTATGTCACACACGGTCTAGACACACGCCCGTGTGCCTACCCGTGTGGATAAGAATAAGACTATTTGCCAAGCTCTTTTCATCACCCTAGCTCACACAACATAATCCCATTCAACAAATCACTAAGCAACCTAAATTTTTCAACATACACTTCCATGAATAACTTCTATCTTTTCATAAATTAGTAAAAATGGGCCATCAACTATGGCAATATACAAGAGAGTTCATCTTTAAAGGAGCCAATACATACTTGACCAAAATAACAAAACAATTCACTAAGTCTAGCCCCTATACATGCCATACTCAAAATGCTAGTTCTAGTTATACTGAGATGAGCTGATAGTGTGGGTGATCTTCCAATTATCTCCGTATCCCGACTCGGCTCTTTGACACTATAAAACAAAGGAAAAGAAAGGGAGTAAGCTTTAAGCTTAGTAAGTTTACATGTAAACAATAAACATCATAATATGTGCTAATCAATAAATAGCATTTCATAATAAGTAAGAACAATTCACATTCCAAGATCATGCTTACTCATTTCATCTCTTACCACATTTCAAACCATATCACAAGCCAAAGGCTCATATTATTTAACATACATCCCTGCACTTATCACCACATGATCACATAAAACAACACATCACAATTTCATAATAAACCATTCATAGTAATTCCAAACACTCGGTGGTTTCGCACTTAGCCCACCATTTATCTTTATCAGGCTGGTATCGCACATAGCCCACCATCAAGAATATTTACGGTGGTATCGCACATAGCCCACCAAATGTTAATATAAACGATGGTATCGCACACAGCCCATCGTAAACCAGTAATAAGGTGGTATCACACATAGCCCACCAACAAGAATAATTAAGGTGATATCGCACACAGCCCACCATTAATTACTACGGATAATATTTCACATTTACATGTCTATTTCAACGTTCATACAGAAATTATTCATTATCTGCCGAATTCAATTCATTTAAATCGTAAATGTTCTCAATCATACAATGCACCATTAAGTGACAACATGTGTATTTAAGATGCATTGTTTACACATAAACTTACCTCGGTGCAAAATGTGTTAATTGACGGTTTAGTCCGTAACCTTGCATTTTCCTCAGTCAAGGTTGTTTCCACTCTCTTCTTAATCTATAATAGTGAAATTCACTCATTCAATCACTTTATAAATCATAATACATCAAAATCTATACTTAGGTAAAAATGACCATTTTTCCCTTACACTTTGGCAAAATTATGATTTTGCCCCTATGCTCGTAAATCATTTTTCATCACATTTTCTTATTAAACAAGCCTAGCTGAACATTTTTTTCTCTTACAACTACTCACAAATCCAACTATTTCATGCATTTATTACCTAATTACAACATTTACAACTTAGTCCCATTTAGGTATTTTCTTGACAACACCCTTCACAAAATTTGTTTCTCATCACCCTAACATTCATTTTCTTCCATAAAAACTCAGCTAACAACATAAACACTCTCATGGAAAGTCCCTAAACTTTCAACCATATTGCAAATTAGTCCCCTCATTAGCTAGCTTAAGCTTTGGGGGTTCCAAAAGTACAAAAATTATGAACTAAAACCACCAAAATCACTTACTTGTGTGAGGATAAGTTGCTGAAATTTCAAAGCTTTCAAAACCCCCTCTATGCTGGTATTTTCGGTGGTGAAGATGATGAAGAGAAATGTAACATCCTGAATTTTTGGGCCTATACGTTTAATGGGTGGATACGTTTAATGTGTTAATTTAAGTATTAGAGGTGCAAATTGGGCTTGGGAATGGGCCGAGGTCTTGGCTAAATATTTTGTTTAGGGACTATGGGGTTTAAATAAAGTATTGAGAGTGAAATAGGCATAATGGGCTTGTGGCCCAGGAACAAGAGGCGCAGTAGGAGGGAGCTATAAGTGGCGCCAATAGGCAAAAGAAGGGGGCCTCAGTGTGGCCGCTTGGAGCCCAAGAAATTGGGCTAATTTCAGCAGCCCAAGGAGAGCTAGGGGGAGACGGCAACAAGGCTAAAATTTAGGGATTTTTAATGTTTTATTTAAGTGGATAATGAGCAAAGAAGAAAGGGGAAGGAGTGGGGTGATGTAGGACTCTTTTGGATGTGAGTTCTGATAAGGATAAGGGAAAAGATGAGAGGCTATCCAAGAGGCTAGAGGTGGCCAAAATTTGGACTCTGTGTGTAAAGGGGGGGACGGCTAGTTAGGGGAAGAAAATGCTAAAATTTTGTGAGTTTTTCTGAAAGCTTTCTCTCAGTTTTCTCTTCTGCCGAAATCTGTTTCCATTCTTTTTCTTCCTAGCCGAAATCTCCAAGCCTCTTTCTTGTTTTCTTTTCTTCTTCTCTTTTTCTGCCAGAAACCGAAACTCATCACTCAATTCTTCTAAAAGCCAAAAAACACATCTAGTTCATCTTTTTGGGATTTTCTTAAATGTCAAAATTCCTAGATCTCATCTCCTATGATTGCCGAATCTTTCTGCAAGGGGGTAGCCGAAATCATCTGTAGAGGTAAATGTCGATTTGTGTATTCTTTTCTGGCTTTTAGAGATCTTAGCCAAATGGCTATATGGTTAACTAATCGGGTGTTTTCTATCGTTTGCGGCATTTCAGGATTTGAAGGGGATTCAATCGCTTAGATTTCTAAGCCAGAGTTCAGTAGCCCTTGGATCGTATCACTTTCGGGATTTCAAGGTAAGGAGATCTGTTAATTTAAGCATATAATTTGGGTAAAACACTAACCCTTGGCCGAATATAGGAGAGGCCTTATCTTCGCATTCTTCCGGCTTTTGAGAAAAGTTGTAGACAAAGGGCAGTAGATCCGATTAGCGAGGGTATCGACATAGAGGGTAGTCCTACGTATTAATCAGGTGTGTAACATTCTCACACCATTTGGATTGCTTGTTAGTATATGTTTATAAATCTGTTATATTCGCGCTAAATGTCGAAATACCTGGCATGGTCGTTGAAAACCCGAGGAGGGTAAAGGCGAATCACCAGGTTAGTGATCTCTGTCATTCTAAAGTGAATGTTTCTATCAATTTGGTATGATGAACATGTATGCTGATTTCTGTGATTGCATAGGGTTGGTTGATTGATGAAAGGGGAAGTGTTCTGTTGTAGTGGCTTTTGCCATGATCTGTTGTAGTGGCTTTTGCCATGATCTGTTGTAGTGGCTAATGCCATGATCTGTTGTAGTGGCTATTGCCATGATCTGACGATGAGCAGCTATCTGCAGCATGACTGCCATCGATGGTGTGTAGCGGTGTGGGTTGATTGTATAAATCCCCAATGGTGTGATTGGCAGGTAAGGGTGGTGTGTAGCGGATGGAAACCTAGGATTGGGTTGGGCTTTGCATATTTTACGATATATTATACTCTGTTATCTGCTCGTGGGGCTAAGGCCCAACTTTGATGGTGCACGAGGGTTGCACATCGAGTCTCGCGACTCGCCCTATTATTTAACATCTTTCGGTAGCACCTAGTACATCGGACCGGGTTGGAGAAGAGCGCAAGGTGGCCATGCGAGGATTATTTTGATTCAAAGAAAAGACTTTACTAGTTTATTTATTTTTAATATTTTTAATTAGTGGGTTTAAATTTCATTGTAATAAGGCCATGGGCCACTAGCTTCATATTTTTGGTTGTTTTGGGCTTTTATTATTATTAGAAATTTACATTTTACATTTTAATTAAGTTAAGGCATGTATCAAATTTCGGTTTTTAATCCACTAAGGCATAAATATAAAATGTATATCTTTTACAAATCATCCAACCATTTAGTTTTCTCGAATAAAGTGTTAAACTCAAGAAAAATATTTTCCGAAATTGCGACATCTTTTAAAATCCCCCTAAGTGACATGCCAGATCCGGTCATGGTGTTTGGGCCGGGTTTGGGGTGTTACAAAAAATGGATGATATCATCTTTTCTTATTTTATTTTATTTCCTTCAAATTAGTCCACCTAACCCACCCAATTTTGACCAATTTTGAGTCTATTGTCCCCTATGGCTGGCTATCAACATTAGGAAGGTCTAATTTCACATTCAAGACCTTCAATTTAAAGTTCCTTATCTATTTAATACTTCTAGCTTGTAAAATGGAACTTTTGCATTTTATGCGATTTAGTCTTTTTTCGCAGTTAAGCCTTAAATCACTAAAATTAATGCACCAAAATTTTCATGCATCCTTAAAAACATACTATAACACATAAAATAACGTCAAAAATAATTTTCTTCATCCTCGAATTAGCGGTCTCGAAACTACTGTTCTGACTAGCCTCAAAATCGGGCTGTTACAATTAATTGAGAAAAATTAGTTGATTTGATAGATTAACTAGTTAAATGACTAAATTGTAAAAGTTGTAAAAGCTGGGGTAATTGTGTAAATTCAAAAAAATTGAAGGGTATAAATTGTGAAATGAATTTGAACTGAAATATATGCTAATAAATGAGTAATTTTATATTATATTAAGATTCCGTGGATACTCGTGAAAAAGGAAAAATAGCGAAATAGTCTTTAAACTCCTACAATTATTACAATTCAATTCAGGTAAGTTCGTATGGTTAAACTATAATGTTTATTTATTTGATTGATGAATGGTATTATGTATTTATTCATATTTATTATTGAAAATAAAATTATTGTTAAATTATGAAATTGAATTAAATGTTCAAAACGAGAGGAACGCGGAATTGAGTACAATCGTTTTGTGAAAAGGATGAATTGACGGATAAGACCATAACTGGGTTATGGCCCTATGAACGTAAGACTATGGTTGGACCATGGCAGTGTTTATATGTAAGACCATAGTTGGGCTATGGCATTCTGATGATAAGACCATAACTGGGTTATGGCACTACGAATGTAAAGGATGAATTGACAGAAAATGTAAAGGATAAATTGACGGTAAATTACCCAAGTAAACCGAGGTTCAGCATTTGTTGTGAACTTTCGTGTTTACTTTCCGTTTAGCTCTCATGAGCTTCTGTTCAGCCTTCGGGCTTCTGAAAATGATGTACTCATATCCGTAAGTCGTTCCTCGAATGGTAAGTTATCGGGAGTTGTCTTGGATGATATATGAAGAAACAGTAAAAGATTATATGTATCATGAAATGTAGATATATATTAATATATTGATATGTGATACATGAAAATTATGTAAGTTGAGACGAGTATAAATTCAAGTGTGACATGTTGAGATAATAAGGTTATTGATGTTGAAATTATATGAAATATGTTCAAGTACGCGAACAAGTGTTGTTGTTTGAAGCTTAGGCAAATGCCAAATTACTGGTTGAATGGTAATATGTTTAATTATAAGGTGCATTGAAATGGTAAGTGCTAAAATGGAAATATTCTTGTGCTCATGAAAGAGTGGTAAGATTTAAGTTATGCAATTTCTTATAAAATAAGTTATAATGTGATTAATTCGAAAAAAAAGAAAAGAAAAGAAAAAGGCTCTATGTTTAAATGCACTAGCTTGTAGCTATGGTTGAATGATATGCTTCTAACTGGTGTGTTATGCATATGAAATGAGTGTGGAAGGTAAAGAAATGCAAATGAAAATAAAGAAATTTTGGAAGAGTTTAAGTTGTTTAAAATTCCTACTATGTTAGGAATAATATATATATAGTGATACTGTAGATTTATTCACTTAGTGAGCTATTAAATATAACTTCATGAGTATTGTGGTATCAATATTGGATTATTCTTGATATGTTTAAATTTCATATTTGAAAATAAGTATTATGATTAAAGTTATACGAGCTTACTAATCATTCATTGCTTATGTATGTGTTTTCCTTTACTTTTCAGATTCTCGGAAGCTCGATTGGGTTGGAAGCTTGTCGGAGTTGTATCACACTATCCATCTATTCTATCGGTACTTTCAAATGTTTTGATTTTGGTTATAATGGCATGTATAGATCAACATAGAATTGGGTGAGAAATATGACTTGTAATGTAACACCCCTTACCCGTATTCGACGCCGGAACAGGGTACGAGGCATTACCAGACTTACAAGCAAGCAAATCATACAAACCGATACATAATTTTGAACTCAAATTTAAAACTTTCCTTAAATATCCATATCAACCTTTAAACGAGCCTACGAGGCCTAAAACATACATAAGGAGTAGCTCAGAACTAATCTGGATTCTTACGAGCACTAAGAAATTTTTTTACTCAAAACAAGGCCACACGCCCGTGTGGAAAGGAACACGCCCGTGTGGGTAGGCCGTGTTATCACACACGCCCATGTTCCTAACTCGTGTGGATTTATTTCTCAAATTTGAACTTACAGGGGTTTTCACACAGCTTGGCAAACGCTCGTGTCTACGGCCCGTGTCCCTCACACGGCCATGCCACGCCCGTGTCTTAGCCCGTGTGTGAAAACCTTGACATTCTGTTTATGACGTCATCATCTCTGTAAGGTCACACGGCCAAGGCACATGCCCGTGTCCTCAAGCTGTGTGGCGAATTAAATTCCTAAAATCAGGTGCAGACTTCACATGGCCTGGGCACATGCCCATGTCTTATGGCCGTGTCTTCCACACGGTTGAGACACACGGTCGTGCCTCAGCCCATGTGGACAAAATAAGCCTATCTACCAAGCCTTTTTGCCACTCAAACTTGCACCAACTTTCACAATATCAAAACCACACTAAACATCCATAAACACATGCAACATATCATCATTCAACCAACAATAACCATAAGCCATAACATAATGGCATTGACACATACATGCATATATAAATAGGTTTACATTGGAATAAATATTATGTGCCACATCTTGTGGACTTTTACAAAATAAATCAAATATCATCACAAGCCAATACATTTGGCTAGGCCAATATGACATATAACCCAAAAGACCAAAACCCTATACATGCCATACTAAAAAAGAATGCTCTAACTATACCAAATGTGTAGATGGTGTGGGTGATCCTCTGACGGTCTCCGTTTCCCGAGCTGGCTTGTCGATACTATAAAACAAAGGGGAAAGAAAAGGGAGTAAGCTTTAAGCTTAGTAAGTCTATATGTAAACAATAAACATCATACCACATACTTATCAATAAAGAACATTACATTCTAATCAAGAATAATTCAGATCATTGCAATTGTACTTACTCATTTTCCAAATCTTACCATATTCCAAATACACAACATACACATTGCTCACATTTACATGCACTTATACCCTGCACTCATCATCACACAGTCCCGCATAATATCATTTAAATCCAAAGTTTCTCGATAAACACATTCGGGATATTACCAAATATAGGGTGGTTTCTCACACAGCCCACCACTAATAAATAACAAGGTGGTATCGCACACAGCCCACCAATAATAGTAAATACGGTGGTATCGCACACAGCCCACCAATAACAATAATTACGGTGGTATAGCACATAGCCCACCAATAGCAATAATTACGGTGGTATCGCACATAGCCCACCAATAATAATAATTACGGTGGTATCGCACATAGCCCACCATTAACAATAATTACGGTATTCATTCATAATTTCCTCACTTTCTATCAATTAATAATTATCAACAATATTCATCCACATTTCTCATAATACATTTATATGTAAAATCATAAGTAAAAAGAATGTATCATTTACATATAAACTTACATCGATACAAAATATGTCAATTTGCGATTTAGTCCGAAACCTTGCCTTTTCCTCGGTCAAGGTTGATTCCACGCTCTTCTTGATCTATAATGACATATTTAGCTTATTAAATAACCACATTATTCAAATCACTCCAAAATTCCTATTTTGAAAAATTACCATTTTGCCCCTAGACTTTCTCAAAATTACTATTTTGCCCCTAGGCTAGTAAAATGAAACGTGTTCATTTTTCACACACCCAAGCCTAGCCGATTCATATTCCCTCTTATAGCAACTCATAATTTCAATTATTTCACACATTTACCACCTATTTTACAACCTTTACAAAAAGGTCCTTTTAGGTGTTTTCATGGAAACTCCATTCACAAAAGTTGTTTATTTAACAACTAAGATTCATTCTCTTCCATAAAATTTCAAAAATCAACATAAATACTCACATGGAAAAACCCTAGACTCTCAATCATTTTGCAAAATAGTTCCCTCATTAGTTAGCTTAAGCTTTATGGGTTCCAAAAGTACAAAAATTATCAAGAAAGACCACCAAAATCACTTACTTGTAAGGAGGATGAGTTGCTAAAAATTTGAAGCTTCCAAACCCCTATTCTTGTTGGTATTTTCGGTGGAGGAAGAAGGTGATAGGAAAAAGATGATAGCTTTTTATGTTTTATTTTATTTTATTTCCATTAAGTCACTTAATCCACCAAATCTTGACCAAATTAAATTTTCTTGTCCCTATGGCCGCCTATCAACATTAGAAAGGTCTAATTGCACATTAAAGACCTCCAATTTAAGGTTCTATAGCTATTTAACACCTATAGCTTGTAAAATAGAACTTTCGCACTTTATGTGATTTAGTCTTTTTTTGCAATTAAGCATGAAATCACTAAAATTAATTCACCAAAATTTTCATGCACTCATATAATCATGCTATGACACGTAAAATAATATTAAAAATAATTTCTCTAGCCTCAGGTTAGTGGTTCCGAAACCACTGTTCCGACTAGCCCCAAAATCGGGCTGTTACATGTAAAATGGCCAATTTTCGTCCACACGGGCAGAGACTCGGGCATGTGTCTCAACCGTGTGTGACACACGTCTAGATGACACGGCTGTGTGTCCCCTGTATCTTAAATTTGCACAAAACAGAATGCTCACACGACCTAGGACACAGGCGTGTGACCCAAGTCAATATACTCACACGGGCACAGACACGGGCTGAGTCACGGCCGTGTGACCCCTACAATGTTGAAACTTTTAAATATTTTTCGAAAAATTTTTTGAGTCTTCGATTTAGTCCCTATTTGTTTCTAATACGTAATTTGGGCCTTGAGGGCTCATTTAAGGCACAATATGTATGATTTCGATTGGTTTCTTATATGAATACTAGATGAAATGAAATGTTTGATAATTAATTTGTAAACTACGGTAATGCTCTGTAACCCTGTTCCGACGATGAATTCGGGTTAGGGGTGTTACAACAATCCCGCATCTTATGTGAACCACAACATAAGAACTACTCCACTGACTTTTTCTCACTCTCTCTGATCCTCCTGACTTTGACAGAACACACAATCGAACCAAGCCTCATTGATGCTTTATCTGGCTCATCATCCCCTTTGATGGCAAAAAGTATGGATCATTTCAGACAGTCCCTCACAATGTGCAGACCTTTACAAAGGAAGTATCTCACTGGCCCTTTTGGTTTGTTCTCAAGCTTTCACTTCCCGTTTTGCAATTCCCCATTACCATTATTATTGTTTTCATTTTTACTTGTCCTTCTCCATCTCCCACACAATTGCCCTTCCCCTTGGGCTTGGAGGACTCGAACTTATTTTTCCTCGGAACAAGATTAAAAAAGGACTCCACTATGGTCATTGCTTTGGAAAGTTCCTTGACTCCTCTGCATTGCAACTCTTACTTCACCCAAGGCTTCAGCCCATCCATGAAGGAGAAAAATGTCTCTTTCTCGCCGAAATCAGAAATCTGAAGCATCAGCTCACTGAACTCCTTCACATACTCCCTAACTATGTATTGTTACATAAGCTGACGCAACTTAGCCCAAGTCTCATCCTCAACATGCTATGGGTAAAATTCCCCTTAAATTCACTATGAAACTCATCCTAAGTCTCAATAGTGGTACCACCTCATCTCTCATTTGTAGACTTACGACGCACCATAACAAAGCGACATCAGTAAAATATATATAGTAGTATTACCTTGATAGCATCATCCATGATGCTTTTGGCACGGAAGTATTGCTCTATTCCCCACAAGAAATTGTCCACATCCTTTGCGGACCTTGTCCCATTGAACTCTTTCAGTTTTGGGGCATCTACTCTAGGCCTGGGTGCCGCAGCCAACAACCCAATACCCAAAGAAACTTTACAAATATTAAGCTCCCCTTTGAGCTTATCAATTTTTTCTTCAAAACTGACACCATAGCCTCGAGACCATCATTTTTATCTCAGTTAGCTCACCTGCAGCGATGTAATAGCCCGATTTAGGGGCTAGTCGGATTAGTGGTCTCAGGGTCACTAATCTAAGAATTGAGAAATTTATTTTCATGTTATTTTATGAGTCGGAGCATGATAGTATATGTGCATGAGAATTTTGGTACTTCAATTTTAGCGATTTCTTGTATAATCGTGAAAAATGACTAAATCGCATAAAGTGTGAAAGTTCCATTTTATAAGCTAAAGGTACCAAATAGCCATAGATTGATAATTGGGGGTCTACCCCCAATATTTTCTTGGTCAGCCATAAACTAGCATAGGAGACAAATTTGTCAATGATGGTCAAAGTTGGTGATAGTAGGTGGACTAATTTGACTAGTATTAATAAAATAAAGAAAGAAAAGATATCATATTTTCTATTTCACTCTTCCACCGAAAATTAGCAGCAAATAGAGGGAAGAAAGCTTCAAAATTTCAGCACACTCTTCTCTTCAATAGTAAGTGTTCTAGTGATCTTTTCTTGAAAATAGTTGTACTTTTGGGACCCCTAAAGCTTAAGCTTTCAAATGAGGGGACTATTGTGAAATATGGTGAAAAGTTTAGAGTTTTTCCATGAGAGCTATCATGGTTATTTGCTGCATTTTTATGGGAGAAAATGAGTCTTGGTTGTTAGATGAACAACTCTTGTGAAAGGTGTTGCCATGAAAACACCTAATTGGACCTTGATGAAAAGGTTACAAAATTGTGGTAATCATGTGAAATGATGAGTTTTGATAATAGCTATAAGAGTATTAAATGTGCACCTAGGCTTATAGAAGGTAGAAATGTGATTAGAATTATTTTCGAGCCTAGGGGAAAAATGGTCATTTTTTCCAAAGCCTAGGGGCAAAATAGTAATTTTGCCTAAGCATGATTATTGAAATGATTTTATTAATGAGGTGATTAAAATGAGCTAAATTGCTATTATAGAGCAAGAAGAACCGAGAATCCGCCTCGATCAGGGAAAGAACAAAGTCTTGGACTAAACCGACGAGTTAGCTCATTTTGGAATTGAGGTAAGTTTGTATGTGATTAATGTAATATGTATGTTAGCATAATTGAGAATGCTTGATGTCATATTGATGCATGACACTCCATTAAATTAATGTTGAGCGAGATGTTGAAGTCCTAGTGGACCATGTGAATATGAAAATGCTATCATTGAGACATGAAATAGGTAAGGTCCCGTATAAGACCATGTCCGGAACATGGCCTCGGCACTGAGTTGATATCCTGTATAAGACCATATCCGGGATATGCCTTCGGTAATGAATATGAAAATCATATAAGACCATATCTGGGATATGGCATCGATACTTGATGTGAAAGTCCATATAAGACCACATCTGGGATATGGAATTGGCGTTTAGAAGTAACTCCATGTAAGACCACCTCGGGAATGTGGCATTGGCTTTGTCCCTACATAAACGATGTTAAATATGCGTCTTTGACTATCCCTAGTGATTAAAGGGATAAGTAAATGGGTTTAGAAGTAGAAACGAGATTTGTACTAAAGTCATATGAATGAGTAAATACAGGTACTCGTGAATGAGTCACGAAGAAACGATTACGATATGTAGTACGGTATGTGCTAAATAAGGGCAATTGTGAGTAAGTATGGCAAGAAGCCTATGACTTGTGTATAGTTGGTTAATGTCATGAATGGATTATATTATGAGCTTATTGTTGCTATTCATATCCATGCAAACTTACTAAGCTTTATGCTTACCCCTTTCATTGCTCTTTCTCCTTGTAGTATTGCCAGGATAACTCGAGGAACGGGGACGTAGGAGTTCGGAAATCACACTATCGACACCACTTTGGTATAACAATTTAGACTTATTTTGAGTATGGCATGTATAGGACTCGAGTATTTTGTTAGGTTGTAATTGTTGGCCAAAGTGTTGGCTTTGTAAGGCATCAAAACCCCCTTTTGTAAGGGTCTATTAAGTTAGGCCGATACTTGACAAATTTTTATGTTTAAAGAAAGTGATTTTTTTGAAGTGTATGCCCTTGTGTATGGTTGTTGAATTGAGTACTTGGATATGCCTTTGGGTTGTGAATTGTGTTGAGATAGATTGGTGTTTGCATGTGTGCAATGTAGGGTGGCAAAAGGCTTGGTAGATAGCCATCTAATTGTCCACATAAATAGATACACGGGCGTGTGTCTATACCGTGTGTGACACACGGTCAGCCCTATGGGCGTGTAGATTGACCGTGTGTCCCCTTGCATACTAGGTTTGCAAGTCAGTGTGCTCCACGGACTAGGGACACGAGCGTGTGCCCAGGCCGTGTGAAGTCTGCACATTAATTGTGGAACTTAAATCGACCACGGGTAGAAGACACGGGCGTGTCTATGCCGTGTGAAGGTAGTCTGAATTGAACACGGGTGGAAGACACGGGCGTGTCTAGGCCGTGCGAAGTTAGTCAGAATTGACCACGGGTGGAAGACACGGACGTGTCTAGGCCGTGTGAAGTTGGTCAGGGTCGACCACGGGTGGATGACACGGACATGTCTTATGGGCACACGGGCGTGTCCCTAGACCAACACGGGCGTGTGACCCCTATTTTGTTGAAAAGTTCCCGAGCTCGTAAAAACTCCCAGAATAGTCCCGATACCTCTCGAAGGTATGTTTGGGGTCCCTTAGGCCGAGTACGTACAAGTGATGAGTTTAAACGAAATTTTATAGCCCGTTTCGATATGTCAAGTGAGATTAGTTAGGTAATGCCTCAATCCCGGTCCCGGCTTCGGGCACGGGTAAGGGGTGTTACAAGCGATACTAAGGAACCCTTGCATCGCATTCATATTATCATTGAGGACCTCTGCCATTTGGTTGTTGAGTTGATTTTGCTTCTATTCCAGCTCTGTAGTATACCCTTCAGCTTCCTCTAAGGTCACATTCACATCACCCATGGAGCCCTCAAGTTTGGCCACCTTGTTATCTAAAGCTGACAACATATCCCTCGATTGGCTAGCTTTCCTAGCCCTCCCATGGGTCTCCATTGGCTCAACCTGCTCGCCTACTCCTTTCGACATCTCAACTGACACCTTCAAACACTAACTCAAACATCATTTCGGGCTAGAAATTTAGTCTAGCAAATCACACGACCTTGGGTAATTTCTTTGCTTCAAATCTACCTAAGTCAACCTAACACTCGAAAAGTGAGAATTCTCTTGAAAATTCTCTAAGACACTAAAAAGTATAGCGGAAGCGAACTCGAAATGAAAGAGCAACAAGAGAATTGAAAAAGTCACATGAAAGTAGTGCACAACAATTGTTTGAATAAATGGTCTAAAATATATTCTTTAACTATCAATGAGATTATTACAAATGAGGGAGAAGACCTCCATTTATAGTTGAGCTCTCCCAGATCCAACGGTATAAATTTAATTACATCAATGGTCAAGGTTAGAGTCTATCTACAATTGAGAGTCCTAAGGGATTTAAACTTTATACATCTTTATCCCTTAATATTTACAATAAATACCCTAGTAACTCTAGTTTTACTGGAGTGTTTCAATGGGCCACTATGACTTTAAGTAAATTAACTTCTTCATAGGTTTCACGAATCGAGTCAGTTCAAATGGATCAAATAAGCCCCATTTAATAAATTCACCTTTATTGGACGTTTTGCGTGCAATAATCACGGGCTTTAATCCATGACCCGTGACACTAGGATATACCTAAACAATGTTCTTAAATAGATTAGTAGAGGGATAATTTCATCAATATTTCAAGTTGAATAATACCTTTTAGGATTTGGTCCAAATCCAAACCACCCCATAGACACATCCTTTATCCGAGGATTTAACTATTGGCTGGCAGATAGAGACATAACTTGCATGAGTTTGGAAACATAATCACCATTTGTTGTGCCTAAAAATACCCAATTAAACCTTATTTTTGGTGTTTTCTTTTCTTGGCTTGTCTAGCAAAAGTATAGTGCCTTAAATTGGTACCGAGAGTGCTTAATACTTTATCAAATCTTGAACTGTAGCAAGCAATTAGAGTAGACAAGCTTTAATCATCATATACCCAGAAAATGGTTATTGAATAAACCTTTCAGTCCGCGAATGACATTATGGTAGCAACTAAAATAAATGCTCCGATGGACTAAAAATCTATTAAGTTGTGGAGAAATACTATATATGCATTCACAATGACAAGGTAGCCTCGGAGCCAATGTTGTCATCTCTTGAAGTGCTTTGACCATAAGTAGACGATGGAGAAACATGTGAGACCGAAGATTATCACTTGCAAAATGTGATTCGATCTCTGCTGAGCAACAGTTCGGTTCAACTTTGTCATCCCACTTTTTACTCCTGCCTGAGCTCTGCTCATTAGCATTTGCTGAAGCAAGAAACAAAAAAGTGAGTTGTTAATAGTAAATATTGTATTTCTTAACTTCGTGGTAAGGGAACCAGATGCCTTAATTCAAAGTTTGATTGTACTATGGATCATCATCTGTTTTGTAGTTCCCTTTTTGTTTTTGTTTCTTTTCTTTTCGATAAAACAAAAAATTATTTAAGGGGTCAAGTCAAGCGAGTATTTACCAGATCGGACACAAATTCATTCTGTATCCGTGCTTCAGTTTCAATCTCTTGAGCCACCTGTGGATCAACATTTTCAGCAAGAGTTCAAAGTACCAAAACAAAAACTCTTTTGAAACAGAAAACTGAAAGGAAAAGAAAATAATCAGATAAGGATAGTTATTTTCAACTCACCCAGGTAAACATAAGAAATAAAAGAGCAGTTTATGCCAGAAGCCAAATAGTAGCACTTATTTTTCATTTTACATGGAAATTCACAGTGAAAGTGAACAAAAATAGATGTTTCAATTATAATGCATATTGCACGTTACATTGCCAAAATCAAAACTTTCTCGATGCCTTTTCTTATTCTCTGTGGCTACACTATTTAAATATTTTTTGCATTATTGAGAAAGCACCTGACCAAACAAATGCTGCCATAGTTTTCATTGAATTCACAAGTGCTGATGAAAATCAAACAGGAAGATTCCTTAATGAAAGATGATAGGAGATCTCAACTTAAAAAAAAAAAAAAAAAAGACAAACAAAGTTAAGATACTTATTCACAGAACCATCTTTTATCTTTGATCTAGTAGTAATAGTGGGGCAAGTCAAGCAGAATGGAGAAGAGCCAGGGGTTCAAATGAAGTAGAAGCGGAAAAAGCATGGCTTGACATCGAAGATAGCATGCAGTAAGCAAATAAGAGCAATGAATTTTATCCATGGTCAAGTAATGATAGAAGATTTAGGACAGATTCAATGAACGTTGCTCAGATGCTTCAACAAAAAGACAAGCCATAGGAGATGAGTAAACTCCTCACAAGATCAATAAGCTAGAGAATGGTATAGATTAGACTATTACTGTGAAGCATATTTGCAGGGAAACTACTTTGGCTGACTTTGGCTCTGATTTCATATATTTATGTGTTTAAATTTATCTCCTTGCAGTGCATTAAGAGTTGAATAGAGTGTCCAAAAGGATGCTACTTGTATTTCTGCAAATGCTTTTCTTCCTTCAGTTCAACTAATCCCCCACACGTAAACAATACGACAAAAATAAGCAGAAAGAGAAAAGGCATTAAGAATTTGGTTCCAGCTGCTCTTTTTCCTTCAGAAGTTCCATCTATATGCCAAACATGGAAGACAAAACCTGAGGAAACTGTAGTTTCAGTCATGTGAGAAAACGCATTACAATTATTCCATTGCTTAAACGATTAGTGGGCTTTCGAAAAGCACCAAAATGCTCAAATGTCAATTGGGTGCAACTAATTACATGAAAGCACAAATAGGAAGATCCAAAGATGCAGAATTTACAGTCCAACTCAACATACAGAGATATTAACAGAGTACATACAAACATTATTAAATAGAAGCTGCAACCTAAAACATAGGACGAGCAACAGTTACGAGTAAGATAATGAAACATTCTGGTTTTCTTCATATAAACAATCAAATAAATTATCCATTGAAAATGCAGAAAATATATTTCTAAACCAATAATTTAACATTGTGTTCTTCAATAAATTTCTCGTCTGTATCCCATTTTCTAGAATCTAAGAACTATAAAAGATTCTAAATTTTAGAAGCCAAACCTAATTAATTCAAAAACAAAACCCAGATTTCATATCGTATCAGAATTATTAATCGACCAAAAATAGCCCCAAAAAACCTCAAACTCAATTTCTATTTTTTTAATTAAAAAAAAAAAGAACTTACGTGTTTGAGTTGTGTAACTTGTTTGTGCAGACCCGAAATCTCTTCGTCTAAATCAGCATGAACTGGATCGATTCTCAGTTGGATTTCATCAGAATTTCCCACGGGTCTAGCGCTAAGGCCCTGGCTGTTATATTTGGAATTTTTTTATCAAGTCATGTTTTAAATGGCGAAAAATACTGATGAGAAAAAATGATAAAGAAAAAGAGGGGTAAAGAAATAAATTAAGAAACAGATGAGATTTGAGTACCTTGATCTGTAAGGATTCGCCATGGGGGAGAATTGCTTCGGGAACAGTAACGGTTCTGTCAAAATTCATCACATGCTTCACCGTAACGGTATATCCGAATTTTAGGTTTTTTTCTGAATTTTATATACTCAAATAATATTTTCTTTTATCATATTTTATTATTTATACTGTTAAAATATTTTTTATTATATACTTGCTTAAAAATTTATACTATATTAATTAAGTCTTTAATTGAGTTGGTATGATGAGTAATTCATGTAAGTTGAGAAAATTATCAAAACATATTTTTGTAATTAAAATAAATTATGTTATTCGAGAATATTTTAATTTTTTAGTAAATTATTTAATTCAAAGATATTTTAATTTTTTTAATTTAAAAAAATTAATAAAAATATTTAAGTGATTGAATTTAAACTCATACTATTTACATCAATAAAACATTAA
Organism: Gossypium sturtianum; assembly: GCA_025698515.1. Classification (NCBI taxonomy): domain Eukaryota; kingdom Viridiplantae; phylum Streptophyta; class Magnoliopsida; order Malvales; family Malvaceae; genus Gossypium; species Gossypium sturtianum. The sequence goes on along the minus strand of CM046953.1, from coordinate 61,491,183 downwards.
TTTTATCACTAAATCAACATTTTATTTTAATTTATTATATATGTTTTATCATTTATATCAATTGTATATATATTGATAATGTTGTTAATTGAATCAGTGTCACAAGTGAACTTAACACTAATACAAAATCATTATAATACCATGATAAAATATTACAGTACATTTAATATTCTTAATATGATATATTTACTTATTTAAATTTTATTTTACTCACAATTTAATCTATTGCTATTCATTCTAACATCATAATATGTCATTATTATCATTAATTAGTTTCAAACCTTACCTTTCATTAAATATTATTTTAAAGCTAATTTATATATTTTAAATACATAGCTTCTATATACATATACGTGTGATAAAATTTTTAGTATTAATTAAAAAAATAATTTCTAATAAAAAATATAAAAACTGAATTAAAGATACTTAAAACAACATGTTGACCAATTTATAATAAAAATTATAATTTAATGGACTCTTTTTTTTGTGAATATAATTTAATGGACTTTAAGACGCATATAAATCATAAAGACTATTACCCGAAATAGTAAATGTCGAAACCATTTTTTAGGTTGATTTAAAAATGGGGTCGACTTTAAAAAAACGAAAATGGGAGTCGCCACCAATCCCTTTTTACTTAGGTATGATTGGATCACCTTATAAAATATTTTATTTCAAAATATTAATTTTTGGCCCACAAAATACCAGAAAACGGGTTCGGAAGTCGGTTACGTACGAGAAAGGGTTAGCACCCTCGTAACGCCCAAAGTTTGGTACCTAATTGATAATTCCATGTCCTAATATCGAAATTTTGAAAAATTTAAAATATTATCATTTTATTTGAAAGAAAGTCAAAACTAACCTATCTCAAAGAAATAAAATATTATATCCAGTAAGTTAGGATATGACATTTCATTACTTCGAAACTAGGCTCGCCTTTATTTTATAGAAAATTCATACCTCGAGACGCAAAACATCATATCCAGTAAGTTAGGACACAATATTTTGAATTCCCGAAAATAAGTTTTTGATTTGAAGTTTGTAAATTTCTATTTTAAAAGAGAAAGGATATTTAATACCTTAAGTTCCACGAGAAAAATTAAAACCCAGTAAGTTAGGGTATAATTTCTCTCGAAGTTCCCAAATATTATATATCGCCCTTTTTTAAAAAGACATTTGAATAAAGTGCGTTAATCCAATTCAAAAGATATTTTATAAAACAATGGTTTGAGTAAGATATTACATGAATACATTGCAACATACATGCCAAATAACAATTTATCATAACTGCACATCATATTAACAATTACTATTAATGGATAATTAAAGAAAGAATAATACAAAATAATAAGTAATACAAACAATAGAATAATTACACTAAAGCGGAATATAAAAATGATAAATGAATAAAATAAAAAAAACAAATATAAGATATAATGCAATAAATTAGGGGTGAGCAAAACTCGATTCGACTCGAAAAAATCGAAAAAAAATTGGAATTTCGAGTTAAACGAATTGAGTTATTCGAGTTAATCGAGTTATTCGAGTCAACTCAATTTTTTTTCGAATTTCGAGTTCGAATCGAGTTGAGTTTTCGAATTCGAATAACTCGAATAATTCGAATAATTCGAATATCAAACTATAATATTTTACATTTTTACCCCAAACTCCCAAACCTTTTACTTTTCCTCAAAACTTTTACTCCTTCCCACTTTTCCCCAAAACTTTTACTCCCTCCCATCCCAACCCCCAATCTACCTAAAATCAATTTCCCACCAAAATTTTACTCTCCCATTTACTTTTTCTCAAAATTTTACTCCCAAAACCCTCAAAACTTTTATTTTCCCCAAAATTTTTACTCCTCCCACTTTTCCCCTAAAACTTTTACTCCCTTCTCATCTCACCTCCCATCTACCCCAAACCCATCTCCCCTCCAATTTTTTTAACATTTTCCTTCAAAATTTTACTCCCCTATTTACTTTCCTCAAACTTTTATTCTCCAAAACTTTTTATTTTTCCCCTAAACTTTTACTTCTCACACTTTACTCTTAAATAAAAATCAAAATTATCCAAAAAATCACTAAACATAAATAGTAATAATTTTATTTATATCTACTATTTATATTATTAAATTAAATTTCACATTTTATATTATTTATATTATTGAATTGTTTAGTCATATTGAATATTTTTATTAAAATTGAATTATTAATTATGCCATAAAATATTCGTGTTAAAATTTTATATTGGTATCAATTTCACATTTTATCTTTAAAATAACTTTCATTAAAAATCACATTTTTACATTTAATATATTTTTAATTCCAAAATACATAGTGACAAGAATCAAGAAGATAATTGAAACAACTAAGCAAGCAAAGAAGCTAACTCGTATATAAAAGATTAATAAATAAATTATTTGGTGATGAAAGTTAATAAAAAATTTGGTTAAGGTGGACAAATTTTATTACGATGGGTGACAATGGTTACAAGGACCCAAAATTATTTTTTAAAATTTAACTCGAACAAATATATTCGATTCGATTCAATTCGATTCGATTCGATTCGATTCGATTCGATTCGATTCGTATTCCATCTCACTCGACTCGATTCGAGAAAATTTCAAATCAAATTAGGATGATAAAATATGATTCGTCAACTCGATTAACTCGAATTTTTTTTATTCGATTCGATCGAACGCTCACCCCTACAATAAATAACACAAGATAAAAAAATAAATATAAAGCTTACATGCATGTAAGATAAAATAACAACATAAAATGAATTATAATAGATATTGCAAATTAAGAAATATATGGCTTAAAAAAATGTGGAATAATATAAAAATATGAATTAAAAAAATGAATTATTATGCAAAAATGATGTGGAGTAATCAAAATAATATATACATATATTCATAAAAAAAGTAAAATATATTGTAAAATAAATAAATAATATATAACTTTAAATAAAATTATATTTATAATATAATAATCTAATACATATATATTTTATATAATCAATAAAAATAGATATATGTTATACAATATAAATAAATTTTATACAAAATAAGATTTTGAAAAGTAATATATGATATAATATAATACTATATAATATACTAAATTTTAAAAATATATAATATAATAACTAACATAAAAGTTATAAAATAATATACAATATAAAAATAATCAAATAAAATAATAAATAGTAATAATTTAATATTTATAAAAATAATATATATTTAAAAAAACTATACATAAAAAATTTATACTATTAATAGGTTAATATATAAATAATAAAAATATAGAATTTTTAATGTGATAAAACAATTTAACATTATAAAAATAAAAAATAGCATAAAAATAAAAAAGGGTTTTAAAAATAAACAAATAAAAAATAATATAAAGGGATCAAATCAAAACGCGCATCATATTTTAAGGATTTATTAGGCAATTATGCCTTCTTTCCAAAACGACGTCGTTCCGATTTTAGCCTTTAAGGAGCCCGAGGGACTAAATTGAAACGCAAGAAGTATTTCCGGGCCCAATTGTAAAATAAAAAAATAACAGGACGTAATTATAAAATTGAAACAATGCGGAAGGGCTTAAGCAGAAAATATCTCTTTTATAAAAAATGCGCGGATCCTCCCCGGATTTTCGGGTCAACGCGCGGATCCCCAGCCCTGAACGACGTCGTTTTGTGCTTATTAGATTAAGCAAAAAAAGGGCGCCGTTTTCTCATTACTATATAAGTAAAAAAAATTGGGCTAAAAATCATTTTAAAACTAGTTTTTTTTTTTTAAAAAAAAAGAAGCTCTAAAAAAACGCTCTGTCCTCCTCAGTCCTCCGACCTCGGGCCTTTATCGCACACGCCGCATGCGCCGTCGTGGACGGCGGTCAGAGAGCCAAATCCCCTCTGTTTTGAAGCCAAAACGCAGGTAGCTTTCTCGCCTTTTTCTTATTTTTTAGTATTCGTACAAAAAAAAATAGCGTAGATATAAAAATAAATGAAATAAAATAACGTGAAAATCACCTTCTGGTAAAAAAATCTCTGTATTTTGTCTTTGTATATTTTCATATATGTATGTATGTTCTTGTTACAGGTTTTGTAACATCCTGGAAAAGGCCTATGCATTTTCGGTTTAATTGTACGAAATGACAAGTCTTAAGCCCTATGAATAAATTTTTGAATATTTTGGAAACCTAGAAATGCATGGAAATGGAAATGAACATTTTTGGAAACTTGAACATTTTGGAAACCTGAACATTTTTGGAAACCTGAACATTTCGGAAACACGGAAATGTAAGAAAATGGTCAGCAAACAGAGCCGATCGAAAATTTTAGGAAACTTAGAAATGATGCCGAAATGTCAAATTTTAAAGTTCAAAATAGGAAATAAGGGCTAGAGGGCCTTAAAAGAAAAAGTTGGAGAAGTTTGACACACAAACAGGCTTGGAAAAGTGGCCTGAAGATGCCACTTAGGGCCTCTGGAAATGGCGCCACATGCAAGGTGTTGGGCCAAGGTTCGAGTCACTTGAGAAGCAAATAAATAAGTTTTATTTTTGCTTCCAGAAGGCTGAGGTGGACGGCATGGGTTTCTAGAAAATGAAGAGTTTTATTTGCATAAATATGTGAATAATAAGTGATAAATAAAGGATTTTCTTTTAAGAAAATTGAGGAGATAATTGATGGATTAAAGGCTTTTATCTTTTAAATAAATGAGATAATATTATCAAAAGAGGAGTGGTGGCCAAGTAAGGGACTCCTAGGCTGATAATTTCGGCTATAAAAAAGGAGGGCGGAGGGCTACTCATCAACGTTTGCTTTCTCTTCCTCTGTGCCGAAATTTTCCTAGCTCTCTCCCCTCTCTGCCGAATTTTTCTTTAAGCAAAATCCATCTCCTCTTCTTCTATTTTCTTCTCTGCTTTCTTTGTCAAAGCCGAATCTTTGTTGATTCTAAGTAAAGGAGCAATCAACAACGACATCTAAAGGGGTCTACAATCTGTCGAATATAAGGATCAAGGATCTAAGGTAAGATAAATTTATTTGATTAAAGGTTATGATGTATATGTTAGATTAAATCTAACATGAAGATTTCGGATGACATACAGGCAAGGAATCCTCTCTTGATTTGGAAAGCGTAAGGTAAGTACATAGATCTAATCGGCCAATGCTTATTTTTGGTATTTAGAATTATTTTTCATTGATCCAGAAGTCAGAAACTGACAAAATTACATGATTTGGTGGCTAGCCGATTTAAGGAAGAAGTACTATCAATTTTCGGCATTTGATTTACAATCTTTCAAATTCGGCAACAAGGTGAGTAATACAAATCCTACTAGGATTTGGTTATTAAGCCAAATAGGTTTGTTAATATGTTTTAATGGTTGGCCGAATATAGGAGTTAAAGATCTAGATCGGTAGATCGTCCTTCGGGATTTCAAGGAATCTAATAAGAAAATCAGGTGTGTACTCACACTAACTTTCAATATATCATATGGCAATTATTTTAATATATGAATATGCATAAGAATGTGAATGTGGCTAAGTACCACAAATGTGGTAAGAGTACCCAGGTACGTTTCCTACTTTCGATAGGATTACAAATATGTTATATTGTTAACATGTGAATAATGAGAAATTAAGTATGTTATGCATTTATGGGGCATTCGGGATATATGAGAAATGGGAAGAAGGTGTTGACTTGGTCTCACTAAGCGGAATATGGTGACTACGGTCACAAAATTTGAATATGGTAACCGGTTACATTATCTCGAATTTGGTAACCGGTTACATTATTTGAATATGGTGTCTAATGACACAAATTATATGGGCGATGAGCACGTCGATCGCAGCGGATCGCCTTCGATGGTGTGTAGCGGATGGAGGGTTGACTTAGTAGTAGTACTGCGGTGTGTGGTGGCAGAATACGGGTGGTGTGTAGCGGATGGACCATTAGGCTTGGGTTTGGGTTGCATCATTTATTTTATATGAACATGAACTTGATACGAACTTATATGCCTGATTTGTTGAAGGTTAATGTTGTGTACACATTGAGTCTGTTGACTCACCCGTTGTGGGAACTATTTTCGAGGTGTGATGAACGAAGGACGGACGGGACGGTAGACCTTGAGGTGGCCATGCATCAATTGAGGAATTTATTTAATTTGGACTTTATTTCTTTTTAGTATCTTTAATTTTATTATTGGGTTTTACTTGATGTAATAAGGCCACAAGGCCCAGATGGATTTTCTTATTTTTGCTTTATTTTTAATTATTTTGCTACAAACGATTGTTGGATTAAATTTTAAGTGAAATATATTTTTATAAACTTTAAAAATTATTTTGTCACCTTAATAAAAATTGGATTTTCCAATAAATCAAATGGGTTCCCAATCTGAGCCCAATCCACGACAACATTTTTCTAAAAAGGAAAAAAAATTATGCAAATTTTCTCTAAGTAACAAAGAATTTGAAAACCGGTTTACTTAAGGAACAAAACAGATCCGGTTGGGCTCGTGGGCGGGTGTGGGGTGTTCGACAATATCGAGCCAGTTTTAAACTCTCGGCACTGTGGGCTAAGGCCCAAAACATTTTTAATTCGAGCCCAAATGATTTTCTTTAAAATAAAGCGGTGTTACGGCATGGCACCTAAGTCTCCGACCATGATCCACGGTAAGTACCCTAACTTTATGCGTGATTCGTGATTGATGAAGCTGTATAAGGGTAGAAAAGGCATGGAACGTAGAATAGAATGATAAGGAACATGAACCTTAGGACTAGATTACTCAAACAGAACCACATAAGACTTAATGCACTAAACAAACCTATGGCTAAGTCACAGAGCTAGGGGTGTGGTAACCCTGCACACGCATGTCTAGGATTGGATCGGAAGAGCTTGGTATTTAAGCATCCCTAGTGACTCACCTCCTCTTGCGCAGAATCCTGCAGTGCGTAGCCGGTTCACCCTAACTCGAGAGGGCTCGGTGGTGTGGCAACCTGCTGTGCGCATGTCTAGGAATGGTTTTGGTGGGAGCTTGGTATTTAGCGATCCTCGTGACTCACCTCCTCTCCACTCGAATCTCGCACTGGTGCGTAGCTTTGGTTCACCCCGACCAAAGAGGGCTCGGTCATAGGCTAAACATAATGACTAAAACCCGAAAGGGAACTAGCCATTTTTTTAAAAAAAAAAAAAAAAAGAAGAGAGAACAAAACAACAAACCCTAGTTTTTTTCAAACTTTTAAAACTTTCTTTAAATCTGAGAAAATTATTTTTACAACATTTTAGAAAAACTCACGATTTGCGAAAATTACAAAAATGTCCTTGGTGGTAAAATTACCAAAATGCCCTTGGATTCTAAAATGTTCAACTACTCAACAGCTTTACCAAAATTTCATTATTTTATAAACATTCAGAAACCCTAATTTGTAAAATATCAAAATACTTTGATTTTGGAAAAATTACAAAATTGCCCCTAACTTACAAAATTACCAAAATGACCCTGACTTCTAAAAATTTTGCAACATCATCGTTTTGAAAAGTGCAACTCTCAAAAAGAGAACCCTCAAAGTTTTACAACTTTTGAAATATCCCTAACTTATTAAATTTTACAAATTTACCCTGGTTTTGGAAAATTACGAAAATACCCCTGGGTAGTGGAAAAACATCAACGATGAAAACTACAACGTTTCTCTGAATGAACGGAAGTTCATACTTGTTTGATGGATGAATGAATGAATGGAAAGACTGTGTGTTTGTATGAATACGAAAGAACCACTCTTAAAACTCTTGTCATAAAAAATTTCTTCGCGAGTAAACAAGTGAAACCAAAGTACTAATACATAAAACTTCTTAATCAGATCACGACGCCGAAATGAGCTCTAGAGGACATGGCCGTCGTGGACGCGGTAGAGGAAGAATGACTAGGTCAGAACCCGTTAGATCGGGTCAAGGATCCGATAATGAGGTACCACCGCCCCCACCACTTCCAGCCGTTGGTGTGGAGCAGCAAGCTCAAACGGGGACGATTTGTGTGTCGGTCGCGGTGTCTTTGCGAGTTTTGGAATTGGTGGTACAGTGCGGGAGGAAATTCGGGAACTCGAAAATCTGTGCCTGAACGGCTCCGAGCTAATGGAGCTGAGATGTTTCGTGGAGTGTCTGGAGTAGCACCCAGTACAGCTGAGTACTAGTTGGAAGCAACGGAGCACATCATGGATGAGCTTGATCTGACTTCAGAGGAAAAGTTGAAAGGGATGGTGGCTTTACGCGCGATGAAGCTTATCGGTGGTGGTTAATCGTATGCGAGATGGTGCCACGGCGGAGGATCGACACAGGAATATGTTAAGGAGGCATTCCAGAAGAAATATGTGGGAACCAGGTATACAGACGAGTAAAGAAAAGCTTTTATGGGGCTAGTTCAAGGGAACAAGTCCGTAGCAGAATATGAGGCAGAATTTCTGAGGTTGAGCCGTTATGCTCGAGGGGTAGTAGCAACTGAGCATGAACGTTGTGTCCGTTTTGAGGACGGGCTAAGGGATGATCTAAGATTGTTGATAGCATTGCATCAGGAGCGGGAATTTTCTGCGTTAGTGGAAAAGGCTAAAGTGGCTGAAGGAATTAAGGATTCTGCAAGGAAGAACACTGATCGGAATAGGCCAGAAAGAGGTTTTGGATTGTCTGGATCATCTGAGAATAAGAGGCCTAGAGTTGATGGGCCGCGAAATCAACAAGCTGGTACGGGCTGGCAGTATCGCCCTTGTGAGCATTGTGGAAAGAAGCACTTGGGAGAGTGCTGGAGAAAGACGGGTGGATGTTTCAAATGTGGATCCAAGGACCATATGCTTAAGGATTGTCCCAAACAACCAGATGAGAGTCGACCAACAACTCAGAATATTAATCAGGCTGGTGGAGGTGGACAAGCAGACCTCGGCCGAGTCGTGGACCGAACCATGGAGGAAATGGTTGGCCGAGGACGTGGAGCACCAGCGAGAGATCTTGAAGGTGCGACGCGAGGCAACCAAGGTTGGTTTATGCAGTTGGCCGTCGTGAGGAGGAAGATGTGCCAGATATGACAACGGGTACGTTCCTTATTTCTGGAATACCCTTAAATGCTTTGCTTGTTATAGGGTTAGCTTATTCTTGTATTGCTAGGAAAGTGACTGAAACCTTGGATGTGAACCTAGCGAATGTGCCTAGGAAGTGTGATAGTTCTTTAAGATCGAGTGCGCAGCAATAGCGTAGTGGGGTGAGTTAGACCGTCACGATTGTTCGTTAGTAACTAATTTCGAGGACGAAATTATTTTAACTGGGTAGAATCGTAACATCCTGGAAAAAGGCCTATGCATTTTCGGTTTAATTGTATGCGAAATGACAAGTCTTAAGCCCTATGAATAAATTTTTGAATATTTTGGAAACCTAGAAATGCATGGAAATGGAAATGAACATTTTGGAAACTTGAACATTTTGGAAACTGAACATTTTGGAAACACGAACATTTCTGGAAACTCGAAATGTAAGAAAATGGTCGACAAAACAGAGCCGATCGAAAATTTTAGGAAACTTAGAAATGATGCCGAAATGTCAAATTTTAAAGTTCAAAATAGGAAATAAGGGCTAGAGGGCCTTAAAAGAAAAAGTTGGAGAAGTTTGACACACAAACAGGCTTGGAAAAGTGGCCTGAAGATGCCACTTAGGGCCTCTGGAAATGGCGCCACATGCAAGGTGTTGGGCCAAGGTTTGAGTCACTTGAGAAGCAAATAAATAAGTTTTATTTTTGCTTCCTGAAGGTGAGGTGGACGGCATGGGTTTCTAGAAAAGGAAGAGTTTTATTTGCATAAATATGTGAATAATAAGTGATAAATAAAGGATTTTCTTTTAAGAAAATTGAGGAGATAATTGATGGATTAAAGGCTTTTATCTTTTAAATAAAAGAGATAATATTATCAAAAAGAGGAGTGGTGGCCAAGTAAGGGACTCCTAGGCTGATAATTTCGGCTATAAAAGGAGGGCGGGGAGGGCTACTCATCAACGTTTGCTTTCTCTTCCTCTATGCCGAAATTTTCCTAGCTCTCTCCCCCTCTCTGCGAATTTTTCTTTAAGCAAAATCCATCTCCTCTTCTTCTATTTTCTTCTCTGTTTCTCTTTGTCAAAGCCGAATCTTTGTTGATTCTAAGTAAAGGAGCAATCAACTACGACATCTAAAGGGGTCTACAATCGCATCGAATATAAGGATCAAGGATCTAAGGTAAGATAAATTTATTTGATTAAAGGTTATGATGTATATGTTAGATTAAATCTAACATGAAGATTTCGACAGACATATAGGGCAAAGAATCCTCTTCAGATTTGGAAAGCGTAAGGTAAGTACATAGATCTAATCGGCCAAGGCTTATTTTTGGTATTTAGAATTATTTTTCATTGATCCAAAAGTCAGAAACTGACAAAATTACATGATTTGGTTGCTAGCCGATTTAAGGAAGAAGTACTATCAATTTTCGGCATTTGATTTACAATCTTTCAAATTCGGCAACAAGGTGAGTAATACAAATCCTACTAGGATTTGGTTATTAAGCCAAATAGGTTTGTTAATATGTTTTAATGGTTGGCCGAATATAGGAGTTAAAGATCTAGATCGGTAGATCGTCCTTCGGGATTTCAAGGAATCTAATAAGCAAATCAGGTGTGTACTCACACTAACTTTCAATATATCATATGGCAATTATTTTAATATATGAATATGCATAAGAATGTGAATGTGGCTAAGTACCACAAATGTGGTAAGAGTACCCAGGTACGTTTCCTACTTTCGATAGGATTACGAATATGTTATATTGTTAACATGTGAATAATGAGAAATTAAGTATGTTATGCATTTATGGGGCATTCGGGATATATGAGAAAGGGGAAGAAGGTGTTGACTTCGGTCTCACCAACGGAATATGGTGACTACGGTCACAAAATTTGAATATGGTAAACCGGTTACATTATCCGAATTTGGTAACCGATTACATTATTTGAATATGGTGTCTAATGACACAAATTATATGGGCGATGAGCACGTCGATCGCAAATGATCGCCTTCGATGGTGTGTAGCGGATGGAGGGTTGACTTAGTAGTCCCACGGTGTGTGTGGCGGAATACGGGTGGTGTGTAGCGGATGGACCATTAGGCTTGGGTTTGGGTTGCATCATTTATTTTATATGAACATGAACTTGATACGAACTTATATGCGATTTGTTGAAGGTTAATGTTGTGTACACATTGAGTCTGTTGACTCACCCCGTTGTGGGAACTATTTTTGTGTGATGAGCAGATGTGGACCGGGACGGTAGACCTTGAGGTGGCCATGCATCAATTGAGGAATTTATTTAATTTGGACTTTATTTCTTTTTAGTATCTTTAATTTTATTATTGGGTTTTACTTGATGTAATAAGGCCACAAGGCCCAGATGGATTTTCTTATTTTTGCTTTATTTTTAATTATTTTGCTACAAACGATTGTTGGATTAAATTTTAAGTGAAATATATTTTTATAAACTTTAAAAATTATTTTGTCACCTTAATAAAAATTGGATTTTCCAATAAATCAAATGGGTTCCCAATCTGAGCCCAATCCACGACAACATTTTTCTAAAAAGGAAAAAAATTATGCAAATTTTCTCTAAGTAACAAAGAATTTGAAAACCGGTTTACTTAAGGAACAAACCAGATCCGGTTCAGGCTCGTGGGCCGGGTGTGGGGTGTTTCAGGTTTTGCTGGGGCTTTTTATAGCCCAAAAACAAATCGAAAAAATAAATACAGAAATCTGCCTTTCCATTTTTGTTGTGTTCTGTTGCTGTTTCTTTCCTTTTTGCAGGCGACCGACGAGGATCTCGGTGGTGACTGGGTGCAACTCGCGCAGATTGCGGCGTGACCGAGGCTGGTGATGTTGGGGCTGCGGTGCGAGGGTTTCCCAGAAACCCTAGGTTTCTGCTGATTCTGTTTGGTCACTGGGCCATTTTGGGCCGTGTGTATTTGGGTCTGATTAGGTTTAGCTAGGCCAATCGGGTTTGGGTTTTAGTTTTGGGTTGTATGGATCTAATTGGGTTATCTTTTTTGACTTATAATTGGGCTACTGGATTAGGGTGGAATTGGGCTTGTAAGAGGGACTGTAAAAATAAACTGAACATTTATTCTATTTATTTCTTGTTTGGTTTTTTTCATTCTGGTTTTTTACATGGGCCCGGGCAAAATGGCCTTATTACAGCTGCCCCTCTTTGCTCATTTTCGTGTAACGAGAATGGAGCAAAGACTATAAGAAGGACCAATTTTTCCCGGTCTTGCCGGATCTTGACCTCTTGGCCCTCGTCTTCTCCAGATGGCTTCCAACTCCACTGCAGTGGTATTGGAACTTCATCTTGATTTCAAATAAGTCTGATAGCTTCAATCTGCTTCATTGCAACTTCAGGAAGGCAGTATCCACTATCTTTTAATCTGCTCCAGTGCGACTTCAGGGAGGTCAGACTAATATCTTCGATCTGCTTCACTGCAAACTCAAGAAGACAAGATCTAATGTCTTCGATCTGCTTCCTGCAACTTCAGGAATGCCAAATCTGTATCTTCAATCTGCTTCCTGCAAACTCAGGAATGCCAGATCTGCTATTTTCAATATGCTCCATCGCAAACTTCGGGGATGTCGATTAGTATCTTCGACCGCTGCTGCAATCTCGTGAACGCCGATCGCTATCTTCAATCGCTTTCTCGCAAACTCGGGAATGCCGATCGCTATCTTCAATTTGCTTCCTGCAAACTCAGGAATGTCAGACTGGTATCTTCAATCTGCTCCACTGCAAACTCAGGGATGCCAGATCTGCTATCTTCAATCTGTTTCCTGCAAGCTCAGGAATGCCAAACTGCTATCTTCAATGCTTCTCGCAAACTCGGGAATGCCAAACTGGTATCTTCGATCCGCTTCGTTGCAAACTCAGGAAGACAAGATCTGATGTCTTCGATCTGCTTCCTGCAACTTCAGGAATGCCAGATCTGCTATCTTTAGTCTGTTCCACTGCAAACTCAGGGATGCCAGACTAAAATCTTCAATCTACCATACTACATTGTCCTCTAAGGGACATAACCTGTAGAATGGGTATATGCTTATGCCGAATGATTAGGATGCCATACTCGAAATGAGTCAAATGCTCCTATTCAGACATGCTATGATATGTGAATGCAAAAAATGATATGAGTATGATTCCTACTCAAGGTGTTATCACTCATTTATCCGTCAAGGTTTCATCTTCGTTCCCCTTGAAGTATCATTTTCTTGTTCAAATAATTTGTCCCATGAAAACTTTAGGGCCCATTCCCCTTGAACTTTGGGGACACAAGGTTTATAACACCTTCAAACTGCTTGTCCTTACTACAATTTAAAGATTTGTTTCAATTCATTCCACCACAATTTAAGGTTTTTTGAAACTTTTCCCGTCGAAAATTAGTCTGTCATACCATTCTCCGAATGACTTGATGACATTGTTTATCTCCGTCACAACCACTTAATCGGACAAAAAAAATCAGAGAAATAGTCTCCATCAAGACTCTTCTTTCTCAAATATCTCCAATCTATGTATATGGAAATTCTAAACAATTGTCCTATTTCGGTTTCTTGTTTTATCTAGAAATTTCTAAAGTAATATGTAGAACTTCTTTTGTGAAATTATTAGTTCATCAATCATTATTTCAATGCAACATGCTTACGAATAATGGGTAACAAATAAATTGATTTCAAAGAGAGTTAAATGAATTATCAATGATACAAAGGAAATTAACTGGGAACATATATTTGAGAAGAAAAAGAATCCAAAGATAGTAAAATGAATAAGACAAAAATTAGATGCCCTAGATATCGCAGATTGAGCTCCTAAATACAAACTCCATAAAGACTGATTTGTGCTTAACATGTGTTTAGAAGACCCAAATTACTTTATTGATGCCCCGATATGCAACCTATTTCATTTCTTATTGATTCAGGTATAGCAAGATCACTGCATGTCCCTTCAAAATTTGAGCCGCCCTTTTCGGGTTTTCAACTCAAAACCCATTTGCTCTCAAGGCGCCCTTTGCGGGTTTTCACCTTGGCATCTTCTCCCTTTCAAGAAAAGTACTTTTTGACTGAATCCGAATTCACAGGATTGGGTAAAATTTTCCCTTCCATTTCGGTTAGAATCAGTGCACCTCCAGAGAAAGCTTTCTTCACTACATACGGTCCTTCCCAATTCGGCATCCATTTTCCCCTGAAATCTTTTTGTATGGGAAGAATCTTTTTCAGTACAAGGTCCCCCTCATGAAACTCTCTTGGGTGAACTTTTTTATCATAGGCTCGCATCATTCGTTTTTGGTACATCTGACTATGATGAATAGCCCTTAGCCTCTTTTCTTCAATTAAGTTCAATTGATCATACCGAGCCTGAATCCATTCAGCTTCATCCAGCTTTATTTCTGACAAAACTCGAAAAGAAGGTATTTCCACTTCAATAGGTAGAACAGCCTCCATCCCATAGACCAACGAGAAAGGCGTTGCCCCAGTAGAGGTTCTGACAGACGTCCGATAAGCATAGAGTGCAAACGATAGTTTCTCATGCCGATCCTTATAAGTCTCAGTCATCTTCCCTACTATCTTCTTGATATTTTTGTTGGCTGCTTCCACTGCCCCATTCATTTTTGGACGATAGGGAGACGAGTTGTGGTGTTTGATCCCAAATTGACTACAAATCTCTACTATCGTGCTGTTGTTCAAGTTCAGTGCATTGTCTGATATGATCCTCTCGGGCATTCCATACCGACAAATGATCTTCTTCTTCAGGAACCGACTAACTGCTGACTTAGTAACGCTAGCGTATGAAGCAACCTCTACCCATTTCGTGAAGTAGTCAATTACCACGAAGATGAACCGATGCCCATTCGAAGCTTTCGGTGAGATTGGTCCAATAACATCCATGCCCCACATGGAAAAAGGCCATGGGGAAGTCATAACATGCAAAGGTGACGGAGGCACATGAATTTTGTCTCTATAAATCTGGCATTTATGACATCTCTTGGCATAGCTGATACAATCTCCTTCCATGGTAGACCAATAATATCCAAATCTCATTATCTGCCTGGCCATTGTGAATCCATTAGCGTGTGTCCCACAAACGCCTTCATGGACTTCTTCCAGGATTTTCCTGGCTTCAACAGCATCAACACATCTCAATAATACTTGATCCTTTCTCTTTTTATACAAGATATCCCCGTCTAAAACATAGTCAGAGTCCAATCTTCTTAATGTCCTTTTCTCATTCTCAGTTGCATGCTCCGGGTATTCATGATTCTTTACGTATCGCAATACATCATGATACCAAGAGTGATCATCTTTTTCCTCTTCTTCCAGATTATAACAATGAGCTGGAACTTCAAAAATACTCATCCGAATAGGTCTCATATCCTGCAGTGCATTTACTTTGATCATAGAAGCCAGGGTTGCCAAAGCATCCGCCATCTGGTTTTCATCAAGTGGGAGATAATTAAAAGTAATTTCATCGAACTCCTCAATCAATCCCAGAACTATTTTTCGGTAATCACTTAGTTTGGGATCTCTTGTCTCTCATTCACCTCTAAGCTGGTAAATTACTAGTGCAGAATCTCCATAAACTTCTAGCACTCTGATTTTACGCTCTATAGCTGCTCGAATGCCCATGATGCACGCTTCATACTCGGCCATGTTGTTTGTGCAATCAAAATCCAACCTGCATGTAAATGGATAATAATCACCACTAGGGGATACCAGGATTGCCCCAATTCCATTTCCCACAGCATTTAACGCTCCATCAAAATTTAGCTTCCACGAACCTTCTTCAGTATTTGCCACATACATCAACTCTTCATTGGGGAAATCAAAGCTCAAAGGTTCATAATCCTCTAAAGCTCACGCTAGCTGAGAAATTACGCTCTCTGCGCTTCCTTTTATAGCCTTTTGGTTCACATAGACTATATCGAATTCAGACAGCAAAATCTACCACCTTGCCATCCTTCCATTCAAAGCAGTTGACTCCATCATATGCTTTAGCGGATCAAGCTTCGAAATCAACCAGGTTGTATGATATAACATATACTGCCTCAATCTCCGAGTTGTCCAAATCAAGGCGCAACACAATTTTTCAATCGACAAATATCTCATTTCACATTGAAGTGAACTTTTTGCGAGATAGTATATCGCCTTTTCTTTCCTTCCCGACTCATCGTGTTGACCAAGCACACATCCCATGGAGTTCCGAACACCGACAAATACTGATATCAACGGTCCATCGGATTAGGTGGAGATAGTCTTGGTGCATTTTGAGATATTGTTTGACTTTTTCAAAAGCTCTCGGCATTCATCGCCCCATACACCTTGGTCGTGTTTCTTGAGAAGACGAAATATGGGATCACATTTCTCAGTTAACTGTGAAATAAACCGAGCAATGTAATTTAATCTTCCAAGAAAACCTCGAACTTCCTTTTGAGTGCGCGGTGGAGGCAATTCTTGTATAGCTTTGACCTTATTTGAGTCAACTTCAATTCCTCTTTCACTGACCACAAAACCTAGTAATTTCCCTGACCGAGCTCCGAAAGTACACTTTGTTGGGTTGAGCTTCAACTGAAATTTCCTTAACCTCAAAAACAATTTCTTCAAAACCTCAATGTGTTCCTTCTCTGTTCGAGATTTTGCATTCATGTCATCGACGTATACTTCAATCTCTTTATGCATCATGTCGTGGAATAAGGTTACCATAGCCCTTTGATATGTTGCTCCTGCATTCTTCAACCCGAATGGCATTACCTTATAACAAAAGGTACCCCACAATGTTATGAAAGTAGTTTTCTCCATATCCTCAGGGTGCATCTTGATCTGATTGTATCCCGAAAAACCATCCATGAAAGAAAACAATAAATATCCCGCCGTATTATCCACCAACGTGTCAATATGAGGCAAAGGGAAATTGTCTTTTGGGCTGGCTTTATTTAGGTCCCTATAGTCTACACACATCCGGACCTTTCCATCCTTCTTAGGGACAGGTACAATATTGGCAACCCACTTTGAGTATTTAACCACCTGTAGAAATCCAGCATCAAACTGTTTCTTGACTTCCTCCTTTATTTTCAACACCACGTCAGGCCTCATTCTTCGTAACTTTTGTTGAACTGATTTGCACTCTTCTCTCATGGGAAGGCGATGCACTACAATATCAGTACTTAGACCAGGCATATCTTGGTATGACCATGCAAAGACATCCTTGAATTCCCATAGTAACTCAACAAGGTCTTGTTTCGTCTCCTCGGCTATGCGTGTTCCAATTTTCACAACCTTTCCTTCCTTTAAGGCTATGTTCTCTACCTCCTCTTCATGGGGTAAAATTTGTTTCTCCTCTTGCTTTACCATTCTTAACAAATCTGGAGATAAGTCACAATCTCTGTCACCTTCAAAATCCTGAGATTCCTCTAAACACATGTCTTGCTCAAAATAGACCTCAGGATTTGTAGTATCGTTGCTCATATCATTGATATCTAGGGACCTGTGATGGGCACCAAAGAATGTACAAAGAACAAATGAATTCGAGGACAATTATTCACATGATATGAATGAGAATAAAAAATTTGGAATGATATTAGAAAGTCAAAAGAATAAAAAAATGGAAGAATATTTGCTCAAGTTAATTCAAAGATGTATTTTATTAAAATAACGATGTCTGAACATGAGCCTATTTCATAAAGAAATCTTATTGTTCTTAGGCTAAAAAATAACAAGAGCGTTCTGAATATTACTCTGTATAATATCTAAAAACTAGAGGAAGTTCCTCTGCAGTCCAATTGTTCAAAACGCTTCCAGGTTCATAAGGGCAAATGCCCAACAGGTTTCTGTGTTCAATTCCCTCTTCGTGTATGACATTGACATGAAGACTTTCCAATAACCCTCTCTCAGGGTGAATTATCCCTCAGGATACAAAGGTCTGGGATATGTGGGGGAATATCATCGATTCCCATTTGACTTCTTCCCCATTCAACCGTGCCCTTCTTCTCTCCTGCTTCTTCTCTATTTCCTTTCTCTTTTGTCTAGCATCTGGCTTGAAACCCAAGCCAAAACGGCCTTTCTTTTCTTTTAGTATTGACAC
Source organism: Gossypium sturtianum (assembly GCA_025698515.1). Classification (NCBI taxonomy): domain Eukaryota; kingdom Viridiplantae; phylum Streptophyta; class Magnoliopsida; order Malvales; family Malvaceae; genus Gossypium; species Gossypium sturtianum. The sequence continues at coordinate 61,473,020 of CM046953.1, read as the reverse complement.
TCGAACTTCCCCTTGAAGATGTCTGCCCAATCCTTTTCCTGGTAGGGCTCCCTTCCCCACCATCATTTGTAGGCCCATCCTCGTGGTCCTGGATATTTTAGGCACTGGAACTTCATTCCCTTCCAAGACAAATATTGCGTTCACGAACTCTAAAGATAGGAAAGAACACTCAGTTGCTTCTTAATTTGCCTCTAAATATGGTGCGTCATTAGTAACAGTGGCTATGATATCCTCCTCCGCGTTTATGGTAACTAGCCGACCTTCTGTCACCAGTTTCAATTTTTGGTGCAGCGATGAGGGCACTGCTCCTGCCGAATGAATCCAGGGCCTTCCCAGCAAGCAATTATATGAGGGCTTGATATCCATCACCAAAAAATCCACTTCATACGTGTTTGGCCCAATTAGCAATGGTATGTCAATTCTTCCCATCACTCTTCTCTCGGTGCCATCAAATGCTCTCACTATGTTCTGGCATGTCTTCATGTGAGAACTGTCTATCGGTAACCTCTTCAACGTGGACAATGGTAAGACATTTAAGGCTGATCCATTGTCGATTAACATACTTGGCAGAGTGTATCCCTTGCAACGAGTGGTAATATGTAGAGCTTTGGTCGATCCCATACCCCAGGTGGAATTTCATCGTCACTGAAGGAAATAAAGTTGTCAGCGTTTATGTTACTAACCAGACGATCAAGCTTGTTGACGGATATATCGTTAGTAACATAGGTTTCATTCAATACTTTCATCAATGCTTCACGATGCACTTCTGAACTTAAGAGTAAGGCTAGCACTGATATGCGGGCCGGTTGTTTGCGCAGCTGCTCTACCACGTTGTATTCACTGTGCTTCAAGAATTTTAGAAATTCTTTAGCCTCTTCCTCCTTCGCAGGTTTGTTGATAAGGGCATCAGGTCCTTTCTCTCGTTCAACTGCCAAAGTCTTTGATTTTACTGGTTCTGCTCTAACATTTCCCGAATCGTAACGCTTCCCATTACGCGTGTAGAACCCTTCATTTTGGACCTCCTCGGAAGTGCCGACTGAGCTTTCCACTCCCGGTATGGTCACATTGCAGTTGTAATTCCAAGGTACCATTTTGTTATCATTGTAAGGAAAGGAAACAGGTTTCTTGATTACGACCTTTGGCGCCACTTGTGCTCCGCCCTCCGTGTTTCTTGGTCGGGAGATAATAATCCTCGGATAATTGACTTTTTGTTTCGTCAATTCTCCTTCAGTTGCATGTATGTTTCCTCCCTCTAAGCCTTCTTCATAGAACTCCAATTCCTTATTGTCCATAAGGCTTTGCACCAGGACCCTGAATTCAACGCATCCCTGGATCTCATGCCCTTCTATTTTGTGGAACTCACAGTAGTCCTTTGTTCCTTCACATCTTTCCTCAAAATTGGACAAAATCAGTCCTCTTCTTACCATTTCCCTCCAGATTATTTTCAATGGGGTTTTTACCTCCGAGATATCCCCATTGATCTTTCTCATGATCTTTTCACCGATCGCTTTTACCCCCTTATCCCAATGGTTAGGTAATGGGTTTTCCGCGCTAGGTGTATCATCAAACTTGACAATCCCCATCTTGATGAGCCTCTCTACTACCTTTTTGAAGGCAGTGCAATTCTCTATTGAATGGCCCGATATTCCCGCATGGTAATCACAGTGAGCGTTTGAGTCATACCATTTAGGATATGGGGGCTGCAACGGTTTTAGGTAAAATAGGGACACCACATGCGCGTCAAATAAACTTTGATATAGCTCTTTATACGTCATTGGGATTGGCGTAAATTAGAGCTTTTTAGAATTCTGCCTTGCGCCTGATTCTTGTCTGGTCGACCCTTGTTGGCCAGCCGTAACTACCTTTGGCTGGCTAACAGTGATTGCCTTCGAGTACCCTTGGTTGTATGTACCCGTATTATTCACCTTATTGTCCTTTTTCCGAGGAGCAGACCTCCTATTGGTTTCCCCTGCTTCAATTTTTCCACCCTTTATGGCATTTTCTATCATTTCTCCTGCCATCACTATATCCGCGAAGCTTTTGGTAGTGCTTCCTATCATGTGGGTGATGAATGGAGCTTTCAGGGTGTTAATAAAAAGCATAGTGGTTTCTTTCTCTAGGAGAGGTGGTTGAACTTGCATGGCAATTTCCCTCCATCTTTGCGCGTATTGCCTGAAGCTTTCATTTGGCTTCTTTTCCATATTTTGCAACATGATCCTGTCAGGCGTCATGTCTGTGACATGATTGTATTGCTTTATGAAGGCTTGGGCTAAGTCTCTCCAGGAGCTAATATTAGCACGGCTGAGTTGATTATACCACCTGGATGCTGCCCCCACTAAACTGTCTTGGAAACAATGAATCAAAAGTTGATCATTGTTCATGTAGCCAGTCATGCGTCTATAGAACATAGTGATGTGGGCCTCAGGGCAGCTAGTCCCGTTGTACTTCTCAAATTCTGGCATCTTGAATTTATGAGGAAGCACCAAGTCTGGAACCAATCTCAAGTCCTTTGCGTCAATGCCATGATGATGATCAGCATTTTCTAGAGCCTTGAACTTTTCCTCCAACCATCTACAGCAATCCTCTAACTGCCTCGAGGATTTAGTTCTTATCCCTTCCCTTTCTGCTATATCCAAGTCAGGAATAACAAGATTAGCTGGGTTATCTCGTGGGTTGGATCCTGAGCCAACGTGGAAGTTCATGGGCGGTCTAGTATCAGCTTACCCCTGTTGAGGCCTAATCATGACAGATGGCCTTTATGGATACTCTTCAGGTTGTGCATGTGGTGGGGTAAAACCAGGAGGAATGCCTTCACTCTCTTCTCCAGTAATAGCCATGGGACCCTTTCCTTTGTCCATTGTTCCGTTCAGCATTTGGGCCATTTGAGCCATCATGTTCCTTTGAGCCTCCAACATTTGGTCCCTCATTTCTTGTTGGAGCTTTACCATTTGTTCTTGCATCTGGTCTTGCATGTCTCTCTGGAATTGTTCAAGTCTTTGATCTATTTCTCTTATTTTGGCACGTGTACCGTACTGATGTTCAGTTTCCAAGTTTTCCTTCTTTCTTTCTCTCTCTCTCCGTGTGATAATTTCAACTAATTAGGCACTCTCTATGGACTTAAATGCATATGATATGATGTGATGCAAATGCATGAATGCAAAAAGAATGCATCGATTCAGATTCAACTTCATTCTAGAAAACTTTATTAGAAAACAAAATCCTTTACATAAAACGGACTACAAATATGCTTTCGCCCTAAGGCCCAGAGTCTTAACTTTCCTAAACAATAAGGCTAGCTCTTGGCCACGATCTGATTGTAACTCATATTTCATGCTCAACGTATCCGCTTGTACCGCCAAAGTCTGTAGGTGATCAGCTACCTCTCGAATCTGAATTATTACTTCACCCATGAGATGATCCCGATTTCTAACTTGATCATGCGAATGGTGTAGCTCTTCCTTCCAATGTCCCTCTCTTGCTTCAAGCTACTTGATCCGGAGTTCACAATTCTACAATGCTGATTCTAATCTCTCGATCTTGCCCTTCATTTCCTCAATCTTGTTCAGACTTGACTTCAACCTGATTGCGAAGATACGGCGGCCGATGATGGTGAAGAGACCGAGTCGATTTGGCGACTTTAGCCTTCAATCCACTTTTTCTTTTGGCTTTCGGCCAAACTCCTTTCTAGAGCCTCATTCGCATCTGCATCCTCTAGGAACTTCTTCTCCCAATGGTCAGCCTTGGCTTTTTCCTCTTGAACCTCGTTGCCCCATTGTTGTGAAGTCTTCCCCAATCCAACATTTTTCAATGATAGACTCGACTTCTTATATTACGTCTTTAGGTCGCTCGAGATCTTCCTCGACCCTTTTCTTCCCTTTTCTCAACTTTTCGGCCTCGATTTACGAACATCCACATCTAGCCTCAAGTACATCTTTTCTTCTTCCGGCTTCTCCATCCTTTTTCCAAGCTCTGAACTTATCCTTTCGAAGTCTTGTTTCACAATCTCTAACTCTGATGGGACCACTTGCAAGCATTCTTCTCTTGTTCGGGCCCCTTCTGGATTCAGCTCGGGATGTTATCGTTAATCCTTCTAATCCTCCATCCACTGTATTCTAGGGTCGTCATTAGGCCTGCGGATAATCTCTTCATCCTACGAATCTGATTCCAAGCACTAGAAATCTCCTTAACCCTCTTTTTATAGTTTTTCCCTCTGTATGAGAACTCACATTGAGCCAGCCCATATGTTGCCGGTACGAACTGCCTTGATCCATATTGCCTTAGAACAAGCAAAGGAGCATACCCAACAGCTCCCCAAATTCCAAGTAAAGGAACCCAGTCAAAACTCCCACATCGATAAAGAATTTCATCTGGAATCATCCAAGGGGCTCTCCACTCGATGTCTTCCTCTTGAAGGTTTTGAAGGAGCGCCATCCAGTTCTCCTCAGACACGTCCTCTCTCCTCGGTGTAGCCACTATTTCTTTTAATGGAGAATAGTTCTCAGAAAAAACCCGATATGATACTTTCTTCACCTTCCAGAAGTGACTATGAAACCAAGCTAACAGCAACTGCACACATCCAATGAATCTACCTTCACCTACTCTCTGACATGCGTTTAAAGATCTGAACGTCTCGGCTAAGATCGCAGGTACTGGCGTGACCCCTTTGTCAAGTCGATCGAATAATTCCGTGACTGCTTCATCTATATGTCTTAGAGCTTTAGGGAAAATTACCAAACCATAGACACACAGGGCAAAGACGTCAACCTTCTTCTTTGCATCTGGATGGGCTAAGATCAAGTCCCTCAAGCTAACCCAAGGAATGCATTTACCCTCACCTTTCTTACGAATATCGGCTCAGACCCACTTGCTTGTAATGTGCCCGATTTAGGGGCTAGTCGAAATAGTGATCTCGAGATCACTATTCCGAGATTAGAGAAAATTATTTTCATGATATATTATGAGTTAGAACATAATAGCATATGAACATGACAATTTTGGTACTTTAATTTTAGCGATTTCATGTGTGATTTCGAAAAAGGACTAAATCGCATAAAGTGCGAAAGTTCCATTCTACATGTTAAAAGTACCAAATGGCCATGATATGTTATTTGGGGGTCTTTAAAAGGCAATTTAGCCTTTGGAAGAGGTTTGGCCGGCCATAAGAAAGCATGGGAGACAAGATTTTCAATTTTAGTCAAAGTTAGTAGTAGTAGGTGATAAATTGTCTAGGAAATATAATAGAATAAAGAAGAAAAGATATCATCTTTCTTCTCCTATCCTTCCACCGAAAATTGGCAGCAAATTAAGGGGTTTAAGAGCTTAAAATTTCAGCAAGCTTCTCTCTTTGCAAGTGCATTAGTGATCATTTCTTGATAAAAATTGTACTTTTGAAACCCCTAAAGCTTAAGCTTTCTAAAGAGGGGACTATCTTGCAATATGATGAAAAGTTTAGGGATTTTACATGTGATCATTTAAGTTGTTTGCTGCATTTTTATAGAATAAAATGAGTCATAGGTGCTTAATAAACAACTTTTATGAAAGGTGTTACCATGAAAACACCTAAATGAACCTTTTTGTAAAGGTTGTAAAATTTGTTTTAAATGTGTGAAATGTTGGGTTTTGATAATAGCCCTAAGAGAAATAAATGTTCACCTAGGCTCGCTAAAGGTATAAATTTGATAAGAATTAATTTTCGAGCCTAGGGGCAAAATGGTCATTTTGCTAAAATCTAGGGGTAAAATGGTAATTTTACCTAAGCATAATTATTGAGATGCTTATGTTAATGTAATGATTAAAATGACCTAATTTGCTATTATAGAGCAAGAGGAGACGAGAATTCGCCTCGATCGGGGAAAGGACAAAATCGTGGACTAAACCGAAGAACTAGCTCATTTTGAAAACAAGGTAAGTTGTATGTGATTTTAATGCAATATTACATTAGCATAATTGGGAATGCTTGATGTCTTATTGATGCATGATACTCCAATAAATTGAGAAGTTTATATGAATGTGATATTGACGTCCTAATGGACCATGAGGTATACAAAAAAAATACCATCATACATTATGAGTGCCAGTGTAAGACCATGTTTGGAACATGGCATCGGCGTTGATACGAGTGCCAGTGTAAGACCATGTCTAGGACATGGCATCGGCCACATTATGAGCGCCAGTGTAAGAACATGTCTGGGACATGGCATCGGCCACATTACGAGTGCCAGTGTAAGATCATGTCTGGGACATGGCATCGGCCACATTACGAGTGCCAGTGAAAGACCATGTCTGGGACATGGAATCGGCCACATTAGGAGTACGAGTGTAAGACCATGTCTAGGACATGGCATCGGCCACATTACGAGTGCAAGTGTAAGACCATGTCTGGGACATGGTATCGGCCACATTACGAGTGCCAGTGTAAGACCATGTCTGGGACATGGCATCGGCCACATTATGCGTGCCAATGTAAGACCATGTTTGGGACATGGCGTCGGCCACATTATGAGTGCCAGTGTAAGACCATGTTTGGAACATGGCATCGGCATTGAGACAAGAGCTGGAGTAAGGCCATATCCGGTATATGGAATTAGCACATAGAGGAAATTCTCCATAAGACCATGTCTGGGACATAGCATCAGTATCTAGAGGAGACTTCATGTAAGACCACCTAGAGAATGTGATATTGACCTTATACTTATCGTAGAGATATGAATGAATACAAGTGCTATTGAATAAGTCATGAGAAATTGGCTTTAGATGTGTTATGATAAATGTTAGATGTGGGCAATTGTCAGAAAAGATTGTCAAGAAGTCCTGATTTGTATATGATTATTTAATTCTATGAATGAATTATTCTTTTATGAGGATTATGATTTCTAATTATTACCATGCAACTTACTAAGCTTATTGCTTACCCCTTTTTCATTGCCATTCTTTCTTATAGTATTACCAAGATAACTCGAAGATCGTAGACACAAGGATTCGGAGATCACACTATTAACAACACTTTGGTATAACAATTTTAGACTTGTTTTGAATATGGCATGTATAGGACTTGGGTATTTTTTCAAGTTGTAATTGTTAGTTAAAGTGTTGACTGTAAGTCATTTTGTAAACGATTTCTTGAGCTAGGCAAATATTTGGCAAACTCTTTATTTTTCAATAAAGATGAAATTAATGAAGTGTATGCCTCTTTTATTATTCTCTAGTATTTGGTTAAGTGATTGGCCAAAATTGTCTATGTATGTATGTTTATTGAAGTCAACGAAGTATGTAGTGTTATCTATGAGGTTCATTGAATTGAGTTTGAGTTGATCTTGATTTCAGGGTGGCAAATGGCTTGGTAAATGGCCTTTAAGTGCCCACACGGTTAGACACACGGGCATGTGTCTAGGCCGTGTGAACTTTGCACCTTAATATTATGAGTCAGGTTACACCATGGTCATATCCCACGGTCGTTTGTATGTGCCGTGTATTACACACGGTTAGGACACGGGCGTGTTCAGGTCGTGTGGATTTAGTCAGTGTCGACCACGGTTGGGAAGCACGGGCGTGCCATGGTCGTGGGCAAATTGGCAGAATGCCTGGGTTTTTAGGCACAGTTTGTAGACATGGGCGTGTCTATGGGTACACGGGCGTGTGTAATCACACACGGCCGTGTGAATATAGTCAGTAACTCCCCACGATTTGTAGACATGGGCGTGTCTATGGGTACACGGGCGTGTTCTAAGTCACATGGGCGTGTGAACCCTACTTCAATGAAAAGTTTTCGATTAAGTTTCGAAAGTTATCGGATATGTGCCTAAGGCCTTGTAGGCCCATGAAATGTATGATTAGACTAAGAAGGAGAAGTTTTTATGTTGGAACAAAATTTTTTCGCTCATAAGAGAATGTTTAAGTGAATCCAAGTATGGTAATGTCTCGTACCCAGCCCTAGCATCAGTCTCGGGTACGGGGTGTTACATTTAGTGGTATCAGAGCTACGATTTAGTCGATTCTAGGACTAACGTTGCATAAGTACGAGTCTAGCTATACATGCCATATGTAAGAGTGTCTTAGTAATGATAGTGTGATGGCTCCTGACGTATAAATTGGTGTTTTATGTAGTAAATGGATTCTGATCCCGGTCAAACTGTAGCCGATGATACTGCGAGTAATGCGCCAGCTCCCACTCAAGGGACCGCCCTAGTGAATAGTAGACCCGAGACCTTGGGTCAGGGGGATGAGGCTCGAGAAGCTTTTCTCCACATGATGAGCAACTGGTATACTGAGTATACTCGAGTAAATCCCAATGCTCAGCCCCCTCCGCCCCCACCTATTCCTCAACCTGCTCTAGTAGCTCCTCAAGTGGTTGAGGTGGCGAGGAGAGAAAGGCCTCCGGTGGATAAGATCCGGAAGCAAGGAGCTGAAGAATTTTGGGCAAATAAGGATGATGACTCGGAGAAAGCAGAATTATGGCTTGAAAATACCATTCGGGTATTCAATGAGTTATCCTGCACACATGAGGAGTGCTTAAAGTGTGCAGTATCTCTCCTGAGAGATTCAGCCTACCGATGGTAGAACACCTTGGTGTCGGTGGTACCGAGGGAGAGAGTTAGCTGGGAATTCTTCTAAGAAGAATATCAGAAGAAGTATATCAGCCAAAGATTCATCGACCACAAGAGAAAGGAATTATTGGAGTTGAAGCAAGGCCGTATGTTAGTGACCGACTACGAACGGGAGTTCGTCAGGCTTAGCAAGTATGCACGAGAGTGCGTGTCTACCGAAGCCATCATGTGCAAGAGGTTTGAGGACGGATTAAATAAAGATATCCGCTTATACATGGGAGTTCTCGAATTAAAGGAGTTTGTAGTGTTGGTGGATAGGGCCTGTAAAGCCGAAGAGTTGGCTAAAGAGAAGAGAAGATCAGAATACGAGTCTCGTGACTCGAAGAAGAGACAATTGAACAAGTCTCACCTATCCTCATCCAAGAAAGCGAGGGATTTCACTACTCGATCAGTTAATTCTGCGGGGTTTTCAACCCGAAATAAGGGCAGCCAATTCTCGGGATCAAAAGGGCAAACTACATCAGTTGCTAGTGTGGGCAAAGTCCGTCCAGATAGACCGGAATGCCCTCAGTGTGGCGGGCGCCATTTTGGTGAGTACCGAGCTAATGAGAAAGGTTGTTTCAGATGTGGGTCCTTGGACCATTTTATCAAAAAATGCCCCGAGGTAGATGTGAAAGGAAGGCCTCAGAATGCGAGATCGGGAAGTACCCCTAGGGGAAGACCATTGAAAAATTCGAGGAGTGAAATGGGAAACAAGAATCCACCTAAAGAACGAGCTGCTACAGTTGAGGGTAGAGCACCGGCGAGGACATATGCCATTCGTGCTCGTGAAGAAGCATCTTCTCCCGACGTAATCACGGGTATCTTTTCTCTCCATAATACTCGTGTTATAGCTTTAATTGACCCGGGATCTACCCACTCGTACATATGTACGAAACTAGTCTCTAGCATGAGTATGCCTATGGTGTCTACTAAATTCATTATAAGAGTGTCAAATCCCCTAGGTAAGTACGTGTTGGTTGATAGAGTTTGTAAAGGGTGTCCTTTGATAATTAAGGGTCATTGTTTCCCTGTCAATCTTATGATATTACCGTTTGACGAGTTTGATGTCATTCTCGAGATGGATTGGTTAGTTACTCATAATGTAATTGTGAATTGTGGGAGGAAGCATATCGAGTTGAGAGATGAAAACAGTAATCTTATTTGTGTTGAGTCAGATAAATTGGATAGTTCACCAATAGTGATATCAACCATGTTAGCTCAGAAATACCTAAGAAGGGGTATGAGGCTTATATTGCCTTTGTGTTAAACACTAAAGAGATTGATTCGAAAATTGAGTCAGTACCCATAGTATGTGAATACCTAGATGTTTTCCCAGAAGGGTTGCCAGGGCTACCTCCGGAGAGAGAAATTGAATTTGGAATTGATCTAGTTAGGCATCGCCCTATTTCTATTGCTCCGTATAGAATGGCTCCAACCGAACTAAAAGAGCTAAAACCACAGTTGTAAGAATTAATGGATAAGGGTTTTGTGAGGCCGAGTTTTTCTCCATGGGGCGCTCCCGTTCTATTCGTGAAGAAGAAAGATGGTCCCATGAGACTATGTATAGATTATCGACAACTCAACAAGGTGATGTGAAGAATAAGTATCCGTTGCCAAGAATTGACGATCTATTTGATCGGTTGAAGGAGCTACGTATTTTCTAAGATAGATCCGAGGTCGAGGTATTATCGGTTGAGAGTCAAGGACTCGGACATACCGAAACCGCGTTTAGAACTAGGTATGGCCACTATGAATTTTTGGTCATGCCTTTTGGTCTAACGAATACCCTCGCTATCTTCATGGATTTGATGAACCGCATTTTTTAACCGTATTTGGATAGATTTGTTGTGGTCTTCATCGATGACATCTTGATTTACTCTCGAGATGAGAATGATCATCTTGAGCACTTGAATACGATTCTACAAGTTTTAAGAGAAAAACAATTGTATGCTAAATTCAAGAAGAGTGAATTTTGGCTTAAGGAAGTGGGATTTTGGGGCATATTGTCTCGGAGATGGGATAAGAGTCGACCAGAGTAAAATCTCGGCAATTGTTGAATGGAAACCGCCGAGGAGCGTAAGCGAAGTAAGGAGTTTTCTAGGCCTAGCAGCTATTATAGGCGTTTTGTTAAAGGGTTTTCTATGATAGCTACACCAATGATGAGGCTTCTGAGAGAAAGATGTAAAGTTTGGATGGACGGAAAAGTGTCAATGAGTTTCGAGAAATTGAAGACATGTTGGATCGAGGCTCTGTATTGGTGCAACCTGAGCCGGGAAGAGAATTCATGGTTTACAGTGACGCATTTTTGAACGGTTTAGGCTGTGTACTTATGCAAGAGGGTAAAGTGATTGCATACGCCTCTAGACAGTTGAAGCCGCACAAGAAGAACTACCCGATTCATGATTTAGAGTTGGTCGCAATCGTGTTTACGCTGAAAATTTGGAGGCATTATTTATATGGTGAAAGGTGTCGAATTTTTACCGACCATAAGAGCCTAAAATATTTGATGACCCAGAAGGAATTAAATTTGAGGCAACGAAGATGGCTAGAATTGATTAAATATTATGAACTAGTAATTGACTATCATCCGGGAAAGGCAAATGTAGTCGCGGCGCTTTGAAGCAGAAAATCATTGTTTGCATTAAAAGCTATGAGCACCCAGATGACCTTGTTAGATGATGGTTCCCTATTAGCCGAGTTGAGGGCTAAACCATTGTTCCTCCAAGAGATTTGTGAAGCTCAGAAGGACGACAACAGTTTGCAAGCCAAAAGAGCTTTATGTGAGTCAGACGTTGAGTCAGATTTTCGAGTAAATCTTGATGGATGTTTGACATTTCGAGATCGGGTCTGTGTACCCAGGAATGATAAGCTTATTCACAAAATTTTTCAGGAAGCTCATAACGGATGTTTGAATGTGCATCCAGGCAGCACAAAGATGTACCAAGATTTGAAGAAATGGTACTGGTGGCTAGGTATGAAGAAAGATATTTCTGAGTTTGTAACAAGATGCCTAATTTGTCAACAAGTGAAGGCTGAACATCAAGTACCTTCGGGCTTACTTCAGCCTATTATGGTTCCTGAGTGGAAGTGGGACCGTATTACTATGGATTTTGTGATGGGTTTATCGTTGACTCCCAAGAAGAAAGATGCGGTTTGGGTGGTGGTCGATAGACTCACTAAGTCAGCCCACTTTATACCAGTGCTAGTCGACTACTCACTCGATAAATTGGCAGACTTGTACATGTTTGAGATAGTGAGACTTCACGGTGTACCGTTGTCAATCATTTCAGATAGGGATCCAAGATTTATGTCTCAGTTTTGGAAAAAGCTACAAGAAGCTTTGGGCACGAAATTAAGTTTCAGTACTGCCTTCTATCCCCAAACCGACGGGCAGTCAGAGAGAACAATTCAAGTACTAGAAGACATGCTTAGATGTTGTGTTTTGGAATTCCACGGTAGTTGGGAGAAATACTTACCATTAGTTGAATTCGCCTATAATAACAGTTTTTAGTCAAGTTTGAAGATGGCACCTTATGAAGCATTGTATGGACGTAAGTGTCGAACTCCCTTGTATTGGTCAGAACTCAGAGAGAAACAGATACACGGGGTTGATTTTGTTAAAGAAACTGAAGAGAAAGTAGAAGTGATTCATAACTGCCTGAAAGCCACCTCAGATAGACAGAAGTCCTATTCAGATTTAAAGAGGAAAGAGATAGAGTACGAAGTTGGTGATAAAGTGTTCCTGAAAGTATCACCATGGAGGAAAGTCCTCAGATTTGGACGGAAGGGCAAATTGAGTCCGCGCTTTATCAGACCTTATGAAGTTATCGAAAGGATAGGACCGGTAGCTTATCGGCTAGCTTTGCCGCCTGAGTTAGAAAAGATTCATGACGTCTTCCATGTATCTATGTTGCGTCGATACCGTTCAGACCCTTCACATGTTATAGAGCCGATAGAGGTAGAGATACAATCAGATTTGACTTATGGTGAAGAACCAATTAAAATATTGGCTCGTGAGGTCAAGCAGTTAAGAAATAAAAGCATAGCCCTAGTGAAAGTCCTATGGCAAAGGCATGGAATAGAAGAGGCTACATGGGAGTCCGAAGAGACGATAAGAAACCAATACCCCAACCTTTTCACTGGTAAGATTTTCGAGGACGAAAATCCTTAAGGGGAGAGAATTGTAACAGCTCGATTTAGGGGCTAGTCAGAATAGTGACCTCGGGATCACTATTTCGAGATTAGAGAAAATTATTTTCATGATATATTATGAGTTAGAACATAATAGCATATGAACATGACAATTTTGGTACTATAATTTTAGCGATTTCATGTGTGATTTCGAAAAAGGACTAAATTGCATAAAGTGTGAAAGTTCCAATCTACATGCTAAAAGTACCAAATGGCCATGATATGTTAATTGGGGGTCTTTAAAAGGCAATTTAGCCTTTGTAAGAGGCTTGGCCGACCATAAGAAAGCATGGGAGACAAGATTTTCAATTTTAGTCAAAGTTAGTAGTAGTAGGTGATAAACTGTCTAGGAAATATAATAGAATAAAGAAGAAAAGATATCATCTTTCTTCTCCTATCCTTCCACCAAAAATTAGTAGCAAACTAAGGGGTTTGAGAGCTTAAAATTTCAGCAAGCTTCTCTCTTTGCAAGTAAGTGCATTAGTGATCATTTCTTGATAAAAATTGTACTTTTGAAACCCCTAAAGTTTAAGCTTTCTAAAGAGGGGACTATCTTGCAATATGATGAAAGTTTAAGGATTTTCCATGTGAGCATTTAAGTTGTTTGCTGCATTTTTATGGAAGAAAATGAGTCATAGGTGCTTAATAAACAACTTTTATGAAAGGTGTTACCATGAAAACACCTAAATGAACCTTTTTGTAAAGGTTGTAAAATTTGTTGTAAATGTGTGAAATGTTGGGTTTTGATGATAGCCCTAAGAGAAATAAATGTTCACCTAGGCTCATTAAAGGTAGAAATTTGATTAGAATTAATTTCCGAGCCTAGGGGCAAAATGGTCATTTTGCCAAAATCTAGGGGTAAAATGGTAATTTTACCTAAGCATAATTATTGAGATGCTTATGTTAATGTAATGATTAAAATAACCTAATTTGCTATTATAGAGTAAGAGGAGACGAGAATTCGCCTCGATCAGGGAAAGGACAAAATCGTGGACTAAACCGAAGAACTAGCTCATTTTGAAAACAATGTAAGTTGTATGTGATTTTAATGCAATATTACATTAGGATAATTGGGAATGCTTGATGTCTTATTGATGCATGATACTCCAATAAATTGAGAAGTTTATATGAATGTGATATTGATGTCCTAATGGACCATGAGGTATAAAAAAAATACCATAATACATTATGAGTGCGGTGTAAGACCATGTTTGGAACATGGCATCGGCGTTGATGAAACGAGTGCGGTGTAAGACCATGTGCAGGACATGGCATCGGCCACATTATGAGTGCGGTGTAAGACCATGTCATGGGACATGGCATCCGCCACATTACGAGTGCGGTGTAAGACCATGTGCGGGACATGGCATCGGCCACATTATGAGTGCGGTGTAAGACCATGTGCGGGACATGGCATCGGCCACATTACGAGTGCGATTATGCGGGACATGGCATCGGCCACATTATGAGTGCGGTGTAAGACCATGTGCGGGACATGGCATCGGCCACATTATGAGTGCCAGTGTAAGACCATGTTTGGAACATGGCATCGGCCACATTATGAGTGCCAGTGTAAGACCATGTTTGGAACATAGCATCGGCATTGAGACAAGAGCTGGAGTAAGGCCATATTCGGGATATGGCATTAGCACATAGAGGAAATTCTCCATAAGACCATGTCTGGGACATGGCATCAGTATCTAGAGGAGACTTCATGTAAGACCACCTAGAGAATGTGATATTGACCTTATACTTATCGTAGAGATATGAATGAGTACAAGTGCTATTGAATGAGTCATGAGAAATTGGCTTTAGATGTGTTATGATAAATGTTAGATATGGGCAATTGTAAGAAAAGATTGTCAAGAAGTCCTGATTTGTATATGATTATTTAATTCTATGAATGAATTATTCTTTTATGAGGATTATGATTTCTATTTATTACCATGCAACTTACTAAGCTTATTGCTTACCCTTTTTTCATTGCCCTTCTTTCTTATAGTATTACCAAGATAACTCGAAGATCGTAGACACAAGGATTCGGAGATCACACTATTAACAACACTTTGGTATAACAATTTTAGACTTGTTTTGAATATGGCATGTATAGGACTTGGGTATTTTGTCAAGTTGTAATTGTTAGTTAAAGTGTTGACTGTAAGTCATTTTGTTAACGATTTCTTGAGCTAGGCAAATATTTGACAAACTCTTTATTTTTCAATGAAGATGAAATTAATGAAGTGTATGCCTCTTTTATTATTCTCTAGTATTTGGTTAAGTGATTAGCCAAAATTGTCTATGTATGTATGTTTATTGAAGTCAACGAAGTATGTAGTGTTATCTATGAGGTTCATTGAATTGAGTTTGAGTTGATCTTGATTTCAGGGTGGCAAATGGCTTGGTAAATGGCCTTTAAGTGCCCACACGGTCAGACGCACGGGCGTGTGTCTAGGCTGTGTGAACTTTGCACCTTAATATTATGAGTCAGGTTACACCATGGTCATATCCCACGGCCGTTTGTATGTGCCGTGTATAACACACGGTTAGGACACGGGCGTGTTCAGGTCGTGTGGATTTAGTCAGTGTCGACCATGGTTGGGAAGCACGGGCGTGCCATGGCCGTGGGCAAATTGGCAGAATGCTTGGGTTTTAGGCACGGTTTGTAGACATGGGCGTGTCTATGGGTACATGGGCGTGTGTAATCACACACGGCCGTGTGAATATAGTCAGTAAATCCCCACGGTTTGTAGGCATGGGCGTGTCTATGGGTACACGGGCGTGTTCTAAGTCACATGGGCGTGTGAACTCTGCTTCAATGAAAAGTTTTCGATTAAGTTCTGAAAGTTATCGGATATGTGCCTAAGGCCTTGTAGGCCCATGAAATATATGATTAGACTAAGAAATAGAAGTTTTTATGTCGGAACGAAATTTTTCCGCTCATAAGAGAATGTTTAAGTGAATCCAAGTATGGTAATGTCTCGTACCCAGCCCTAGCATCAGTCTCGAGTACTGGGTGTTACACTGTTCGCTCATCCCCGTGATATTCATTAACCTCTTCACGAAAGTTGGGACGTTAGCAGCCTTAGAATAAGCTTTATCGACTTGGACCCTTGGACATCGAAGCAAGGTTGTATATTCCTCCACCGTGGGCACCAAATCTACTTTCCCGAAAGTGAAACAGCTATAGGCGGAGTTCCAAAACTGAGTCATGGCCCGGAACAGATGCTTATCTACCTTGATGTCGAGTAAATAGGGTAGATCTCCATAATTACGATAAAATAGCTACTTAGCCTCATCATCCCATTGAGCCCATATTTCTTTCAACTCTTGGAACTCATTTTGTGTAATACTAATACGAGTAAAATCCCATAGTTCAGATACGTACCCGTCAACTAAGCTATTCCCTTTCTCCAATTGCGTTTGCTCTGACCATGTGCAGACGGCAGCATTGTCCTCCACTTTATCAAGGAATTCATTCTCCATAACCAGCTTTCTAACTTAGAAACTGATCGTGAATCGATACTTCTTTAATATGATATGCACAAAAATTGAAACACAATAAGTCAGTATCATGAGATAGAATATGAAGCAAATAAAATAAACGAACACCTATCTGGGTAACCACTAAAGCTTGGTATAGTTCTACTTAGAGTGAGCCCTTAAGTTGTCTATATGTGGTTTTAGTTCTAAAGTTGAGGTACCTGAACTAGCAGATTCTTCGATCCTCACCCATTATAGGCTCATATGGACCGAGTTCGGTTCAGGGGAATACATTTCCCTATGGCCATGCGGAAGTGAAAACTTCACGAAGACATAGGTACAGATGTATCCCGGAAGCAATCCACTAGCCCATGCGGAGGTGAAAACCTCACGAAGGCATAGCTTCTCACTCCCACTTAAGGGTGCGACCACAATGGTCATGTAGTGCAATGCAGAGATATATATTAAAACCACATGAAATAAAAGGATCATGGTTTTTTTTTTTAAAATCAAAATTTTAAATTCGGATAAAAGGACATGAAATTATCGCTTTTACGGCTTGACTCTCTTATTGTCCCCAGCGGAGTCGCCAAGCTGTCGAAACCATTTTTTAGGTTGATTTAAAAATGGGGGTCGACTTTAAAAAAATGAAAATGGGAGTCGCCACCAATCCCTTTTTACTTAGGTGTGATTGGATCACCTTATAAAACATTTTATTTCAAAATATTGATTTTTGGTCCACAAAATACCAGAAAACAGGTTCGGGAGTCGGTTACGTACGAGGAAGGGTTAGCACCCTCGTAACGCCCAAAGTTTGGTACCTAATTGATAGTTCCATGTCCTAATATCGAAATTTTGAAAAATTTAAAATATGATCATTTTATTTGAAAGAAAGCCAAAACTAACCTATCTCAAAGAAATAAAATACTATATCCAGTAAGTTAGGATATGACATTTCATTACTTCGAAACTAGGCTTGTCTTTATTTTATAGAAAATTCATACCTCGAGACGCAAAACATCATATCCAGTAAGTTAGGACACAACGTTTTGAATTCCCGAAAATAAGTTTTTGATTTGAAGTTTGTAAATTTCTATTTTAAAAGAGAAGGGATATTTAATACCTTAAGTTCCACGAGAAAAATTAAAACCCAGTAAGTTAGGGTATAATTTCTCTCGAAGTTCCCAAATATCATATATCGCCCTTTTTTAAAAAGACATTTGAATAAAGTGCGTTAATTCAATTCAAAAGATATTTTATAAAACAATGGTTTGAGTAAGATATTACATGAATACATTACAACATACATGCCAAATAACAATTTATCATAACTGCACATCATATTAACAATTACTATTAATGGATAATTAAAGAAAGAATAATACAAAATAATAAGTAATACAAACAATAGAATAATTACACTAAACCAGAATATAAAAATGATAAACGAATAAAATAAAATAAAAACAAATATAAGATATAATGCAATAAATAACACAAGATAAAAAAATAAATATAAAGCTTACATGCATGTAAGATAAAATAACAACATAAAATGAATTATAATAGATATTGCAAATTAAGAAATATATGGCTTAAAAAAATGTGGAATAATATAAAAATATGAATTAAAAAATGAATTATTATGCAAAAATGATGTGGAGTAATAAAAATAATATATACATATATTCATAAAAAAAGTAAAATATATTGTAAAATAAATAAATAATATATAACTTTAAATAAAATTATATTCATAATATAATAATCTAATACATATATATTTTATATAATCAATAAAAATAGATATATGTTATACAATATAAATAAATTTTATACAAAATAAGATTTTGAAAAGTAATATATGATATAATATAATACTATATAATATACTAAATTTTAAAAATATATAATATAATAACTAACATAAAAGTTATAAAATAATATACAATATAAAAATAATTAAATAAAATAATAAATAGTAATAATTTAATATTTATAAAAATAATATATATTTAAAAAAACTATACATAAAAAATTTATACTATTAATAGGTTAATATATAAATAATAAAAATATAGAATTTTTAATGTGATAAAATAATTTAATATTATAAAAATAAAAAAATAGCATAAAAATAAAAAAGGGTTTTAAAAATAAACAAATAAAAAAATAATATAAATGGATCAAATCAAAACGCGCATCATATTTTAAGGATTTATTAGGCAATTATGCCTTCTTCCCAAAACGACGTCGTCCCGATTTTGGTCTTTAAGGAGCCCGAGGGACTAAATTGAAACGCAAGAAGTATTTCCGGGCCCAATTGTAAAATAAAAAAAAAATAGGACGTAATTATAAAATTGAAATAATGCGGAAGGGCCTAAGCAGAGAATATCCCTTTTATAAAAAATGCGCGGATCCTCCCCGGGTTTTCGGGTCAACGCGCGGATCCCCAGCCCTGAACGACGTCGTTTTGTGCTTATTAGATTAAGCAAAAAAACGGCGCCGTTTCCTCATTACTATATAAGTAAAAAAATGGGGCTAAAAATCATTTTAAAACTAGTTTTTTTTTTTTTTAAAAAGAAGCTCTAAAAAAACGCTCAGTCCTCCTCAGTCCTCCGACCTTGGGCCGTCATCGCATGCGCCATCGTGGACGGCGATCAGAGAGCCAAATCCCCTCTGTTTTGAAGCCAAAACGCAGGTAGCTTTCTCTCCTTTTTCTTATTTTTTAGTATTTGTACAAAAAAAATAGCGTAGATATAAAAATAAACGAAATAAAATAACGTGAAAATCACCTTCTGGTAAAAAAATCTATGTATTTTGTCTTTGTATATTTTCGTATATGTATGTATGTTCTTGTTACAGGTTTTGCTGGGGCTTTTTATAGCCCAAAAACAAATCGAAAAAATAAATACAGAAATCTGTCTTTCCATTTTTGTTGTGTTCTGTTGCTGTTTCTTTCCTTTTTGCAGGCGACCGACGAGGATCTCGGCGGTGACTGGGCGCAACTCGTGCGGATTGCGGCGTGACCGAGGCTGGTGATGTTGGGGCTGCGGCGCGAGGGTTTTCCAAAAACCCTAGGTTTCTGCTGATTCTGTTTGGTCACTGGGCCATTTTGGGCCGTGTGTATTTGGGTCTGATTAGGTTTAGCTAGGCCAATCGGGTTTGGGTTTTAGTTTTGGGTTGTATGGGTCTAATTGGGTTATCTATTTTGGCTTGTAATTGGGCTACTGGATTAGGGTGGAATTGGGCTTGTAACAGGGACTGTAAAAATAAACTGAACATTTATTTTATTTATTTATTGTTTATTTTTTTTATTCTGGTTTGTTACATGGGCCCGGACAAAATGACCTTATTACAGTAAAAACTGTGAGCAGAGACATTTATGAAATGTTTTTAGCTGTACAAGAGCAAAAACAAAACAAAACAAGAAAAGGAAGACAGTTCGTGCCGAGGAATATCAGTTCCAGTTGTTGATGTTTGCATTGCTACTCTCCAGATGAGTAAAAATAAGGGTGATTATTCCAGATACAAGTTAGAGGTTTTTTTAATTCTACAACTACAAGTTGGGTTCAATAAATGATATATGCTTGTATTTCATTTTGGTTCGTGGAGGTTTTTTTTTTTTTTTTTCTTTATATTTATTTTGTTGTTTATTTTTTAGGTTCATGATTATCCCTTACAATAATGTCGTTTTTAGAATTCGAATTTACTTTTTTTCTAAAAAAAATACAATGTTTTACAACTACTTTCAATACTTTTAGTTATTTGTCCAAATAATATTTCTTTTAATAATTATTTCAAACATTATTTAAAAAAATTAACAAGTTATTTTTAAAAATTATTAATAATAACTTTTTATACAAACAATGTATATAAGCTGTAAAAAATGTAAATGAGGTTGGATATGAGGCTGTAAAATAATATGGAGGCTTTTGGTCTTGATTAAGTACTCAATTTTTTTAAGGGTAATTATTCTATTCATTATTAGTGGAGTAAAAACAAAACTCCATTAATACGTATAAGATGATGGTAAATATTTTTCTAATTATTTAATTATTATTTTATTATATTCTAAAAATAAATGACATCAATTCAAATCCGTTTATAGAATGCTTTTTACTCTAGTAACACTTTGTAAGATAATAATATTTTTAAACGCTTTTTATATTCTTTTTTACTAATGCTAAATATAAAAAAGCGAATTCTTTAAAAATATTTTAAATTAAATATCAATTAAAAGAAGTAAAACGTTTTACAATAATTAATTTAAAATAAATTTATATATTTAAATACAAAAAATAAAAAATTATCCAAATACAAGATTGAATCATATTATGATAATGTAAAAAAATTAAAGATTTTTTTGTGAAATTTTCAAAAAAATATATATTAATATATTATTAAAACAAATTAATTTTTTTTTTACAATTTTGCTTAAATATGTTCTAAATTAACAATAACATTGTTCTAAATATCTATTCGCTTTAAAAATTAAATTTTAAAAATAATTTTTCAACCTTTTTTTTTAAATCATTTAAAAAATTTTGAAAATCTTTGCCGGTGCGCCTTTTGCTTATAGTTCCTTTACATGTTTTCAAATGAAGAATCTCTTCCTTCCATTTTTGTTTTTAGGCTTTCATGAACTTGTCGTCCATGGAAGAAAAGTTTTTCTATTAAAGTTTTCTTATGATGGTTATGTTTGCTTCTATAACACAGTAGTCTGGGTTTCTGTTTAGTTTTTTTAATTTTCCAAGCGTTTGGGAGAAAGATGGTAAAATCACGGTTCGGTGATTTGTTGAGTGGTTATGGTGGCGGTTTTGGCGGCGCTGTCCATAGAGGGTGGGGAAGTTGACGAGTGGCATATCAATTCCAGCGAGAGAGAGGAGTAAATCGGGCTAGAGGCAGTGTCAGACGACAAGGGGATGGGTTACAGAAGAAGCCTTGTCGTTAAGTGCTGTGGTGGGTTGGGTGGACTTCCAATCGTCGAGGATGTTGCCACTAGATCGAGGAGTGGACACGAAGTGGATGCTATCGTTTTGGAGCGGAACGAGGGCAGATTGGGGAAGAACAAATGGTGGTGGATCTTGCCAGATTCAGGGTCTCTCATCATTCATTTGTCATGGGAGACGTGTGGTATCAAAAGAGCTTTATACGTACCATTGTGAAAATGTCAGTTGCACGAACAGCGACTGGATGCACATGGATCTTCCCTTTGATAGGATGCTAGTCAGCGAAGGGACCTCGGTTGTTATCTTTGTGTAGAAGACGAACAACGAAAAGTGTCCACGAAGGTGGTGTGGTGGATGGGTCATTCTAAGGGCGATGGTGGTGGGAGACGGAGGATTGGAATGGGTCTCAACTTCCAGGGTGCTTACTATCGGCTTGTATACTACCGAATGCTTCTGCCACTGTCTACGACTAGCAACGAATGTGGACAACGGTGAATTTGGGAGCGTTTTAGTTTCTGGGTATTTTGGTTTTTAGACGAGGAAAGCTCAAGTGCGACTGAAACCTAGGCTTCAATAAAGATGTTCAGCCTTTGTTTAGAAAAAAAATTGAAAATTATTTTAAATTATATTAAAAAGTATTTTAAATTAAGGTAAGTTGCTTGGTAAAAATTGTATCGAATTTAATTTTAAAAATTTTATTAAAATGTTTTTCAAAAACAATTAATTTTGAAACAATTCTTGTTAAACTAAATATTTTTTTTAAAAACAATGTAATTTAAACTTTAAATTTTATTTTAAAAGAGTTTATTAAACTGGTTTTAAAAGTACAATTGAATTTTGGTTGAAATTATTTTAGAACGGTTTTTACTGTAATTTAAAATTTTAAAACTGTTTTCAAAATATTTTTTAAAAAATATAATGTAAATTTATTTTTAAATTTTCATGTAATTAAAAAAATTAATTTGTAAAACATTTTTAGAAAATATTTACATTACTTTAAGTGGTTGATTTAAATTGGGATAAACATCAGACCTACACATAAATTTTATTTCAATGTGTAATGTTATATATGAACTTTGTTTTTATGGAATTTTATAAATGAAATTTTACTTTGATTCAATTTTTACAAAACCACTACCAACATTATTTTATTTACGAAACACCATTTTACGTTTATATATTGCACACAAACAATTATGTTAATCTAATATGTATATAATTGAATCAAAATCAAAATTTAGTATGTATATTTGAACCAAAATTAAAGTTTCATGTATATAATTACACTAAATCGAAGTTCATGTATCAATTTGCACATTAAAATAAACTTTATGTATAGTTTTTGTAACATCCGAGATTTAGGGGTAGTACATTTTATTTCGTATCTATGTGTTCTTGTGTGTTGCATGGTTGTTTGAGTGTGTTTGGGGGCTTCAGGAAACCTTGGGGTTAGGTAGGAGCCTTAATGAAAATTTCTGGTTTGAAGCCTTTAGGGGAGAGCTAGTAGAGTCAGGCCTTAAGGGATTAAAAGTGGTGATTAAGGACACAACAAGTGAAGTGGTGGAGTGGCAAGGAGACGTCATCTGGTGTACAGGGGAGTTGCGTCATAGGGAGTTCCAAGGGGGAGGAGGTTCGAGCAACATGGGCAGCATTTTGGAGTTGTATTTTGCGTCAAGAGGGGGAGGTAGTGGATTCGGCAAGGGCACTTGAAAGGTGGAGGTTTGAATGGGTCAAATCTTTTGAATATATGGTGGAGAGTTATTTGTGGGGTTGGAATGATTCAAACTCATTTGAATGGGTGATGTAGAGGGAATTAAGGAGAGAATCGTGGGGGGTGTTGGCTAGGTGAATGTTAGCCGAATTTTTGAGGGGTTGAGAGGGGGGAGTATTCGGTTTCAAGCTTAAGGGGAGGGTGCCGAAATTTGGTGCTAGTGTGTAGTAGTTGTTTTTCGGCATTTGGGTTGTGCTTTTCACTTTGGTTTTAGTTTTGCTCTCACCCTCTCTTGTGCCGAAAATCACCTAGCTCTTTAACTCTTTTCTCTCTTTTGACCCATAGCTGAAATCTAGAAGACCATTAGGGTCATTTTGGTTTATCTTCTCTTCTCATCTTCAAAAGCCGAAAGTAGGTGTTGTTCTTTTTTTTCTTTCTACTCACTCTCTAAAAGCCAAAATATACCCTTCACTTTCCCCCCATAGCCGAAACCTCTTAAACCTCAACTCCCTCTTCCTCTTTTTCACCGCTTACTTCATTTTCTAAAAGCCGAATAACCCTTCTATTCACTAGAACCTTGGCCGAATCTCCCATTCACCATTACTTCTCTCTTTTTCATTGCTATTCTTCTTTTCTTTTTTTCATTTTGTTGCCGCAAGTGTCAACTCTTGGCCGAATCTAGCAGAAGCCGAACATCTCTTGGGTGGTGACTCTTCCTATCAATCCTCTCATTCGAATCCTAGAAGTGGTGGTAAGGGGTTTTTCTTTTACCCGAATCTCTCTCATTTCTATTTGGTTGCCGAACCAAAAGCCTAACTTTGTTCTTATGTGTGGCCGAATCTATGAAGGGTTTGATTCGGATCTGTTGCTTGAAGCCAGCGTTAGGGCATTAAGGATCTTTCGGGTTTTGATCAATCAAGGTAAAAAGGTTATAACGTTCGGCCGAAGGCCACCTCTTTTGACCATAAGTGTTAAGGCCGAATCTAACATGGGTTATGTAGGGATTTCGACAGCCTTTAAGCTCAAGTGAATAGCCTTTGAGATTCTGTCGACCTTGGGTAAGGATGTTCTTTCAATCAAAGCATACTTTTGGTTCCGTTATAGTTTTATTCAACGTTTTAACCGGGTCTTCTGACCAAGATCTTATTTGATGGAATCGAGCACCAGTCAATCAAAGGGAGGGGTTGGACACGTAGTCCCTACCCCTAAGTTCAAGAAGCGGTCAATTTCAGCGGTTCGGGATTGGCCACCGGGCTGTGGGCCAGCATCAGAAAAGGACAAGTAGATCGTCGTAATCTCTTCGAGTGAGGACGTTAGGGAGATCGATAGTCTAGTGCTCCAGGTTTTCAGGTGTGTAATTATCACACTGTTTCATTAGTTGTTTTAATTAAATATATGTGTTATGTGTGGTAGCCGAAATAGTGGCTGTGGTGATGTTGTTACCCACATTGGGTAAACTGGTAAACCAGGTTAGTAAACTACCTATATCGAAATTGAGGAAAGATAATTGTGGATGCATGTAAGCATGTTGTATATATGTATATGGATGTGCTCATATTCTATTATAATGCCATTTCATCATATTATGCTGCATGTGCATAGGGTTCGGGATATACTGATAAAAGGGAAAGTGTATACTCATATGTGGGTGACTCTGTCACGATTAATGATGGCCTTGAGCCTCATTGTGAATTGATGAAGACCTTGAGTCTCATCGTGGATATTTGTGATTTAATCACGTGGATCAGTGGCTAGACCACTATGTGGACTTTGAGCAGTGTGTCCGTTGGCATAGACTGCCAAAGAGGTGTGTAGCGGATGGAGGGTTGATTTAATAATCCCCAGGTGTGTATTGGATGGATGTACGGGTGGTGTGTAGCGGATAGATACTAAGTTGGGATTGGGCTGTCATATTGCATTTCTGATTGAGCATGGTGCTAGTTCGATGTGGATGTGGGCCTAAGGCCATTAGTGGAAACTGTGTAGTGTAATTACACACTGAGTCTAGTGAGTCACCCCATTTTTTTTTCAAAAACAATGCATGTAACACATGATACGTTGGACCGGGCTGGAGGGGATTCGAGGTGGCCATGCAGATGTTGGTTTCGTAACTCTATTTTAAACTACTAGATTTTATTTTCTTGGGTTATCTTCATTATGTAATAAGGCCACTCTATATATTTCGGGATTTATGGTTTTAAGTTGGATTTATTATTTAATAATTTTTAAAATGTGACATTGAAACATTTTTACCACGGAGACATAAAATGAATCGGATTTTATACAACTTGGGCATTTTTATTCGGCAAACTACTATTTTTAACGACAACTCCTTAAACGAAGGGTTTATTTCCAAATTTAAAGTCTGATTTCACTAATTAAACTAGAACTCGGTTTCACTACTTTCCCGTAACATTTCAGATTCGACTGTGGTGTTTTGGGCCGGGTTTGGGGTGTTACAATTTGGTATCAGAGCCAAGTTTTGTACTCGGCCTTTGGGGTTTTGAGGCCCACAACGTTTCAAATTTTGTATTCAAAATTAGTTTAAAAGAAATTTTTCATGAAATGGAGTGAAGGCATGGCACTCGAGTTTCCGGCCCAGGTCTACCAGGTAAGTCTTCTGACTGTTAAATGAATTGGATGGAAGTGGTTGTATGATGCATTGTTATGGAGGTTAGAATTTAGGATATTCTCTTTAGAGACAAAAACCTTTAGGGATGTACGCGCTTTACGAAAGAACAACTTGAAAATTCTATGTCATAAAACTACCCCTTTAATAAATAAGTGGAAAGAAAGCTAATGCATAAAATTTCCTTAAAACAGGTTAAAACGTGACAATAGACATGAGTACTAGGGGACGTGGACGTAATACACGTGGACGGGGTTGAGGCAGGATTGTTGTGTCAAAACCGGTAGGGTCCGAAGCTCTGTCGGAAATGAGATGCCGCGCTACCAGTGCTGAGCGAATTCCAAGACCAAACGGGTGGTGATGATGCAGTATCCCAGGCAATGCTGCGGGTTCTAGAGAGAGTTGCGGGAGCAGGCATGGGTAATGGGGCTCGAAAATTGGTTCCTGAGCGACTCTGAGCAAATGGAGCCGAAATATTCAGGGGGTCTCTGGGGTAGCTCCAAACGTGGCTGAGTATTGGCTAGAGGCGGTCGAAAGAATCATGGATGACTTGGATTGCACAGCTGAGGAGGTTAAGCGTACCGAGAGGCAGGATAGAGACAGGGACAGAGGCAGGAATAAGAGAAGCTATGGATCGTTAGGAGGACTTCAGAAAAAGCCTAGGGTCAATGGACCTGTTCGTGATGCTACGCCGGGTACTGGGGGTAATTTTGTCAGTGTGCTCAGTGTGGGCGGTCACATGAAGGGCAGTGCTGGGGAGGAAGTAATGAGTGTTTCAGATGTGGGTCGAAGGATCACTTGATTAAGAATTGTCCGCAAGACATGACCAGGGCTCGGATGGTAGGTCAAGGGTACGTACAGCCAGGTAGGGGTGGTCAGCAGATGCACTAAGCCGGAAGGTAGTATCGGACTTGAGAGTGATGTTCGCTCATCTTAGCCTATATGACGACGGGAGTCTATTAGCGGAGCTGCAGGTGAAGCCGTCATGGATAAGTCAGGTAAAGGAGAAACAGTTGGTGGATGAGGTTCTGAGTGCTCGACTTCTACAAGTACAGGATGGGGGAATAGAGGATTACAGTGTGAACAGCGGTGGAGTTTTGTGTTTTCGTGGGAGGGTTTGTATGCAGAAGGATGTGGAGTTAAGACAGAGAATTCTTCGGGAATCGCATAGTAGCCCTTACGCTATGCATCCTGGGGAGAGTAAGATGTACCGGGATCTACGGGAACAATTTTGGTGGCCTGGATTGAAGCGAGAAGTCACGAAATTTGTGGGGAAGTGTTTGACGTGTCAGTAGGTCAAAGCCGAACACCAAGTGCCTTGTGGTTCTTTTGCAGGTGAAGATTCCGCAATGGAAGTGGGAAAGGATCACGATGGACTTCGTTAGTGGGCTTCCTCTTACGCCTACTAAGAAAGACTTAGTATGGGTAGTCGTAGATCAGTTGACAAAGTCCACACACTTAATACCGGTGCGTGTCGACTATTCTCTTCAGAAGTTGGCTAAGCTGTATGTGGCGGAAATTGTGAGACTACATGGTGTGCCAGTATCAATAATATCGATAGGGACCCTAGATTTACATCGCGGTTTTGGAGGGCGTTGCATCGAGCTTTGGGCACCACGGTTGGACTTTAGCACGGCATTTCATCCATGACGGATGGCCGATCTGAAAGGGTAATTCAGGTGTTAGAGGATATGTTGAGGGGTTGCGTCATCGATTTCAGAGGTAGCTGGAAAGAATTCTTGCCTTTAGCATAGTTCGCGTACAACAACAGTTATCAAGCAAGTATTCGGATGGCGCCGTATGAAGCATTGTATGGGCGGAAGTGTCGCACTCCTACGTGTTGGACAGAGTTAGGTGAACGTCATGTCTTAGGTCCAGAGTTGGTGGCAGAATCGGAAGAGAAGGTTAAGGTAATCCGAACTCGGTTGAAGGAGGCATCAGACAGACAGAAATCATATGCGGATCTTAAGCTGAAAGAGATAGAATTCGCAGTAGGTGATCGGGTTTTCCTGAAATTTTTGCCGTGGAAGAGGGTGATGAGATTTGGACGTAAAAGTAAGCTAAGCCCCAGGTTTATAGGGCCTTATCAGATTTTGAAGCGGGTAGGGCCAGTAGCGTATCAATTGGAGTTGCCTTCAGAGTTGAAGCAGATGCATGATGTGTTTCACGTCTCAATGCTAAGACGTTACCGTTCGGATCCGTCTCACGTGGTGCCAGTAGAGGAAGTTGAGTTAAGGCCAGATTTGTCTTACGAGGAGGAACCAATTCAGATTTTGGAGCGGGATGTGAAGGTGCTACGGAAGAAATCAGTTCCTCTAGCCAAGGTGTTGTGGCAGAACCATGGTTCAGAGGAAGCGTCGTGGGAGCCGAAGGAGGCAATGCGTCAACAATACCCTCATCTATTTTGACCAGGTAATTTCAAAGAAATTTCTTTAAGGGGTAGAAGCGTAACATCAAGGATTTAGGGGTAGTACATTTTATTTCGTATCTATGTGTTCTTGTGTGTTGCATGGTTGTTTGAGTGTGTTTGGGGGCTTCGAGAAACCTTGGGGTTAGGTAGGAGCCTTAGTGAAAATTTATGGTTTGAAGCCTTTAGGGGAGAGCTAGTAGAGTCAGGCCTTAAGGGATTAAAAGTGGTGATTAAGGACACAACAAGTGAAGTGGTGGAGTGGCAAGAAGACGTCATCTGGTGTGTAGGGGAGTTGCGTCAAAGGGAGTTCCAAGAGGGAGGAGGTTCGAGCAACATGGGCAGCATTTTGGAGTTGTATTTTGCGTCAAGAGGGGGAGGTAGTGGATTCGGCAATGGCACTTGAAAGGTGGAGGTTTGAATGGGTCAAATCTTTTGAATATGTGGTGGAGAGTTATTTGTGGGGTTGGAATGATTCAAACTCATTTGAATGGGTGATGTATAGGGAATTAAGGAGAGAATCGTGAGGGGTGTTGGCTAGGTGAGTGTTAGCCGAATTTTTGAGGGGTTGAGAGGGGGGAGTATTCGGTTTCCAGCTTAGGGGGAGGGTGTCGAAATTTGGTGCTTATGTGTAGTAGTTGTTTTTCGGCATTTGGGTTGTGCTTCTCACTTTTGTTTTAGTTTTGCTCTCACCCTCTCTTGTGCCGAAAATCACCTAGCTCTTCAACTCTTTTCTCTCTTTTGACCCATAGCTGAAATCTAGAAGACCATTAGGGTCATTTTGGTTTATCTTCTCTTCTCATCTTCAAAAGCCGAAAGTAGGTGTTGTTCTTTTTTTTCTTTCTACTCACTCTCTAAAAGCCGAAATATACCCTTCACTTTCCCCCCATAGCCGAAACCTCTTAAACCTCAACTCCCTCTTCTTCTTTTTCACCGATTACTTCATTTTCCAAAAGCCGAATAACCCTTCTATTCACTAGAACCTTGGCCGAATCTCCCATTCACCATTACTTCTCTCTTTTTCATTGCTATTCTTCTTTTCTTTTTTTCATTTTGTTGCCACAAGTGTCAACTCTTGGCCAAATCTAGCAGACCCGAACATCTCTTGGGTGGTGACTCTTCCTATCAATCCTCTCATTCGAATCCTAGAAGTGGTGGTAAGGGGTTTTTCTTTTACCCGAATCTCTCTTATTTCTATTTGGTTGCCGAACCAAAAGCCTAACTTTGTTCTTATGTGTGGCCGAATCTATGAAGGGTTTGATTCGGATCTGTTGCTTGAAGCCAGCGTTAGGGGCATTAAGGATCTTTCGGGTTTTGATCAATCAAGGTAAGAAGGTTATAACGTTCGGCCGAAGGCCACCTCTTTTGACCATAAGTGTTAAGGCCGAATATAACATGGGTTATGTAGGGATTTCGACAGCCTTTAAGCTCAAGTGAATAGCCTTTGGGATTCTGTCGACCTTGGGTAAGCATGTTCTTTCAATCAAAGAATACTTTTGGTTCCGTTATATTTTTATTCAACGTTTTAACCGGGTCTTCTGACCAAGATCTTATTTGATGGAATCGAGTACCAGTCAATCGAAGGGAGGGGTTGGACACGTAGTCCCTACCCCTAAGTTCAAGAAGCGGTCAGTTTCAGCGGTTCGGGATTAGCCACCGGGCTGTGGGCCAACATCTGAAAAGGACAACCAGATCGTCGTAATCTCTTCGAGTGAGGACGTTAGGGAGATCGATAGTCTAGTGCTCCAGGTTTTCAGGTGTGTAATTATCACACTATTTCATTAGTTGTTTTAATTAAATATATGTGTTATGTGTGGTAGCCGAAATAGTGGCTGTGGTGGTGTTGTTACCCACATTGGGTAAACCGGTAAACCAGGTTAGTAAACTACCTATATCGAAATTGAGGAAAGATAATTGTGGATGCATGTAAGCATGTTGTATATATGTATATGGATGTGCTCATATTCTATTATAATGCCATTTCATCATATTATCGCATGTGCATAGGGTTCGGGATATACTGATAAAAGGGGAAGTGTATACTCATATGTGGGTGACTCTATCACGATTAATGATGGCCTTGAGCCTCATTGTGAATTGATGAAGACCTTGAGTCTCATCGTGGATATTTGTGATTTAATCACGTGGATCGATGGCTAGACCACTATGTGGACTTTGAGCAAGTGTGTCCGCGTCGGCATAGAAGCGCCAAAGAGGTGTGTAGCGGATGGAGGGTTGATTTAGTAATCCCTGTGTGTGTATTGGATGGATGTACGGGTGGTGTGTAGCGGATGGATACTAGGTTGGGATTAGGTCGTTATATTGCATTTTGATTGAGCATGGTGCTAGTTCGATGTGGATGTGGGCCTAAGGCCATTAGTGGAAAGCTGTGTAGTGTAATTACACACTTGAGTGCAGTGACTCACCCCATTTTTTTCAAAAACAATGCGGGTAACACATGATACATTGACTGGTGGAGGGGATTCGAGGTGGCCATGCGGATGTTGGTTTCAGTAACTCTATTTTAAACTACTAGATTTTATTTTCTTGGGTTATCTTCATTATGTAATAAGGCCACTCTATATATTTCGGGATTTATGGTTTTAAGTTGGATTTATTATTTAATAATTTTTAAAATGTGACATTGAAACATTTTTACCACGGAGACATAAAATGAATCGGATTTTATACAACTTGGGCATTTTTATTCGGCAAACTACTATTTTTAACGACAACTCCTTAAACGAAGGGTTTATTTCCAAATATAAAGTATGATTTCACTAATTAAACTAGAACTCGGTTTCACCACTTTCCCGTAACATTCCGGATTCGGCCGTGGTGTTTTGGGCCGGGTTTGGGGTGTTACAGTTTTAATGTTTATCCCTTTTAAAATGAAGGGTAGATTCTACAAATTTTAAAAATATATTAATTCAATACATAATTAAATTAAATGGATATATACATGTTCTTTTTCATATTAAAAAAATTATTATAAATTATTATTAGTATAAATATTAATCTAGATTATATGTACTACTATTTATATATCTAAAAGAAATACTGTTAAATTTAGCTCTTAACGTTTATATCCTTTGTCAATTTGGTCATTATTCTTTATTTTTAAGCTAAATTTGATTTTCAACCTTTTAGAATAGAGTCGAAATGATTTTTTTTAATGAGAATACTAACTAAAATGTTAAAATTTTAAATATAGCGGCCTACATGATATTTCATGTGTACTCGATACTAATTTTTTGAATTTTTATGAACTTTTATATTTTAAAATTTTTAATTTTGATTTATTTTAATTTTTAATTCTTATAATTTTTGAATTATATGTTGATGTGATATATAAGACAAATAGTGTTGCAACACCCCAAACCCGGCTTAGACGTTATGGCCGAATCTGGGAATGTTACGAATAAGGGTTTCGAAACCAATCTTATCATGTTAAGAACCTCGTATAATATGTTACTAAAAGAGTCCACTTTTTATAAAAACATATTATTATACACATTAATGAAACCATCGATTGTTTGCCCTTTCAAGTAAAACAATAATTGGCAGCAGAAATTTTTAGAGTCATTCGTTAAGTTTTGCAAACCGAGTTTGTCTTTTTTTAATAACGTTTGTTTGCGTAAAACCGTTATTTTCGTAAATTGTTTTGTTGAGTGTCGTAACAAACTTAAAACAAACTCAAATCCAAAAACAAAATCAAAAAGTCCAGAGAGTCCCAAAATTACAAAACTCTCAAAAGAAAACCCAAAAATCAAATGAGCTATTAAGAAAATACAGTTTACTGTCCAGTGGTCACAATTGAGCCTCTGTCGCACTGACCCGCTTAAGCCTGAGGATTACCTGAACATAACAGACAAACAGATGTGAGTTTTAAAAACTTAGTGTATAACTCAACGAAAACATATATATATAGATTTATCGTATAACAGAACAGTTACGGGCATAAGTCCTTAACAATATCAGATTATCAACAGAATCATACAGATATGCAAAGCCCTACCCCCATCCTCAACACACCAACTCCAACCATCCCAACACACCACGTGGGGTCTAAAACACCCACCCAGCCCTACACACCACATAGTGTCTGTACGACACTTATCAGAATAGTCGCAGTAGTGCTGGAAGTGTATCAGCGATATAACACCTCATAGAATACTTCCTCCAAATATCACATATCCCGCCCCACAACTAGATACATAAGATAAAACAGATTAATCAGATACCAGATACCAGAATTATCATATCTAACATGCTCGTACAACAGATAACAGACATGCATATACAAAACAGATTACACATTTAGCATTACATTACATACCTTATGTTAAATATCAAACATACTGTTCATCAAACCTCATTCTTTAAGGCTTATCTAAGCCCATACTGATCTCACGGAAAGCCCACAGTTGATCGGAACGACGTGTACGATCCTAGGAAATTTTTTTGAAATTTGGGCCCACATACCCATGTGACTTACCCATGTGGGCCCACACGCCCAAAATGGCCCTGGACACGACCTGGCCCATGGCCCACATGCCTAATTTGGCTGGTCACAAGGCCACACAACACAAGTCACACGAAACACGACCGGGCACACGCTTGTGTGGCGTCGACAGGCTAGATTTTCGGCTTTCTCCGATCGATGTTTTCTCGCGTTTTCGTTACACACCTAGTTCGATTTCGATGAAAAAGTAATCCTGAGACAACCAGAATCTAAAATTTGATTAACAATACTAAGTCAATAACCGAAACGATTTATAGAACTAAAACCCTAATTCACCGAAATGCTCACCTTAGACGAATCGACTCTTCCCAACACCTAACTTGTCGAATGATTAAATACTTCCTGTGATCCTCCTAAACTGTTAATCAAAACCAACAATTACTCCAACATTCGAGTAATTCTAATCAAACTTTCCATAAAAGAAATTTCCGAAACGAATGTAAAGAGTAAGAATGCTACTAACGAAACACCCCGACTGCAAAACAAACAATCTCAAGCACCCGTACAAAGAAACAAAATTAATGGACTAACAATGTCGTCGTTTGACCAAAAGAAATAGAGAAGGGAAGAAGAAAGAAAGCAATATGGATTCACCGAAATGCTCACCTTAGACGAATCGACTCTTCCCAACACCTAACTTGTCGAATGATTAAATACTTCCTGTGATCCTCCTAAACCGTTAATCAAAACCAACAATTACTCCAACATTCGAGTAATTCTAATAAAACTTTCCATAAAAGAAATTTCTGAAACGAACGTAAAGAGTAAGAATGCTACTAACGAAACACCCCGACTGCAAAACAAACAATCTCAAGCACCTGCACAAAGAAACAAAATTAATGGACTAACAATGTCGCCGTTTGACCAAAAGAAATAGAGAAGGGAAGAAGAAAGAAAGCAATATGGGAGATGGGAAAATGAAACGTTAAACTGGGAAGGGAAATTTTGGAAAGAGAAAATAAAATTAAAATCATATAAAATAAAAATCCCCAACACAATCCCCCAAATTAAGCCATTATCCCGTATTCAAACCAACTCCAACTAACCACTAAACCCCCAAAATTGACCCACTCACTCATCCTACCACAGATTTCAATTCCATCCAACTTCTACTACATAACCTGCACACACGCACAGATCCAAAACTTATCATCCTCACTCACATGAGGATTCGAACGCGAGACCTCAGGGTAAGCGAACACCTTATCACTTGAACCAGTAGTCTCATTCTAATATGATTTGACCGGAAATATAATATAAATCCAACCAACAGGGATAAGGCTAAGAACAAAATTAACAGAATTCCAAAAAATGGGACTTGAACCCAAGACCTCAAACACACACTCAAATCACTTAACCACTAAAACAAACACTTATTTATAATTGAATTCATAAAAACAAAGTTAAATAAATCAGGGCATTAGAGGTGTTATGTTAGTAGGATGTGCACATAGACTGTCATGCGAGTTGTCACGCTAACAACATTAAAAATTAATGTTTTAGTCGACATTTCTGTTAAAAAAATGATTTGAGTCTTTTTTGAAAGGTTAAGTGCTAAATTTAACTAAAAAAAATAAAGACAAAATAGATAAAAATGTAAATGTTAAGAACTAAATTTATCATTATGCCTACCTAAAAAAAGTATTTAAATTTATTTAGGGTTTAAAAATTACATGGATTATGATATAAATTCTTTTAGATAATATGAATTACTTGAAAAATATAATTCTCGCCCATTGGTTGTAATTATATAATGTAAAGTGAGATAAATTTTTATACTAAAAATTCTATCACACACGTATGCGTATGAAAATTATGTATTTAGAATATAGATGTGTATTTAAAAATAATATACAGTAAGATATAAAAAATATACCATAAATAATGAAACAAATGGTTTGAAACTGATTAATAATAACACATTAAATAATAATATAGATATACAATGAATGGTGGTAATAAAGTGTGCATAATAAAATTAAAATGTATAAATAAATATAAATAAAGCTTTAGTTGAGTGATAAATTTAAAATTTTTCCAATGCAATTGACA
Source organism: Gossypium sturtianum (assembly GCA_025698515.1). Classification (NCBI taxonomy): domain Eukaryota; kingdom Viridiplantae; phylum Streptophyta; class Magnoliopsida; order Malvales; family Malvaceae; genus Gossypium; species Gossypium sturtianum. The sequence continues at coordinate 61,438,488 of CM046953.1, read as the reverse complement.
TGGGTTCAAACCCCACCATATACATAATTTTATTGTTTTTAATTAAAAAGACTAAAGTACTCTCGAATAATATAACTTATTTTAAATACAAAAGGATATTTTTATAGTTTTTTTAATTGAGTTGGTGTTCGGTTGACTCGTGGCACTAATTCAAAGATTTAATTAATAGTATAGAAATACATAGATTTGGTGAAAGAAAACATTTTATGTTAAAAGTTTTTTTTTTTTTGTTTTATAGAAGAACTATTATTGGTCTAGTGGTAAAGAATTTGTTAATAAATCCATTAAATATGGGTTCAATACTTGATAAATTTAGTTTATTTTTTTATTTATTTAAAAACTATATAAAAGTAGGAACAGACAAAAAGACCATCAAAATAATAATAATAATCATTTAATAAAATGATATATTAATAATTTCTTAACTGAATTAAGACTCGGTTAATTGGTGACACCAACCCGAAGTTTTATTAATAATATAAATTAAATAGATAATTTCAATATATATAATCAAAATATTAGAAATGTTTATATCTATTTAATTTTAATACTAATCTATATTATCTATATTATCACAATTCATGTAATCACAAGATTTTATGAAAATAGTGAAGAAATTGATGTTAGACAAAACACGTTAGCGAACAAAATAAATTAATTATAAATAAAAACATATGAAATAAAATATAAATAGAATAATTTATAATCAATTTATTAAATACGAAAATTAAATAAAACTATAATAAAAAGTTGAAATAAAGAAGAATCGAGATTTTACGAAACGTTGAGGCCTATGAAACACAGTTTTCTTAAGATAGATTCAGCCGCTCGTACGGTACTTGGAGAAATGTTGGTCGAATGTCTCCCAGGATACAACAACAACAGTGATCAAAGTAGTAGCACCTCTACAACAATCAACGAACGAACTTTGCCTTTTTCTATCACTAGAAAGTTTGAAAAACAGAGAGGAAAATGGAAGAGTTTTGAAATGAACAGAATTTTGGTATAAGAAAGTATATTCGAATGTAGGTTTAATCCTCCAGAATACACAGTCTTATATAGGCATTTAGGATAGTGGAAAATTTTGGAAATAAACATAAAATTTGCCATTACGGAGCCAAAAATCAATTTGATTTAAAAATTAAATCAAATCAGATACTATCCATATATAAGCCCATTTGGGCTTGATAGGTCTAAACATTTTGCATCACCCACATTGTGTGGGTGCAGGTTTAAACACTCACACCCCTTTGCGCACGAAGCAAGGTTACAAGCTTAGCCATTCAACTATTTTTTAAGAGAGTTCATATATATAAACACATCTCACACTTGGTATTTAACCAATGTGGGATCAAAGTCTTTACTTTTCCTCAACAATATTTCTAAGTAGCTTACTTTGAGCATCAATTTCTCATTAATCACTCAACCATTTTGAGCATATGATATACCGTTGTAAAGGTCTCATGGAGTAGAATATGAAACCATAATTTTATGATTTAACTCTCTACCTTTACCTATTGAGAATATGCCTCAAAGTTCCCATAAAAGTAATTTTTCCAACAAATGAAACTTATTTATAGGGTAAATTTGAGTTATGGGAGTGTTGTCTAAATATGGGATTAAAAATAACTTTTTAATTTATTAAAATGTATCTAAAAGTTTGTATCTTTTTATTTTATCAATTTATTTGTAAATTAAAAAAATTTCTAATAATGATAGATAGCATAATAATTTTATATTTAAGAAAGAAGATAATGGGAGTAAAAAAAAATTGCACCGATAATTATTCCTTTTTAACTGATCACAAAATTTTAAAAATGTTAATTAATTTAAAATATGAATAATTCATCTAAAATAAATTTAGATTGTCGCATTAGCATGAATCTAAAACCTTATAATATAATATATATAATATTATTAGTATATACTAATATTTTTAATATAAAAAAAAAACAAAGTATACATCCGTTTAAGTTAACTATTTGTTAAGTTAATATTTTTAAAATTTTATGCTTAAAATAAATTCGTTAATATCAATATGTCAATAAGTTAGTGGTGCCACTTATCATAATATCATAAAGACTAGCATTAGATTGGTTTTTAAAATGCTTGTATGCCTCGTTATAATATATATATTATAGATGTTTTTATGAAAAACTTATCGTTCACAGTATATATTAGACAATTACCTTAACACCAATGAGTATGGAGTTACATCGTAAAATCTATGTTGCAATATTTTCATCTTCCCAAAGAATTATGAATAATAATTATGCAATGCTTAAGTTATATCAGCACCAGCAAGAGTCGAGTTTTGTATAATATATATAAGATATGAAATTAAACCTTGCTGTTGGGAGTTGAACCCTAATAAATGCATAGTATTGAGCTCAATGCTCGTAGGTGTCAAGTTTATGTGTTTAAGTTTTCACCATTAATTGTAAACCTTAACCCTACTAAATGCATTGTAATGAACTTAAGACCTAAAAATGTCAATTTTATATATATTTAAATTTTTATTGTAACGGGCCTATTTTGCCCGAGGCCCAAATATTAAATAAAACAAAAACAAAAACAAAACAAAACAAAAAACAGCAGCCCAATTACAAAGAAAAAAATAGTAGCCCAAATGGCCCAAACCCAATACAGCCCAAAACGAAAATAAACAGAAAAACAAACAAAAAAAAAAACCTAGGTGTGCCGCCCTAGTCCCTAGCCTCTGCCACCGCCTCTGTCCACCTGCTCCACCGCCCATTTGCACCTGCAGAGAAGCAAAAAATAATCATTAGAAAAACAAGTTGTAAATCAGGCTATAAAAAGCCTCAAAGAATATGCATTTTTTTACGAGATTTGAATAAAAAAAACAAAAAATACAAACACAGAGAAAGCAATCCACAAAAAAGTGCAAAGAAGTGCAAAGCAAAATCAAATCAGATACTAAGGTTTATTTTTTATTTCTTTTGTTTTTTTCGAATATATTTTTTTATCCATATACATATATATATAATAAATAAAAAAACACAATAAAAGAGAGAAGGCTCACCTGTTTTTTGACTGCCGAAGAAAAAAGGAAAAAAAAATTATTTTCAATCGTCAGCGGTCTGCATGTCCTTGTGTGCGCTTTCACGGAGCTTGGTCGGAGGGAGAGGGCTTTGAGAGAAAAAGGGGAAGGGTGTTTTGTTTTTTTCTTTTCTTTTTTAAGCTGGTTAAAAATGAAGTTTTTTTCAAATTTTTAACTTAAATAGGCCCCTAAGCGCCTTGATTTTGGCGAGCCTCTCGGTGCCAAAACGATGTCGTTTTGGCTTGACCCGCGCGTCGACCCGACCCGCTCCCCAAGATCCGCGCGTTTTTTAGTGCATGGGTTATTTGCGCACCTTGTCCCTCCGCTTTTCTTATTATTTTAAATCTAGTCCTTTTTGTTTTTTAAATTTTTCCTTGAAATTTTATTTTCGTTTCATTTTAATCTCTAAGCGAACGATGCCGTTTTGGGATAGGAAATAATTGCCCCAATGATTCCTCCCCCTTCAAGCGCATTTAATTTCAGTCCTATTTTCATTTTATCATTAACTTTATTGCGATTTGTGCCTCTAATTTTGTCCTGATTTCAATATAGTCCTTTGTTTAACTCATTTTATTATTTATTCATTAATTTGCCTATATTTCTTCATTTCTTAATTACCTAAGTTAATATTATTATTTTTTTATGTCCATTATCTATCATTTTTTTAAATACCTAAATTTTATATTTGTTTTTATTCTTTTATTTATTCTTTTACTTTTAGAATACTTAAATTTTGTTTTATGTATATATGTTTTATTTATTTACTTATTATTATTATTATTATTATTTTATTTTTACTTAATTAATATTAGATTTAATTAGTTAATGCCATGGCTTATTTTAGTTATATCATCGTTTCATGCATCATCATTTTATTATTATTGCAATCACGCCACGAGCCGTTTTAAATATTTATTCGTTTCTATTATGTCCTGAATAAATTAAATACACAACATTTCAAATGTTATATTCGTTTTCACATAATCGCATAAAAAAGAGATTTTTTAAACCGAGATCAATTTTTCATTATTTTGGAATTAGAAAGATCGTGTTCTAATTTACGGAATATGATTTCTTTCTAAAACTGAGATAACCAAATATCTTTTAAAATAAATAAAATTTTTGGTGTTTATTCTCGTTTCGAGGATTTAAGGCATTGTGTCCTAACTTACGGGATGTTATCCTTTTCCTCAGTTAACGTGAAATATACCTTTTTTTTTGTAAAAATTCAATTAAGCAATATTTTAGCAAAAGATCACATTTTAAAATATCTTTAAATTCTCAATTTTCAACACTAAGACATTTATTAATCAACTAGCTACCAATTTTGGGCATCACGGGGGTGCTAATCCTTCCTCGTGCGTAACCGACTCCCGAACCCATTTTTTGGATTTTTGTGGACCGAAAGACATTGTTTTAGTAAATCAAACCGTTTATTAAAACGATCAAATTACGAGGTGATCCGATCACACATCATAAAAAAGATTGGTGGCGACTCCCATTTTTTTTCGTTTTCAAACAAAAAGTCGACCCTTTAAAAAAAAAGGTTTCGACAGCTTGGCGACTCCACTGGGGACGAAATAAGAGAGTCAAGCCACGAGTTGATTACTTCTTGTCTTTCTGTCAAAAATTGAAAATTTGGTTTAATTTACGATCCCTTCATTGCATTTCATTCTTCATTCTTGCGGTCTTCATCATTTTGTTACATAGTGATATATTTGCTTTATTGGTTCAAGTCTCCTGGTATATTTTCGTGTATTGCATTTGCATAACCGGTCGATTATACCCTTTTAAGTGGGAGTGAGAAACTATTCCTTCGTGAGGTCTTCACCTCCGTATAGGATAGTGGATCGCTTTCGGGATACATCCGTACCTATGTCTTCGTGAGATTTTCATCTCCGTATAGCCATAGGGAAATGTATTCCCCTGAACTGAACTCGGTCCGTATGAGCCTATAATGGGTGAGGATCGAGGAATCTACCGGTTCAAGTACCCTTACTGTAGAACCGAACCACATATAATGAGCCCTAAGAGTCTGTCCTAGGTAGAGCCGTACCGAACCATTAGTGGTTACCCGAATAGGCGCTTTATTATTTCTTGCTTACTTTGAATTCTAGCTTTGTATACTGACTTATTTTGTTTTGTTTTGTTTTGACTGTAATTGCATGGCATTTTCATTATAAAAAGGTGTTGATTCACATTCGGTTACTAAATAGAGAGCTTACTATGGAAAATAGATTTCTTGATAAAGTGGAAGATAATGCGGCTGTCTGAATATGGTCTGAGAAACCACAATTAGAGAAATGTGATAGTCTGATGGAAGGGTACGTATCAGAATTGTGGGATTTCACTCGTATTAGTGTAACCCAAAATAATCTCCAAGAGTTGAAAGAGGTGTGGAACCAATGAGACGATGAAACGAAGCAGTTATTTTACTGTAATTATGGTGACTTGCCTTATCTACTCAACGTCAAAGTGGATAAACACTTGTTCAGAGCTCTGGCTCAATTTTGGAATCCCGCTTATAACTGATTTACCTTTGGGAAGGTAGATTTGGTGCCTACTGTGGAGGAGTATACAACCTTGCTTCGTTGTCAGAAGATTCAAGTCGACAAGGCCTATTCTAGAGCCGTCAATGTCCCGACTTTCATAAAGAAGTTAATGAGCATCACGGGGATGAGTGAGCAATGGGTCGCGGTCCGGATCAAGTAAAAAGGAAATAGTAAGTGTATCCCTTGGAGAAGTTTACAGGATTTGATCTTGGCACATCCAGACATAAAAAAGAGGGTTGATGTCTTCGCTCTGAGCATCTACGGGTTAGTAATCTTCCCTAAAGCACTAGGGCACGTAGATGAGGCGGTTTCAGACTTGTTTGATCGTCTAGATAAAAGGGTCACGCCCGTCCCGGCAATCTTGGCTGAAACCTTTAGATCTTTGAGTGCATGCCGAAGAGCGAGCGAAGGGAGATTCATCGGGTGTGCACAACTCCTGCTAGTTTGGTTTCACAGCCACTTTTGAAAAATGGAAAAGGTCTCTTACCGGCCATTCTTCGAGAATTACTCTCCACTAAAAGAATTTTTAGCTACTTCAAGACGAGACGACGTTTCGGAAGAGAAATGGATGACAATTCTCCAGGGTCTAGAGGATGAAGACGTCGAATGGAGGGCTCCTTGGATGATCCCTAACGAGATTCTATATCGATGTAGAGACTTTGACTAGGTCCCTCTACTTGGGATATGGGGGGCTGTTGGATATGCTCATCTATTGGTGTTGAGGCAATATAGATCAAGGCAATTCGTACCAGCGATGGAAGGGTTGGCCCAGTGCGAGTTTGTGTATAGGGGTGATAATTACAAGAAAAAGGTTCGAGAGATATCTAATGCTTGGAAGCAAACCTGCAGAATGAAAAGTTTTACTGCAGGTCCCTTAACAACCCTCGAATATAATTGGTGGTGGGGTAAAAGAGTCAATGACAACATCCCTGTGTCAATTCCAGAAGGTACTCGATCGATGGAAGAACACATGCAGGTAGTCCCGTCCGAGCTAGAGATCATAAAGCAGGATTTTGAAAAGAGGAATTTGGAGCTAGGAAAGAAGATAGAACAATTGGAGGAGGAAAAAATGCAGTTAGGATTAGATGTGGATGTTCAGAAGCTAGAGGCCAAGAAATTAAGAAAGGGAAAGAATAAGACCGAAGAGGATCTAGAAAGTCTGAAAACGGATTATAAGAAGTTACGTTTATCGATAAAAACTGCTGGATTTGGGAAAACGTCAGAGCAATGGCGACAAGAGATCAAATAAGAAAAGATTAGAGCCGATCGATGGGAGAAAAAATTCCAAGATGCCCAGGTTCGAGAAGAGGCCCTAAAAAGGAGTTTTTAGAAAGCCAAAATAAAAAGATCGGATTAAAAGCCCGTGTAGCAGAACTGGAAAAGTCACTTTATCAGCACCGTAGTCGCAACTCCGTAATTGAATTAAAAACGAGCCTAAACAAGATTGAAGAGTTGAAAGGAAAAACAGAAGAGCTCGAGACCGCGCTACAAAATTGTGAACTCCGAGTTGAACTCCTTGAAGTAAATAATGAACATTGGAAAGAGCAACTCCACCACTCTCAAGGTCAAGTTAGGGATAGAGATCATATTATGGGTGAAGCTGTGGCACAAATACGAGAGGTGGCTGATCATTTACAAACCCTAGCAGTTCAGGCTGACGTGCTAAGCTTGAAATATGAATTAGAATTGGATCGGGGTCGAGAGTTAGCTTGGCTTCTTAGGAAAGTCAAGGCTTTGAGCATTAGGGCAAAGCCATATATGTAATCCGTTTTATGTAAAAACAATCGTTTTCTAGTAAAGTTGTTCTAATGGAATTGAATTAGGGTCAATGCCTTTTTGCATTCATTTCATGCATTTGCATGACATTGCATCATATGCATTAAGTTTCACAAAAAGACCCTAATTAGTTAAAATTATTTCAGTTAATCTGGAAACCAACAAAAGTATACCAACTAAATATCGCTACAATACTCGCTCCAAAACCAAAGTAATGGATCAGAGATTAGAAAGATTAGAACAGACTCAAAAGGATATGCAAGATCAGCTGCAAACGCAGCTGCAAGAACAGTTAGCAAAAGTACAACAAGATATGAGAGATCAGATACAGGAATCTCAAAGAAGCATGATAAACCAACTGACGTAATTGCTAGCTAGGGGACTTGAAAAGGGGAAGAACACTATGGCCAACTTAGGGGATGATAATGAGGACCCTATCTACCCTCCGAGTTTTACCTCAATAAACGCCCAGGCACAACCAGAGGCATACCTGCGAAGGGTACCCATTACAATCAGACCCCAACAGTATCAAACCGGTACCTCAATACTGATGAACTACCAAATAAGCTTAGGTTCCAATCCGGGGGATAACCCAACCAATCTCATTGTTCCTGATCTAAATGATATGGCAAAAATGGACAAAGCAAGAGTGGAACTGCCAAAGCAACTCGAAGATAGGTGCAAATGGTTATAAGAAAAATTCAGAGCAATGGAAAATGCTGATTATCATTGTGGAATTGATGCCAATGACCTAAGTTTGGTCCCAGATTTAGTGCTCCCTCTGAAGTTCAAAACTCTAGAGTTTGAAAAGTATAATGGGACTAGTTGTCCAGAAGCTCACATCACTATGTTCTGTTGAAGGATTACAGGATACGTCAATAATGATCAACTGTTAATCCACTGCTTTCAGAACAGTCTAATTGGGTCAGCAGCTAAATGGTACAACCAACTGAGTCGTGCCAAAATTAATTCGTGGAAAGACCTGGCACAAGCTTTTATGAAGCAATATAGTAATGTGACAGGCATGACACCCGAAAGAATCATACTGCATCTATGAAAAAGAAGAAAAATGAGAGCTTTAGGCAATATGCCCAAAGATGGAGAGAGGTGGCAACGTAAGTCCAGCCACCTCTTCTGGAGAAAGAAACCACACTGCTTTTCATCAATACACTGAAAGCCCCGTTCATCAACCATATGTTGGGAAGCACTACTAAGAGCTTCTTGAATATAGTGATGTCTGGAGAAATGATTAAAAACGCAGTGAGAAGTGGTAAGATATACGCAGGGGAAACTGCTAAAAGATTAGCCCTAAGGAAGAAGGAAAATGAGGTAAATAACGCAAGCATATATAATAAGGGTTATTCGAAACCAATCACTGTAGGCCTGCCAAGGACAGTAACCAATAGCCATCAGGGTCCCCTAAGGTAAGAATCCAACCCAAGGCCAAATATAGAAAGGCTCCAGTTCACACCCATCCCGATGACATATAGGGAGCTGTATCAGAGTCTGTTTGATGCACATGAGGTATCCCCTTTCTACTTGAAACCTATACAACCTCCATTCCTCAAATGGTATGACGCGAATGCTCAATGCGAATACCACGCTGGAATCACGGGACACTCAATTGAGAACTACACCGCTTTTAAAAAGTTAATTGAAAGGTTCATTAAAATGGGAATTGTAAAGTTTGACGACCCATCAGGACCTAATGTGGCAGGAAATCCGTTACCCAGTCATTCTGATAAAGGAGTAAATGCGATAATTGAGAATAGAGGGAAGAGAACCAAGATGGATGTAGCGGAAGTAAAAACCCCACTGAGATGGGTTTGGAAAAGATGGTAGAATGTGGATTAATCAAACAGGATTCAGAGGAGAGACCTAAAGGGATGAAGAACTACTGATAGTTCCAAGCTAAAAAGGGTCATGACATCCAGGAATGCGTTGAATTCAAGGCCCTAGTGCAAAATCTGATGGATAATAAGGAGCTAGAATTTTTTAAATATGTCAAAGGCTCGGAAGGACAAGATGTGTGCGCCTCAGAAGAAGGGTCAGCAGAGAAGGTCTATAAAGTCAACCGCCCAGTGGTTATCATTTCATGACCAAGAAGCAATGAAGCCGGAGTACAAATTGCACCAAGGGTCATAATCTAGAAACATGTAGCCTTTCCCTATAAGGACAACAAGAGGGTTCCTTGGAATTATGACTACAATGTGACGATCCCGGGAGAAGAGAACCTAGTTAGCATTTCAGAAGAAGGCCAGGATATGGGTTTCTACACGCGCAGTGGAAGGCACTATGATCCATCAAATGCAGGAGTTAAGCCCGTAAAAGGAAAAGCCCTGGCTGTTGAACAAAAGAAAGAAAAGGCAGCCAGACTTGAATCACCCGTTAATGAGCCGGTAACGGAGAAAGAGGCTAAAGAATTCTTGAGATTATTAAAGCATAGCGAGTATAGTGTTGTAGAACAACTACATAAGAAACCAGCTCGCATATCAGTACTAACTTTACTCTTAAGTTCTGAGACACATCGTAGCGCGTTGATGAAAGTGCTAAATGAAACTTATGTCGCCAACGATATCTCTGTAAACAACCTGGACTACCTAGTTAACAATATAAGTGCCGATAGCTTCATCTTCTTTAATAATGACGAAATATCGCCAGGGGGCATGGGATCTACAAAGGCTCTGCACATTACCACCCGCTGCAAATGATATACATTACCAGGGGTGTTAATTGATAATGGATATGCACTAAATGTCTTGCCCCTATCCACACTGAATAGGTTACATGTGGATAGCTCTCATATGAAGACGTGTCAAAACATCGTGAGAGCATTCGATGGTACTGAAAGGAGGGTGATAGGAAGGCTTTTGATTGGTCCAAACACGTATGAAGTAGATTTCTTAGTGATGGACATTAAGCCTTCTTATAATTACTTGTTGAGGAGGCCTTGGATTCACTCGGCTAGGGCAGTGTCGTCATCTCTGCACCAAAAGTTAAAGTTGGTAACTGAGGGTCGACTAGTAATGATAAATGCGGAAGAAGACATTATTACATCCGTAACCAGTGACGCGCCATACATAGTGGCAGACGATGAAGCGACAGAATGTTCCTTTCGATTACTGGAATTTGTGAATGCAACCTTCGTTGTTGAAAGGAATAAGATCCCAATGCCTAAAATATCCAAAACTACGGGGATAGGCCTACAGCTGACAGTTGGAAAAGGAGCCTTGTCAGGAAAAGGACTCGGGAAATATCTCCAAGCGAGAGTTGAGGTACCAATTCTGATGGACAAATGAGATAGCTTTGGCTTGGGATATAAGCCAGATGCGAAGCAAAAGAAGAAAGAGTTGGAGAAGAAGCAGGAAAGGAGGAGAGCGCGTTTGAGTGGGGAGGAGGTCAAATGGGAACCAATGACTTTTCCCCATATATCCATAACTTTCGTGTCAGGAGGAACTATTCACCTTGAATGGAAGATGTCAAGAAAAGAAACTGCTGAAGAAATGTTGGGAAATCTGAACATCAACGCCATATCAGAAGAAATAATTGGGGAAGAAAATTTATCTGGCATCTGCCCCTATGTACCTGGAAGTGTTCTGAACAATTGGACTGCTAAAGAGATTCCTGTAGTTTTTAGAGCTAATTTAGAGTAATGTTCAAAACACGCTTATTGCTTTAATCCTAGGGGCAATAAGAATCCTTTTGTGAAATAGACCTATGTCAAACTTCTTTATTTCAATAAAATGCATCTTTCTATCTTATTCTGAGCAAATATTCTTCTATTCTTTCATTTCATTCATACTCATACCCCATAAATAATTATTCCTAGATTCATTTGTTCTGTGGGTCTTCCTTCATTTCTATAACATGTCTCCAGATATCAATGATATGAGCGACACTGCTACTAACTCAGAATATCCATTTGAGTGAGATATGTGTTTAGAGGAACCTCAGGACTTTGATGATGATAGAGATTGTAACCTATCTCCTGATTTGTTAAGGATGGTAGAACAAGAGGAGAAACAGATTCTACTTCACAAAAAGTCAATAGAGATTGTGATCTTGGAAGAAGAAAAGAAGTGAAAATTAAAGCTTGCATTGCTGCAGAGACAAAGCGAGACCTCATTGAATTACTCCAAAAATTCAAGTATGTTTTCGCATGGTCGTATCAAGATATGCCTGGACTAATTACTGATATCGTGGTACACCGGCTCCCTATAAAGGGAGAGTGCAAGCCAGTTCAACAGAAGCTCCGAAGGATGAGGCCCGATGTTTTGCTAAAAATAAAAGAAGAGGCCAAGAAGCAATACGATGCTGGTTTCTTACAAGTGGTCAAATACTCAGAATGGGTAGCCAATATCGTCCCCATCCTTAAAAAGGATGGGAAAGTATGAATGTGTGTAGATTACAGGGACCTGAACAAAGCCAGCCCAAAGGACAATTTTCCATTACCCCAAATCTACACCTTAATGGACAACACGGCAGGTCACTCATTATTCTCCTTCATGGATGGGTTCTCAGGATACAACCAGATAAAGATGCATCCTGAAGACATGGATAAGACCACATTTGTAACCATGTGGGGAACATTTTGCTATAATGTGATGCCATTTGGACTGAAAAACGCGAGAGCGACATATCAGAGAGCCATGGTAACCCTATTTCATGATATGATGGACAAAGAAATTGAAGTTTATATCGACGATATGATCGCCAAATCCCGAACAGAAGAGGAGCATGTGCAAGTCTTGAGGAAATTATTCTTGAGGTTGAAGAAATTCCATCTAAAGCTCAATCCAGCAAAATGTACCTTCGAGGCCAGGTCAGGGAAACTACTAGGATTTGTAGTCAGTGAAAAGGGGATTGAGATTGACCCGGATAAAGTCAAGGCTATACAAGAGCTACCTCCACTGCGTACTCAAAGAAAAGTTCGAGGTTTCTTAGGAAGGTTAACTTACATTGCCCGGTTCATTTCACAACTAACCGAGAAATGCGACCCCATATTCCGTCTTCTCAAGATACACAATCCAGGTGTATGGGATGACGAATGCTATAAAACTTTTGACAAGGTTAAACAATACATGTCCAATGCCCCACTGCTGACGCCACCTAGTCCAGATAAGCCACTGATACTGTATTTGGCAGTATTTGAGAATTCTATGGGATGTGTGGTTGGCCAACACGATGAGTCAGGAAGGAAAGAAAGGGAGATATACTACCCAAGTAAGAAGTTCACAGAGTGTGAGACGAGATACTTACCAATTGAGAAGTTGTGTTGCGCATTAATCTGGACAACCCGAAGATTGAGACAGTACATGTTGTACCACACAACTTGGCTCATCTCGAAACTAAACCCTCTAAAGTAAATGATGGAGTCGACTGCTTTGAATGGAAGGATGGCTCGATGGCAAATTCTGCTTTTCGAATTTGATATAGTCTATGTGAATCAGAAAGCTGTAAAAAGAAGTGCAATAGCAGATTTTTCTAGCCAGTAGAGCTCTAGAGGATTACGAGCCTTTAAACTTTGATTTCCCAAACGAAGATCTAATGTATGTTTCCACCACTGAAGAAGACTCTCAAGAAGGCCATCATTGGAAACTAAACTTCGTCAGAGCATCAAATACTGTGGGTAACGAAATCGGGGCAGTCTTGGTATCCCCAAATGGAGATCATTATCCCTTTACTAGTAAATTGGATTTTGATTGCAAAAATAACATGGTAGAATACGAAGCATGCATCATGGTTATCTGTGTAGCCATAGAACGTAAGATCAAAGTACTGGAGGTATATGGGGATTCTACACTAGTGATCTATCAACTTAAATGTGAATGGGAGACAAGAGATCCCAAGTTGATCGATTATCGAAGGTTGGTCCTTGAATTAATTAAAGAGTTTGATGATATCACCTTCTGCTACCTCCCGCGAGAAGAAAATCAGATGGCTGATGCCCTAGCAACTTTAGCTTTCATGGTTAAGGTGAACAAACAAGAGGATGTGAAACTGATCTAGATGAGTATTTATAGGGCTCCAGCTCATTGTTACAACATCGAAGAAGAAGAAAAGGATGATCATCCTTGGTACCATGATATACTGCGATATGTGAAGAATCGTGAATACCCTGACCAAGCAACTGAGAATGATAAAAGGACGTTGAGAAGACTGGCCAGTGACTATGTCTTGGATGGGGAGATCCTATATAAAAGAAGAAAGGATCAAGTGCTACTAAGATGTGTGGACGCTGTTGAGGCTAAGAAAATCTTGGAAGAAGTCCATGAAGGCGTCTGCGGAACACATGCTAATGGTTTCACAATGGCCAGGCAAATCATGAGATTCGGGTATTATTGGTCCACCATGGAAGGAGATTGCATCAATTATGCCAAGAAATGCCATAATTGCCAAATTTATGGAGATAAAATTCATGTACCTCCTTCGCCTCTGCATGTTATGACTTCTCCATAGCCTTTCTCTATGTGGGGCATGGATGTCATTGGGCCGATCTTACCAAAAGCTACAAATAGGCATCGATTCATCTTTTTGGTCATCGAGTACTTCACCAAGTGGGTAGAAGCCGCTTCATATGCCAATGTTACAAAGTCGGCAGTCAGCAAATTCCTGAAGAAGGAAATCATATGTCAATATGGAATGCCGAAAAGGATCATATCTGACAATGCATTGAATTTGAACAACAACACGATATCAGAAGTCTGCAGTCAGTTCAAGATCAGACAGTACAACTCGTCACCGTATCGCCTAAAAATAAACGGTGCAGTCGAGGCAGCCAATAAAAACATTAAGAAGATCGTGGGAAAAATGAATGAGACTTATAAAGATTGGCATGAGAAGTTACCATTTTCCCTCTATGCTTATCGAACGTCTGTCAGGACCTCCATCGGGGCAACGCCATTCTCATTGGTTTATATAATGGAGGCAGTTTTGGCCATTGACATCGAGATTCCTTCTCTCCGGGTTTTGTCAGAATTGAAGTTGGATGAAGCAGAATGGATTCAATCCCAATATGATCAGCTAAACTTGATTGAAGAGAAAAGGTTGAAAGCCATCCGTCATGGTTATATGTACCAAAAAAGAATAATGCGAGCATACAACAAAAATGTTCGCTCCAGAGAATTCCACGAGAGAGACCTAGTATTGAAAAAGATCCTTCCTATACAAAAGGACTTCAGAGGAAAGTGGATGTCAAACTAGGAAGGACCTTATGTGGTAAAGAAGGCCTTTTCTGGAGGAGCATTGATATTGACCGAGATGGATGGCAAGAACCTGCCTAATCTAGTGAATTCAGATTCGGTCAAGAATTACTTCACCTAAAAAAAAGGAGGAGAGGCCAAGGCGAAAACCCGCAAAGGGCGCCTTGAGACCAAAGGGATTTGAGTTGAAAACCTGGAAAGAGGCAGCTCAAATTTGGATTGAAGATTGAACATGTGATGGTCGGGTCTCTTCAGAAAGAAGAACATTACATCTTAGGGCATCGACAAAGTACTCTAGATCCCCTAAACACATAATTAAGCTCATAATGGTCCTCAAGAAGTTTTGTGCAGAGAAGCTCATGCTGCGATATCTGGGGCACCTACTTTCATCTTACCCGCTTTGTATTTTAGCAAACTTTGCTATTTTGATTAATTCCATTCATTTCGAGCTTTGCTTCTGATAAATTTCAGTCTTGTCCATTGTTACAATCTTTTTCAAGCATTTTTTTCTTTTTCATTGAAATAACGATTAATGGACTCATAATATTCACGTAAAAGGAGTTTTGCATATTGCTCTGAAAAGCTTCTTCTAAATAGTACAAGGACCTAAAACAGGACCACTAGTTAGAACTAACCAAACCTAAGAGTTGGAAACATTTGAGAAAGAATAGTCTAAATTGTGACTATTTCTTCATATTTTCTGTCAAATATACCAGCTGAACAAGAATGCATGGTAACACATCAGGGACAGAACCTTGATGAGCAACAAGCGATGGTAACCTAAGCATTACAAAGGGATCATTCTCGAAAAATGACATTCTGTATTCATGCAAATATCATTCATACACATCTAGTTAGGAGCATTTGATTCAATTTGATCATGACATCCTAATCACTTGGCATAAATAGGCCCATGAAATGGATTCTACAGGTCATGTTCCCTAGAAAATGGTTGACAAATTAGACGAATCACAAATCCTATACCCCCGAAGTTACAGTGGGATGGATTGAAGTTATCATGGCGAATCTTATCTCCCTGAAGTTGTAGTAGAGCAGATTAAAGCTACAAACCTTATCTCCCTGAAGTTGCAGTGGAGTAGGTTGAAGTTACAAGTATTATCTCCCTGAAGTTGCAGTGGAGCAGACTGAAGATAGCGAATCTTATTTCCCTGAAGTTGCAGTGAAACAGATTTAAGCTACAAATTACAAATCTTATCTCCATGAAGTTGTAGTGGAGTAGATCAAAGATAGCAAATCTTATCTCTCTAAAGTTGCAGTAAAGCAGATTAAAGCTATAAACCTTATCTCCCTAAAGTTGCAGTGGAGCAGGATGAAGTTACAAATCTTATCTCCTTGAAGTTGCAGTGGAGCAAATTGAAGTTACAAGTCTCATCTCCTTGAAGTTGCAGTGGAGCAAGCTGAAGATGGCAAATCTTATCTCCTTGAAGTTACAGTGGAGCAGATTGAAGCCACAAACCTTATTTCGCTGAAGTTGCAGTAGAGTAGATTGAAGCTACAAGTCTTATCTCCCTGGAGTTGCAGTGGAGTGGATCGAAGCAACAATTCCTATACCTCTGAAGATGCAGCGGGTTGAAATGAGGCTACTTGAGAAGAGGAGCACTAAAGAAGTCGAGATTCATCCAAACCAGGCAAAATTGACCCTTTTTAAGGTCTTTGCTCCATTCCCGTTACACGACAATGAGCAAAGAGGGGCAGCTGTAACGGGACTATTTTGCTTGGGGCCCAAATATTAAATAAAACAAAAACAAAACAAAACAAAACAAAAAACAGCAGCCCAATTACAAAGGAAAAAACAACAGCCCAAATGGCCCAAACCCAATACAGCCCAAAACAAAAATAAAAACAAAAACAAAAAAAAAACCTAGGTGTGCCACCCTAGTCCCTAGCCTCTGCCACCGCCACTGGCCACCGCCTCTGCCCACCTGCTCCACCACCCATTTGCACCAGCAGAGAAGTGAAAAATAATCATTAGAAAAAACAAGTTGTAAATCAGGCTATAAAAAGCCTCAAAGAATATGTAATTTTTTACGAGATTTGAATAAAAAAAATACAAACACAGAGAAAGCAATTCACAAAAAAGAGCAAAGAAGTGCAAAGCAAAATCAAATCAGATGCTAAGGTTTATTTTTTATTTCTTTTATTTTTTTCGAATCTATTTTTTTATCCATATACATACATACATACATACATATATATATATATATATATATATATAATAAAAAAAAACACAAAAAAAGAGAGAAGGCTCACCTATTTTTTGACTGCCGGAGAAAAAAGGAAATTTTTTTTATTTTCGACCGCCGTAGTCGGCGGCCTGCACGGCGGCGTTTTGCTAGAGCTTGGTCGGAGGGATAGGGCTTTGAGAGAAAAAGGGGAAGGGTGTTTTTTTTTTTCTTTTCTAAGCTGGTTAAAAATGATTTTTTTTTCCAGATTTTCAACTTAAATAGGCCCCCTAAACAACGCCGTTTTGAGCAGGCCTCTCAGGTGCCAAAACGATGTCGTTTTGGCCTGACCCGCGCGTCGACCCGACCCGCTCCCCAGGATCCGTGTGTTTTTTAGCGCATGGGTTATTTGCGCACCTTATCCCTCCACTTTTCTTATTATTTTATATCTAGTCCTTTTTGTTTTTTAAATTTTCCCCTAAAATTTTATTTTTGTTTCATTTTAATCCCTAAGCGAACGACGCTGTTTTGGGATAAGAAATAATTGCCCCAATGATTCCTCCCCCTTCAAGCGCATTTAATTTCAGTCCTATTTTCATTTTATCATTAACTTTATTGCGATTTGTGCCTCTAATTTTGTCCTGATTTCAATATAGTCCTTTGTTTAACTCATTTTATTATTTATTCATTAATTTGTCTATATTTCTTCATTTCTTAATTACCTAAGTTAATATTATTATTATTTTTTGTCCATTATCTATCATTTTTTTAAATACCTAAATTTTATATTTGTTTTAATTATTTTATTTATTCTTTTTTATTCTTTTACTTTTAGAATACTTAAATTTTGTTTTATGTATATATGTTTTATTTATTTACTTATTACTATTTTTTATTTTATTTTTACTTAATTAATATTAGATTTAATTAGTTAATGCCATGGCTTATTTTAGTTATATCATCGTTTCATGCATCATCATTTTATTATTATTGCAATCACGCCACGAGCCATTTTAAATATTTATTCGTTTCTATTATGTCCCAAATAAATTAAATACACAACATTTGAAATGTTATATTCGTTTTCACATAATCGCATAAAAAAGAGATTTTTTAAACCGAGATCAATTTTTCATTATTTTGGAATTAGAAAGATTGTGTTCTAACTTACGGAATATGATTTCTTTCTAAAATAGAGATAACTAAATATCTTTTAAAATAAATAAAACTTTTGGTGTTTATTCTCGTTTCGAGGATTTAAGGCATTGTGTCCTAACTTACGGGACGTGATGCTTTTCCTCAGTTAACCTGAAATATACCCATTTTTTTGTAAAAATTCAATTAAGCAATATTTTAGCAAAAGAACATATTTTAAAATATCTTCAAATTCTCAATTTTCAACATTAAGACATTTATTAATCAACTAGGTACCAATTTTAGGCGTCACAGGGGTGCTAATCCTTCCTCGTGCGTAACCGACTCCCGAACCCATTTTCTGGATTTTTGTGGACCGAAAGACATTGTTTTAGTAAATCAAACCATTTATTAAAACGATCAAATTACGAGGTGATCTGATCACACCTCATAAAAAAAATTAGTGGCGATTCTCATTTTTTTTTCATTTCAAACAAAAAGTCGACCCTTTAAAAAAAAAAAAAGTTTCAAGATTCATCATTTACTATAAATCTAACCTTAATAATTGCATTAGGTTAAAATTGAAATTTCATCGTTTAACTTAACTCTCATAAATGAGTAAGGACATCCATGGCATCAACTTCGTTAGAATTTCTTTTACCATGTATATAAATACTCCCTCTCCCATTTTGTTTGTTTTTTTCAAAAAATTAAAGTTATTTCCCATTATTATCGACTTATTAAGCAAAGAAAGAAGAAGAAGAAAATTATTCTTTTTCACCTTAAATTTGATTTTTTAAACTCTATTATAACTCTATTGAGGAAGTGAGTCATATAGTTCTAGTAGCCGTTGATATAGTATTTTTTTAAATTATTACTTAACCAATTTGTTGTTTATATTTAACTTTAAGAATAAATATTAAATTTATACATTAATTTTGATTTGGTGTAATTATATAAATGAAACCTGTATTATTATTAATGTGTATACATGAAACTATGCTTTTAATTTAATTGTATACATTTAAAAAAATGAATACTTACATATATTTTCATATTGGTTTAATATTATTGTTTGTGTATGTATTATTCCAACATAAACTGGTGTTAACTTGACAATGTAGTTTAGCAATTATTGAAAATTAAATCAAATCAAATGAAATTTTCATATATAAATCACACAAAAGAAAAGTTCATGTATAGTTTTGATATCTATCCCTTAATTTTAGTATTAAATTATATTTATATTGAATTTAAATTTTTTTTTTTCATTTACTTACTAGGTTGAGGAGTGAAACCTTCAAATTTAGAGTAATGTATATCATCCGATGTCGTATGAAAAACACGTTTGACTTACAATGTAACACACCAAACCCGACCTAGACGTTATGGCCGAATCCGGAGTTGTCACAAGGTAGGGTTTTGAAAATAGGGTCACTTCGTCAACTCATTCAAGATTCATGGTTCATACTCGTTTATAACCATTTTCGAAAGTGTTATTTGATTCATTTATTTACCAAAACATAATTTATAGCGAAAGTCTTAGAACCGTTATATTTTAGAAATCCAGTTCGTGTTTTCAGAAAAACCTTTGCTTTCGTAAAACCGTGTTTTCCATCATGCATCGTAATGAAAGAGTCAAAAACTGCATCCAAAACCAAAATATAAAAAAAAAAACCAACGGTCCGAAGAGTCCCAAAAATTACAAACTCTCAAATGAAACCAGAATTATAATTAGAAAAAAACGTAATTTACTAAGTAAAATAATTATCAATCAAGTGGTCATCGCTGAGTCTCCATCACAACGTCCCGTCTAAGTTGTGGATTACCTGAACAAAACAGACAAACAGACGTGAGTTTTTGTAAACTCAGTGTGTAATCCAACAGAAATAGACATGCAATACATACAGTGAACTCATACACAACCAGATACAGATTCGGACCTAAGTCCTTTATAGATTCAGATAACAGAAAAGATATGCAGATCAGAAATACAGAATCCTACCCCCATCCTCTACACACCAACTCCGACCATCCCATCACACCATGTGGGGTTAAAAACACCCACCCATCCTTACACACCATATCGTGCCATTACGACACATGTCAGATAATGAGCAACCAAGCTGTCAGAATATAGGCGATGATAGACATACAGAACACTTCCTCCACATATACAAATTCCACCCCAATCAGATATATATAATCAGAGTTATCATGCTCACATTCTCATATTGTAACAACCCAAACCCGGCCCAAACATTACGACCGAATTTGATTTGTTACGGAGAAAAACCTTGTGAACACCATTTCGATACCTATTCAATTTAATTTGAAAACTTCTCGTTCTCGGTTATCTTGCCAAAGCTACCCTTAAATTTAATTTGGAAATTTAATTAAGTCCGATTATTATACCAGATTCCAGTGTGCCCGATGGCACGATTAAACTTTTTCGTGTTAACTTAAGAGAACGTGTGATTTTAATTCAATTTAATAGTATGGTTTAAAGTGAATATCCAACAAAAAAAACACAAATAAGTTTATGGAGGCCTTATTACAACCAAAATAAAAGTAAGCAAATTTAAAGTCCTATAAATTTAAATCCCTCTGCATGGCCACCTCGAGTCCAACCGGCTCCTCAACCGCCATCTACGAGTCACTGAAAAATGTTAAAGGAGAAGGTGAGTCACCAAGACTCGATATGTAACCCTTCCCCGTTTAAAAACAACATTTCATACACAACATATAACAATTAACATGCAGTATCGTGTGCCCAACCTAGCCAACCAAACGCCTTTGTCTACCCCATGTGGTACCAAACCACTGGTGACCATAGTCACGATGTGTTACCAAAACACTGGTGGTGCCAAACCACTGGTGACGTATAGTCACAATATGCTACCAAAGCACTGGTGTCCGTAGACACAAATCGGGTGATGGGGCCAACCCATCGTGTGATACCAAATCACCGCGCGACGATCCCATATCTCAAGTGGGGCCAACCCACGGTGGTGTTAACCACGAGGACAAGTCGCTATGAGGTACCAAACCTCGGAGGTACCAAACCTCTGGTGACATATAGTCACAGTGTGTTACCAAAACACTGGTGCTCGTCAGCACGAAACATCACTGCCCCCTCCTCTCATATAGCCCATAGTAGGTAAACAGTTAACAATAGATCTCATGCATTCATCACATGTATCAATAAGCCATGCTTCCCAAAAGCATTAAAGTAATCTCATCTTAATGAGAGACTTACGGGATCCTCACTTGTACTAGTTAAGGTACCAATCCGCATCTACATTAAGCAGATTTACATACAATATATATATATAACACAACATTAACTGCTATAAGTGTGTATGTACACACCTGTCACCCCCGAATAATCTAAATCCCGGATGAAGAAGTCGGCCACCTTAGATCCACTAGCCCCTATATTCGGCCAAAATAGTGTTAGTGGTATGGGCCATTCGGCCAAACCAAATAATCCTTTTTAGGGTTATTACTTGAACCCGAATCCTTACCTACTCGCTTTGAATGCTAGTCTTAGCGTCCGACTTGCGAATCTGGTTACAAACTTCACTTAGTCAATTAATAGCACTAATAACCATAGCCTTCGGCTTTTAAATACCAATATAAGCCTTACCTACACTTACCAAATTCAGTTGGTAGAAGATGGAACCTTGACCGCCTGATTCCAAATATCTCAGAGTCCCTACAACATTTCGGTTTAGACAAAAGATAAGCCAACTATCGGTCTTGTGCGGACTCTGTTTTTTCCCCATGCTTAAATCGACAAAATCATAAAGAGAATAACAAAACCATTCGGTTATGTCCCTTCTTACCTTCCTCAAACCGATTGAGAGCTAACTTTCGCAGGGTCTTACTTCCTTTAGTATTCGGCTAACCACGCTACCAAGGAGGAGTGTGAGATTCGGCACTTCAAGGGGGTGTATTCGGCTTATTGAGGAAAGAAAATAATGGAGATGAGAGGAATAGAAGTTTTGGCTAAAGGGGTTTGGGAGACTGGAAAAAAAATAAAAA
The DNA here is from genome assembly GCA_025698515.1 of Gossypium sturtianum. NCBI lineage: Eukaryota > Viridiplantae > Streptophyta > Magnoliopsida > Malvales > Malvaceae > Gossypium > Gossypium sturtianum. The sequence goes on along the minus strand of CM046953.1, from coordinate 61,416,533 downwards.
AAAAGAAGAATGAAGAGGGCTTAAGAGATTTCGGCAAGTAGCAAAGTGAAGAAAAAGAAGAGAATGGTGCTAGGTTGCTCCCTTTTATAGACATTCGGCACCCCTTCTAGTAGCATTGCCGTCCACACTACTCCTCCAAGGAGTTTAAAATTCGGCCATCACCTTATTTTGCTCCAAGCCACCCATTCAATTTAATTCAAACTTAATTGAATTAATCCCCTCTTAATCCAATAATAATCCAACTAATATCTTCTTTTATCCTCTCATTATCATTATAATAATAAAATCTCTTATTATCACCAATTTTAAGCAAATTAAAACCAATTTAAAGTGCTTAAATTATCCCTTAATAATAATAATATTAACCCCTTTATTATCCATCATAAAAAGAATCCAAGGAGAGAAAAACTCTCCACATGTGCCGTCCATCCATAATGCAAAAAGAGGGATCCTTGTGACTCGAACCAAGGCTCTCCCTTCCCCTTGATGTGGCGTCACATGCTAGCTCCTAAGTGGGCTTCTTTTTGCCACTTTACCAAGGCCTAATTAGTGTTAAATTACCCACGTTTATTCTTATAACACCCACTTGCTAAGGTTCCCTTCTTTTAAAATTAAAACTGAAATTTTTCTATCAAACCGGGCACACTCAAAGCCTTAAATTAAGTTCTATTCTTCCATTAACAATATCAAAAATAATCAAATTCCACATAACCCCATATTTGGGATGTTACAGTTCTACCCCCCTTAAAATAAATTTCGTCCTCGAAATTCCTTGATCAAAAGAGATGGGGGTATTGCTGCCGCATCACCTCCTCGGGCTCCCACGTAGCTTCTTCCACTCCGTGGTTCCGCCATAACACTTTCACTAAAGGCACTGCCTTCCTTCGTAGAACTTTCACATCTCGATCTACAATCTGAACCGGTTCTTCTTCAAAAGATAAATCCGAGTTCACCTCAATCTCTGCTACTGGCACAACGTGCGAAGGATCTGACCGATACCGTCTTAGCATTGATACATGAAATACGTCATGAATCTGACTCAGTTCTGCCGGCAGCTCTAGCTGATAAGCCACTGGTCCTACTCGCTTCACAACAGTATATGGCCCGATGAACCTTGGGCTTAACTTCCCTTTCCGTCCAAATCTCAACACCTTTTTCCAAGGCGACACTTTCAGAAAGACTTTGTCTCCCACAGCATACTCCACTTCCTTGCGTTTGAGATCGGCATAAGACTTCTGCCTATCCGATGCTTCCTTGAGACGAGACCGAATCACCTTGACTTTGTCTTCCGTCTCGGTTACCATTCTGGACCCGAACTTGTCTTTCTCCCAACTCCGTCCAACATGTAGGAGTACGACACTTTCGTCCATATAGGGCCTCGTATGGAGCCATTTGAATACTCGCTTGATAACTATTTTTATAAGCGAATTCCGCTAATGGTAGGTACTCCTCCCAACTACCACTAAAATCCAAGACCATGACCTCTTAACATGTCTTCTAAAATCTGTATCACCCTTTCCGATGTCCGTCGTCGATTTGTGGATGGAAAGCCGTACTAAAATCTAACCGTGTACCCAAAGCTTGATGCAACGCTTTCCAAAACCTTGACGTGAATCGGGATCCCTATCCGAGATAATCGACACTCGCACGCCAAGCAACCTCACTATTTCTCCCACATACGACCGCTAGCTTCGGAGTGAGTAATCCATTCTCACCGGCATGAAGTGAGCTGATTTAGTTAGGCGATCCACAATTACCCAAAGCGCATCCTTCTTGGTGGGCGTAAGGGTAGCCCACTAACAAAATCCATGGTGATCCTCTCCCATTTCCATTGAGGATCTTTATCGGTTGAAGTAGTCCCGATGGTGACCTGATGTTCGGCCTTAACTCGCTTTGACACGCCAGACACTTCCCTACGAACTCCGTTATCTCACGCTTCAACCTGTGCCACGAATCTGTTTCCGCAAATCTCCATACATCTTGCTTCCCCCAGGATGCATAGCGTATGGGCTGCTATGTGCATCTTGGAGAATTTTCTGCCTTAATTCTGTATCCTTTGGCATACATACTCGTCCTTGAAAACAAAGCACTCCTTCACTAGACAGACTGTATCCTTCCAAACCACCGTCTTGAACTTGTACCCTCTTAGAGCTCAAGCCCTCATCCACTAACTGCTTTTCCTTAACCTCCTCGACCCAAGTCGGCTTTACTTGGAGTTCCGCCAAAAGACTCCCATCATCATACAGACTTAACCGAGCGAACATTGCTCTTAAGTCCGTCACCACCTTCCGGCTCAATGCGTCAGCTACCACATTAGCCTTACCCGGATGGTACTCGATTGAACAATCATAGTCCTTTAGTAGTTCAATCCACCGACGCTGTCTCGATTCGAGATCCTTCGAGTCGAAGATACCTCAAGCTTTTGTGATCCGTGTAGACCATCGACTTCTCTCCATACAGTAATGTCTCCATATCTTGAGCGAAGACGACCGCCGCTAACTCCAAGTCGTGCGTTGGGTAGTTAACCTCATGCGGTCTTAATTGACGAGATGCATAGGCTACTACCTTCCCATCTGCATCAACACACATCCCAAACGGTGTGAGATGCATCACAATAAAGCTGTGAATAACTTTCTGCTTCAGGTGTACCAAAACCGGAGCTTAGTCAAAATCTTCCTTAACTTATCAAAGCTTTCTTCTTGCGCTTCTCCGTCCATACAAATGGGACACCTTTCCTTAGCAACTTAGTTAACGTATTTGCTATTAGAGAGAATCCTTCCACGAATCTCCGATAGTACCCTGCTAAACCCAGAAAACTCCGTATTTCAGCCACCGTCCTAGGTGGTTTCCACTCCAATACTGCTTCAATCTTGCGAGGGTCTACCCTAATTCCTTCAGCTGACACTACATGACCTAAGAAAGCCACTTCCCTAAGCCAAAATTCACACTTACTGAATTTGGCATATAACTGCTTCCCCCTCAATACTTGCAGAACTATCCGTAAATGCTTGTCATGCTCCTCTTCTGTCTTTGAATAGACCAATATGTCGTCTATGAACACCACGACGAACTGGTCCAAGTACTGCTGGAATACTCTATTCATCAAGTCCATGAATGCCGCCGGTGCATTGGTCAACCCGAATGGCATTACCAAGAACTCAAAATGCCCATACCGAGTTCGGAATGCCGTTTTGTGAACATCAGCCTCCTTCACCCTTAATTGGTGATAACCTGACCTAAGGTCTATCTTCGAAAACACTGAGGCACCCTTCAGTTGATCAAACAAGTCGTCAATCCGAGGCAACGGATACTTGTTCTTGATCGTTAACTTATTTAACTGACGGTAGTCGATGCACATCCGCATAGAACCGTCCTTCTTCTTGACAAACAACACAGGTGCTCCCCACGGAGATATACTTGGTCGTATAAACCCTCTATCCAAGAGCTCCTGAATTTGAGCCTTTAGCTCCACCAATTCCTTTGGTGCCATTCGGTATGGTGCTATGGACACAGGTGCCGTTCGGTAGCAAGTCTATACCGATTCGACTTCTCGATCCGGAGGCAAACCGGAAGTTCTTCTGGGAATACATCAGCAAATTCCCCAACCGTTCGGACCTTTTCAATTACTAACCCCTTAGCTTCCAAAGCACAGATTTGAACCAAATACGCCTCACAACCCTTCTTGACCATCTTTTCAGCCTTCAAGGCAGACACTACGTTGGATAGGTAATTCCTCCTATCTCCTATCATAACCACTTCATCACCTTCAGCCGTCTTAAGAACCATGCGCTTGGTCGCTAGATCCAACCTTGCTTGGTACTTAACCAACCAATCCATACCGAGGATCAAATCGAACTCCCCAAACGGTAGTTCCATTAGATCAGCTACAAATACTACCCCTACCACGTCCACGGCGTCCACGTCCTCTAGAGCTCATTCTATCTACCGTGCTTTTAATCTGATTAAGAAAATTTTATGCGTTAGCATTTGTTTCACTTTATTACTCGCGAAGAAATTTTATGAATAAGATTTAATCGGAGATTCTTTCGAGCAAACAACGTTTCAGTTTCCTATCCTAGTTCACACAAAGAAGTTCATGCATCCATTCCTTAATACTTTCCATACCTAATCACTCATCGGACATTTCTGCCCATTTCTAACCCAGGGGTATTTTCGACTTTTATCCTACAGGGGTATTTTCGTAATTTTCCAGAACCAAAATATGTTGCTGATGATTTCCAAAGCTAAGTTATTGAATATTTGTAAAATAGTTGAAATTTTTGGGCAAAACCGTCGAATTAATATTTTATGGGTCAGGGGCATTTTGGTAATTTTACTCCTAAGGGTATTCCTGTAATTTTTCACAAGTCAAGTTTTCCGAGAAAACGTTGTAAAAGTAATGTTCTAAGATTAAAGAGAGCTATTGGACAAGTTTTGAAAACATTAGGGCTTGTTATTTCATTCCATTTCGAAAAACAAGGCTAATTCCCTTCTCGGGTTTTAATCATTGTGTTTAGCCCATGACCGAGCCCTCCTGGTCAGGGTGAACCAAAGCTACGCATGCAGCGTAATTCAAGTGAAGAGGAGGTGGGTCACGCGGACCGCTTAAATACCAAGCTCTCACTGAACCTTTCTAGACATGCGCACAGAGGTTGCCACACCACTAAGCCCTCTGAGTTAGGGTGAACCGAAGCTACGCACCAGGTAGGATACCTGCGAAGAGGAGGTGAGTCACGAGGACTGCTTAAATACCAAGCTCTTCCGGATCCAATCCTAGACATGCGTACAGGGGTTACCACACCCTAGCTCATTGACTAAGTCATAGGTTGGTTTAGTTCTTTAAGTCTTATGCTTCGTTTGTGTTTGAGCAATCTAGCCTTAGGGTCCAAGTCCTATAAGTCTATCTACGTTCCATGCTTCCTACCCTTCTACAGAATATAATTCACAAAGAGGTTTAGATGTACTTACCTGGGCGGATCGGTGCCGGAGACTCGGGCCATGCTGCTTAAAACCCAAAAACAATTCAAAAGGCCTATTAAAACATTTTTGGGCCTTGGGCCCCCACAGCCGAGCTTTGAACTGGGCTCTGATACCAATTTTGTAACAACCCAAACCCGGCCCAAACATTACGTAACCGAATTTGATTTGTTACGGAGAAAAACCTTGTGAACACCATTTCGATACCTATTCAATTTAATTTGAAAACTTCTCGTTCTCGGTTATCTTGCTAAAGCTACCCTTAAATTTAATTTGGAAATTTAATTAAGTCCGATTATTATACAGTTTCGGTGTGCCCGATGTACGCAGTTAAACTTTTTTCGTGTTAACTTAAGAGAACGTGTGATTTTAATTCAATTTAATAGTATGGTTTAAAGTGAATATCCAACAAAAAAAACACAAATAAGTTTATGGAGGCCTTATTACAACCAAAATAAAAGTAAGCAAATTTAAAGTCCTATAAATTTAAATCCTCTGCATGGCCACCTCGAGTCCAACCGGCTCCTCAACCGCCATCTACGAGTCACCTGAAAAATGTTAAAGGAGAAGGTGAGTCACCAAGACTCAGTATGTAACCCTTCCCCCGTTTAAAAACAACATTTCATACACAACATATAACAATTAACATGCAGAGTATCGTGTGCCCAACCTAGCCAACCAAACGCCTTTGTCTACCCCATGTGGTACCAAACCACTGGTGACCATAGTCACGATGTGTTACCAAAACACTGGTGGTGCCAAACCACTGGTGACGTATAGTCACAATGTGCTACCAAAGCACTGGTGTCCGTAGACACAAATCGGGTGATGGGGCCAAACCCATCGTGTGATACCAAATCAGCGGCGACGATCCCATATCTCAAGTGGGGCCACCCCACGGTGGTGTTAACCACGGGGACAAGTCGCTATGAGGTACCAAACCTCGGAGGTACCAAACCTCTCTGGTGACATATAGTCACGAGTGTGTTACCAAAACAACGGTGCTCGTCAAGACGAAACATCACCCCTCTCTCTCATATAGCCCATAGTAGGTAAAGCGATTAACAATAGATCTCATGCATTCATCACATGTATCAATAAGCCATGCTTCCCAAAAGCATTAAAGTAATCTCATCTTAACGAGAGACTTACGGGATCCTCACTTGTACCGTTAAGGTACCAATCCGCATCTACATTAAGCGATTTACATACAATATATATATATAACACAACATTAAGCGCTATAAGTGTGTATGTACACACTGTCACCCCCGAATAATCTAAATCCGGATGAAGAAGTCGGCCACCTTAGATCCACTAGCCCTATATTCGGCCAAAATAGTGTTAGTGGTATGGGCCATTCGGCCAAACCAAATAATCCTTTTTAGGGTTATTACTTGAACCGAATCCTTACCTACTCGCTTTGGATGCTAGTCTTGGCGTCCGACTTGCGAATCTGGTTACAAACTTCACTTAGTCAATTAATAGCACTAATAACCATAGCCTTGGCTTTTAAATACCAATATAAGCCTTACCTACACTTACCAAATTCGGTTGGTAGAAGATGGAACCTTGACCTTTGATTCCAAATATCTCGAGTCCCTACAACATTTCGGTTTAGACAAAAGATAAGCCAACTATCGGTCTTGTGCCGGACTCTGCTTTTCCCATGCTTAAATCGACAAAATCATAAAGAGAATAACAAAACCATTCGGTTATGTCCCTTCTTACCTTCCTCAAACCGATTGAGAGCTAACTTTCGCAGGTCTTACTTCCTTTAGTATTCGGCTAACCACGCTACCAAGGAGGAGTGTGAGATTCGGCACTTCAAGGGGGTGTATTCGGCTTATTGAGGAAAGAAAATAATGGAGATGAGAGGGAATAGAAGTTTCGGCTAAAGGGGTTTGGGAGACTGGAAAAAAAAAAAAAAGAAGAATGAAGAGGGCTTAAGAGATTTGGCAAGTAGCAAAGTGAAGAAAAAGAAGAGAATGGTGCTAGGTTGCTCCTTTTATAGACATTGGCACCCCTTCTAGTAGCATTGCCGTCCACACTACTCCTCCAAGGAGTTTAAAATTCGACCATCACCTTATTTTGCTCCAAGCCACCCATTCAATTTAATTCAAACTTAATTGAATTAATCCCCTCTTAATCCAATAATAATCCAACTAATATCTTCTTTTATCCTCTCATTATCATTATAATAATAAAATCTCTTATTATCACCAATTTTAAGCAAATTAAAACCAATTTAAAGTGCTTAAATTATCCCTTAATAATAATATTAACCCCTTTATTATCCATCATAAAAAGAATCCAAGGAGAGAAAAACTCTCCACATGTGCCGTCCATCCATAATGCAAAAAGAGGGATCCTTGTGACTCGAACCAAGGCTCTCCCTTCCCCTTGATGTGGCGTCACATGCTAGCTCCTAAGTGGGCTTCTTTTTGCCACTTTACCAAGGCCTAATTAGTGTTAAATTACCCACGTTTATTCTTATAACACCCACTTGCTAAGGTTCCCTTCTTTTAAAATTAAAACTGAAATTTTTCTATCAAACCGGGCACACTCAAAGCCTTAAATTAAGTTCTATTCTTCCATTAACAATATCAAAAATAATCAAATTCCACATAACCCCATATTTGGGATGTTAAACATATATAGATATCAGATATATATATACATCAGACTAATCAAACGTGTATAGCAGTATCATATTCAGAACAAAATATCAGACTAATAGATCACATAGTTTTAGGGTTTAGTTAGCCTTTATCGACACTGTGGTAGGCTCATAGTCGACCGAAACGACCCGTACGGCCCTAGGGAAAATTTTAGAATTTTGGGCCCACATGCCCGTGTGGGCCCACACGCCCAAATTGGCCTTACCCGTGTGGTCCACACGGCTTGGCCCAAAACCCACACGCCCGTGTGGCCTACACACCCAGATTGGCCTTGCCCGTGTAGTCCACACGGCCTGGCACAAAACCCACATGCCCGTGTGGCCCACACACCCAACTTGGCCTAGCCCGTGTGGCCCACACGGCCACATCCACATCGTCACACAGCCGTGTCTTGCACACGGACATGCCCTCATCAAACACATGGCTGTGTCTCGCACACGGCCAACCACATAGCCAGGCACACGTCCGTGTGGCATCGACAGTAAGGTTTTTTGGCTTTCGCCAAAGCTCGATTTTCTGCGTTTCAGGTACACACCTGGTACGATTTTGATGCGGAATCACTCCCGACACCACCAGAATCTAAATTTAACAAAACAATTCCCAAAAATCAATAATAATCCTCAATTTAACCGAACCAACGAAGATCGACAACGAAGAAACTTAAGCACTCACTACTTACCCAACTTCACGAACAAACCCGACTATGGTCTTTCAGGGGAAGAACTCCGTTCGTTACGATTCACTGCCAAAACCCAGAATCATATAAACGAAAGGATCAAAATTGGTATAAATAGTTAAACTACTTACCCCCAATTCGAACAAATTCAAAACCCCCACTTACCAGACACACGAAGAATTCAGAAAACTATAACGCTGCGATTTTGAATGAATAATGTTGGTAGATCAAAGAAAAGAAAAGAAATTTTTGAATGGGAAGAAAGTCACAGAAAAAGAAAAACGTCAGAAACTTGGAAAATTTTTTTAAGAAAAAGAATAAAAATGAAAATTATCAAAATTTCTATCCCACTAACTACACAATCCCACAAAATCTCACCCACTAACCACCTTAGACTCCTAACTCCATCGAACCACTGATAGTTGACTGGAACAAAAATTAACTTCCACGCTCGCGCAGAGTCTCGAACACGAGACCTCTAACATAACAACCCCCTTACCACTCGAACCAGCAGGCTCATTCTGATATGAACTAACAAACAATTTAATATAAACCCACTCAACAAGGGTAAGGTTAGGATCAGAAAAATAACAAAATTTGCTAAAGGTAGGACTTGAACCCAAGACCTCATACACACTCTCAGAACACTTAACCACTGAAGTAGATACACAGTTGTGTCAGAATTCACAGATACAGAAATAAATTTATCAGGGTGTTACAACTCTACGCCCTAAAAGAAATTTCGACCCCGAAATTTACCTAATTAGAACAGATGAGGATACTGCTAACGCATCGAGTCCTCAGGTTCCCACTTGGCTTCCTCAGTGCCATGATTCCGCCATAGAACATTTACTAAAGGAATAGACTTCCGTCTCAGAACCTTAACGTCATGATCCAAAATCTGAACCGACTCCTCCTCAAAAGTCAAATTCGGTCTAATCTCGAATCCTCAACAAAAACAACGTGAGATGGATCAGCCGATACCGCCTCAACATCTAGACGTGAAACACATCGTGGATACAGTCTAACTTCAGAGGTAGCTCCAACTGATAAGCGACCGGTCCCACACACTTCAGAATCCGATAAGTCCCAATAAACCTAGGGCTTAACTTGCCCTTACGACCGAGTCTCAAAACTTTCTTCCACGGAGAAACCTTAAGAAAAATGAAATCACCCAAAGAGTACTCAATATCTCTCCTTTTCAGATCTGCATAAGACTTCTCTTTGTCAGAAGCCGCCTTCAGATGATCCCGAATCAGTCTAACCTTATCTTCAGTCTCAAAAACCAACTCAGGACCCAATACCCGACGCTCACCCAACTCAGTTCAATATAGCGGAGTATGACACTTACAACCATATAAAGCCTCGTAAGGTGCCATCTAGATGCTAGACTAAAAACTGTTATTTAGGCGAACTCAGCTAGCGGCAGATAATCCTCCCAACTACCTCAGAAATCTATTACACAACTCCGAAGCATATCCTTCAGTATCTGAATCACCCTCTCAGATTGACCATCGGTCTGAGGATGGAACGCAGTACTGAAGTCCAATCTCGAACCTAGAGCCTCGTGCAATTTCTTCCAGAACCGAGAAGTGAAGCGAGGATCTCTATAAGAAATTATCGAAATAGGAACCCCATGCAGTCTTACAATCTTGGAGATATAGAGCTTTGCTAGCTTTTGCAGTGAGTAGTCTGTCCGAACCGGAATAAAATGAGCGGACTTGGTCAATCGATCCTCGATGACCCAAACAGAATCCTTCTTAGTGGGTGTCAAGGGCAACCCACTAACAAAGTCCGTTGTTACTCATTCCCACTTCCATAAAGGAATTTTAACAAGTTGTAGCAAACCCGAAGGTAATTGGTGCTCAGTCTTAATTTGCTGGCACGTCAGACAACGAGCAACGAAATTTGTAACCTCACATTTTAAACCTGGCTACCAATACCGTTCATGGAGATCCCGATACATCTTATTACCACTGGGATGCATAGCATAAGGGCTACTATGTGCCTCCCTCAGAATCAACTGCCTCAGATCAGAATCATTCGGCACACAGATCTGACCTCGAAAACACAGAACTTCATTCTTATTCGACTCAAAATTCGCAGTACTGCCACTCTCAATCTGACGAAAACTCAAATCGAGAGACTTATCCCCTAACTAGTTTTCCCGAATCTGATCAATCCAAGTCGGCTTAACTTGCAACTCGGCCAACAGACCTCCATCATCAAACAGACTAAGACGAGCGAACATCACCCTCAAATCAGTCATCGCTCTACGACTTAGAGCATCGACCACCACATTGGCCTTTCCAGGATGATACTCTGTTGTGCAGTCATAATCTTTGAGTAGCTCAATCCATTGACGTTGTCTAAGATTCAACTCCTTCTGAGTAAGGAGGTACTTGAGGCTCTTGTGATCAGTGTAGATGATACACCTTTCACCGTACAGATATTGCCTCTAGATCTTCAACGCAAAAACCATAGCTGCCAACTCAAGATCATGTGTCGGATAATTCCCTTCGTGAGTTTTAAGATGACGAGACGCATAAGCCACAACCTTACCAGCCTGCATCAGTACACATCCCAAACCGACGTACGACGCATCACTGTATACCACAAACTCTTTACCGAATTCAGGCTGTATCAGAACAGATCAGAACAGATTTGAGCTTCTCAAAGCTCAATTGTTGCGCATCAGTCTAAAAAAAGGAACACCCTTGTGCAGAAACTTAGTCAAATATGCTGCAATTAGAGAAAACCCCTCGACAAACCGCCGATAATATCCCGTAAGGCCCAGAAAACTGTGGATCTTAGACACGTTCTTAGGCTGTTTCCAATCCAGCACCGCCTCAATCTTTTTAGGATTAACTCGGATCCCTTCAGCAGAAACTATGTGCCCTAAAAAAGTTACCTCGCGCAACCAGAACTCACACTTGTTCAACTTAGCGTAGAGCTGTTTCTCTCAGAGTATCTGAAGCACTACTCTAAGATGCTCATCATGATTATCCTCGGTCTTAGAGTAAACCAGAATATCATCGATGAAGATCATGATAAACTGATCCAGATATGGCTAAAAGACTCGGTTCATCAGATCCATGAATGCAGCCGGAGCATTCGTCAGACCTAAAGGCATAACTAGGAACTCGTAATGTCCATAATGATTCCTAAACGCAGTCTTATGAACATCCACCTCCCTAACTCTAAGCTGATGGTACCCAGAATGGAGATCAATTTTTGAGAACACTGAAGCCCCTTGGAACTGATCAAATAGGTCGTCAATCCTCGGAAGTGGATACTTATTCTTCACCGTCAGTTTATTCAACTGTCGATAATTGATGCACATCCTCATGGTCCCATCCTTCTTCTTTACAAATAGAATAGGTGCCCCCCATGGAGACACACTATGATGGATGAAACCTCGATCCAGAAGCTCTTGAAGTTGAGTTTTAAGCTCTGTAAGCTCCTTCGGTGCCATACGATATGGAGCGATAGACACCGGAGCTGTACCCGGGAGAAGCTCAATCCCAAACTCAACTTCTCGATTCGGAGGTAAATCTGGTAATTCTTCAGGAAAGACATCCGAAAAATCCCTCACTATTCTGATATCTCTGACAGAAGAGCCCTCAGAAATAGAAATACTGACGTAAGCTAAATACTCCTCACACCCTTTTCGTACCAATTTCTCAGCTACCAGAGCGGAGATCACATTGGATAGATAATCTTGACGCTCACCGATCACCACCACTTCCTTATCATCCTCGATCCTCAGAACGACCCTCTTAGTCGCGTAATCCAAACTGGCTCAGTGCTCAACCAACCAATCCATACTCAAAATCAAGTCGAACTCCCCAAACGGTAACTTCATCAGATTTGCCAGAAATACAGCCCCTTGCACTTCTAACGGAACATTCCTATAAAGATTAGTAACCCAAACAAACTGCCCCAACAGACTTAGTACAGTAATCTCACTAAAGGTGCTCTCAACAAAAATCCCCAGGTTTTCAGAAACAGTACTAGCTACATAGGAGTTTGTTGAACCTATGTCTATTAGAGCAGTATAAGGTACATTAAAATTTAAGAACGTACCGGTGATAACATCAGGAGCATCTCTATCCTCTCGACATCGAGCAGCATAGAACAACGAGGTCGCCTGCCTCGCCTCGATCGACTAGCACTTACGCCGGTGCTCTCGCCTCGGCCCATACCATTACCACCCTAGTCGGTCTGGCTGGACCCTAGATGGTCTTTGAACTACCTTACGAGGTGTACAAAACTCGATCCCAAAGCTTGCATCTGATCAGCCCACTGTGGACACTTTCTAATACGATGTTTCGAGGACCCACATCTCAAACAAGCCCCTAATCTCCTCCAACACTGGCCCGGATGGTGCCTACCACAATATCAACATGGCTGAATCCCAGTAGGAGCAACAGGAACCCCCACTCTAACTAGCCCATTTCTTAGGCCTCTGAACAGAACTAGAGGGCTCCGACTCCCTCTTATTCTTGCCTTTTTCCCAGTCTCTATTCTGGCGCTCCACGCGCTTAACCTCTTCGGCGATCTTTGCCTTATCTACCAGAACTGCGAACTCTCGCTCTCTCTGTAGAGTAATCAGAACCCTCAAATTGTCTCTCAAACCGTCCTCAAAACGGACACACTTCTCATACTTAGATGCTACCATGACTCGAGCGTAGCGGCTCAACCTCAGAAACTCGGCCACTGATCTATCACCTTATGCGAGATTCATGAACTTACGCCTACGAGCATCAACGTAGCTCGCACCCACATATTTCCCTTGAAACGTAGTCTTGAAGAAGTCCTAGTTTAGACGATCCGGCTGAGTACCCTCCTCAAATGATAACCACTACTGATATGCCTCATCACGAAGCAAAGAGACTGCACCCTTAAGTTTCTGCTCAGGAGTACAGTCTATGTTGTTCATGATCCTCTCAGTGGCCTCCAATCAATACTCGGTCATAGTAGGGGTGACTCCAGGGACATCCCTAAACAACTCAGTAATATTGGACCAGAGTTGTTCAGTCACCGACCCACGGCCCCCAGATCCAAAACGAGGTCCAGCGACCCTCTCCAATACCCTCAGCATAGCCTGAGACAGTGCGTCGTCCCCAGCCGAACGGCTTTGAGACCTAGTCTTAGTAGCAGGTGAAACCGGTGTCTCACTCGTGTCCAAATTTGGCATACTACCCAGAGAATAAGACTCAGCTCGAGCCCCTACGGCCTCTACCACGACCACAAATACAACGTTCGCGAGTTCCATGAGCGCTCATTGTATATTTCAAATTTTATCTACATTAAAGTTTTATGCATCAGTTCCAGTGTTTATTAGCAGATATTTTATACGTAATTTATCAAAAGTTCAGAAATGTTTTCAGATGTTTCAGTCTCTGACTATTTCAGTACAATTTCAGAAAGTACTATCTACAGTGTTTTCAGAATATTCTACCTAAAGTTTAGAAATACTTACAAGATCGGCGTTGGACACTTGGTGTACCAGATACTTTCTCAAATTAGCCAATTTGTTTTAAAAAAATCTATTCTTTTTGAAACACAATTTGGAACCCAAAATTTCACAGCCCGAGTTTTGCAACTTGCTCTGATACCGCTAAATTTAACACCCAAACCCGGTCTAGACGTTATGGCCGAATCCAGAGTTGTCACAAGGTAGGGTTTTGAAAATAGGGTCGCTTCGTTAACTCATTCAAGATTCATAGTTCATACTCGTTTATAACCATTTTTGAAAGTGTTATTTGATTCATTTATTTGCCAAAACATAATTTAATACGGAAGTCTTAGAACAGTTATATTTTAGAAATCCAGTTCGTGTTTTTAGAAAAACCTTTGTTTTCGTAAAACCGCGTTTTCCATCATGCATTACAATGAAAGAGTCAAAAACCGCATCCAAAACCAAAATATAAAAAAAACCAACAGTCCGGAGAGTCCCAAAAATTACAAACTCTCAAATGAAACCAGAATTATAGTTAGAAAAAAACGTAATTTACTAAGTAAAATAATTCTCGATCAGGTGGTCACTGCTGAGCCTCCGTCACACCATCCCCTCTAAGTCTATGGATTACCTGAACAGAATAGAAAAACAAACGTGAGTTTTCGTAAACTCACTGTGTAACCCAACAGAAATAGACATGCAATACATATAGTGAAGTCATACACAGTCAGATACATATTCAAACCTAAGTCCTTTACAGATTCAGATAACAGAACAGATATGCAGATCAGAAATACAGAATCCTACCCCCATCCTCTACACACTAACTCCGACCATCCCATCACACCATGTGGGTTTAAAAACACCCACCCATCCCTACACACCATATCGTGTCATTATGACACATGTCAGATAATGTGCAGCCAAGCTGCCAGAATATAGGCGATGATCACTATACAGAACACTTCCTCCATATATACAAATCACACCCCAATCAGATATATACAATCAGAGTTATCATGCCTACATTCTCATACACAAATATCAGATATATATATACATCAGACTAATCAAACATGCATAGCAGTATCATATTCAGAACAAAATATCAGACTAACAATCACATAGTTTTAGGGTTTTGTTAGCCCTTACCGACCCTACGGTAGGCCCACAGTCGACCGGAACGACTCGTGCGACCCTATGGAAAATTTTAAAATTTTGGGCCCACATGCTCGTGAGGCTTGCCCGTGTAGGCCCACAAGCCCAGATTGGCCTTGCCCGTGTGGTCCACATGGCCTGGCCAAAAAACCCACACGCCCAACTTGGCCTAGCCCGTGTGGCCCACACGGCCACACCCACATCGTCACACGGCCTGTCTTGCGCACGGCAATGCCCTCGTCAAACACACAGCCGTGCCTCACACACGGCCAACCACATAGCTAGGCACACACCCGTGTGGCGTCGACAATAAGGTTTTTCGACTTTCATCGAAGCTCGATTTTCTACGTTTTAGGTACACACCTGGTACGGTTTTGATGCGGAAACACTCCCGAGACCACTAGAACCTAAATTTAACACAACCATTCCCAAAAATCAATAATAATCCTCAATTTAACCGAACCAATGAAGATCAACAACGAAGAAACTTAAGCACTCGCTACTTACCCAACTTCACGAACAAACCCGACTACGGTCTTCCCGGGGAAGAACTCCATTCGCTACGATTCACTGCGAAAGCCTAGAATCATATAAACGAAAGGATCAAAATTGGTATAAACAGTTAAACTACTTACCCCCAATTTGAACAAATTCACAACCCCCACTTACCAGACACACGAAGAATTCAGAAAATTATAACGCTGAGATTTTGGATGAATAATGTTTGTAGATCAAAGAAAAGAAAAGAAATTTTTGAATGGGAAGAAAGTCACAGAAAAAGAAAAACGTCAGAAACTTGGGAAAAAATTTAGGAAAAAGAATAAAAATGAAAATTATCAAAAGTTCTATCCCACTAACTACACAATCCCACAAAATCTCACCCACTAACCACCTCAGACTCCTAACTCCATCGAACCATTGACAGTTGACTAGAACAAAAATTAACTTCCATGCTCACGCAGAGTCTCAAACACAAGACCTTGAACATAACAACCCCCTTACCACTCGAACTAGCAGGCTCATTCTAATATGAATTAACAAACAGTTTAATATAAACCCACTCAACAAGGGTAAGGTTAGGATCAGAAAAATAAAAAAATTGCTAAAGGTAGGACTTGAACCCAAGACCTCATACACACACCCAGAACACTTAACCACTGAAGCAGATACACAGTTGTGTCAGAATTCACAGATGCAAAAATAAATTTATCAGGGCGTTACATACAAAACCATCTAGATGTATCTGATTTTTGAAATTGACCTAAATACCTCTTAGTCATTTTTAAATTATAAATAATATATATTTGAAATAGTATTATTTAAAAATTTCAAATACTTAATATTTTTATAAAATTAAGTTTTGATCTATTAGTATGATGTTGTTTTTAATTGTTAAATTTTATCAATTTTATACAACTCGTGTTTTGTAAAATGTGTAATTTAAGTATTTTAAGGGTCTGTTTATTTACATGTAAAAGGTTTTACGAAAAATATTTTCTGCATTTTCCTATGTTTGTTTCACAGAAAATAGCTTGGTCAACGGAAAATGACTTATAGGTCAATATAAAATAAGTTATTTTTCTTGTAAAATGACTTATCCTTTTGAAAAGCGTAAGTCATTTTCCGGAAAAGAGCTCCTCTATAGGTAATTTTATTTTTATATAAAAATTAACTTAAATCAAACAAAATATTATTATATTGAAAATAAATTTTATTTTTATTTTTAAAAATATTTAAAAATATTAAAATATTAAAATAAAATATTATATTTTTCAATATTATTAAACATACATATTTAATTATTTATATTTAGTCATTTAATAAATTATTAATATAATTTATATAATTTATTATTTTAATAAATTATTTGATATTTAAATTTTATTTTAATAATAATTTTTAAAAATAATAATTTTAAATAATATTCTTCATGTTACAAATAAATGTGGATGTCCATATTCTAACCCCCCCTCATTTATAAGGTAAAACCGCCAAATCATTATGCAAATTGTCTAATGTGTTAATGAAGCACTTAAATAAGCTTCATTTATTGTATTGCATAATAAAATTATAAATAGAACTCTTTTGTAAATGAAAATAAGATACGAGAAAATTCTCTATTTACTTTAAGTGTTCTTTTATTTGATTATTTTATAACACGCTATCAGCACGACCTTCTAAAAGTTCATAGTGAAGTTCACGTCATTTCGTATTTATATAATTTGTCCGTATAACTCCCGTTAAACTATATACGGTATACATATTTTTATAATTCTTTTATTTTATTTCTAGATGAAATATTTGCTTTAGGTAACTTTTGCACATTTATTTTTACAACTCAAATGTTATAATGATAATTATATATACATGTTTTTTTTTACTAAAAGAAATGTCAATTAATATAATTTGTGTTAAGTTATTATTATGACTATTCCTCTCTATGCCAATATTTGGCATACATATTATTATTTAGCAAATTTGGTATATATAATTGAATTATTTTACGGTTGAGAATGCTTATTATTTTACTAATACTTTTTTATCTTCATTCAAGTCATTATAATGTCAAATCTTGCCAAACTTAAATTTGCAGCCTTAGACATCTCGGCAAGAATTATTTGTCATGGTTAGATGCTGAAATTCACCTATATGCTAAAGATCTAAGAAATATTATATTAGCAGATAAAGAAGCATCTAATCAAGACAAGACAAAAGCAATGGTTTTCATCCGTCATCATCTACATGAAGGATTAAAAGTGGAATATCTCATAGTGAAAGACCCTCTTGAGTTGTGGAAAAATTTGAAAGAACGATTTGACCATCAGAAAATGGTGATACTCCCTAAAGCTCGTTATGATTGGATGCACTTACAATTGCAAGATTTTAAGACTGTAAGTGAATACAATTCAGAACTTTTCAAAATTAATTCTCAAGTAAAATTATGTGGAGAAAACATAACTAATGAAGACTTCTTAGAGAAAACATTTTCAACCTTTCATGCTACTAATGTGCTCCTGCAGCAACAATACGGTGAAAAAGGTTTTAAAAGGTATTCTGAATTAATTTCATGCCTTTTGGTGGCTGAACAAAATAATGAGTACGTTGATGAAAAATCATGGAATTTGTCCCCCTTTCAGTTCGCACCATTCCCTAAAGTGAATGTAGCAGTACACAATAATTATGAAAATAGAAAATATAGAGGTCGCGGCCGTGGTCGTGGACGTAGTGGGGGACGTGGTCGAGGACGTAATAGTAATCGTTATCATGGTGGTCATAACAATGATACTTTTAACTACCAGAAAAAGAATAATAATGAAAGACAAGAAAGAAGTGGTCAAAATAATCCTTCAAAGATTGTTGAGAATATATGCTACTGATGTGATATGAAGGGGCATTGGTCACGTACTTGTCGTATGTCTGAGCATTTAGTGAAACTTTATCAAGCATCCATTAAAAAGAAGGGAAAGCATATGGAGACAAATTTTATATCCCAAAATGATAAAATAGAGGCAAAAGATGAAGATATTCACTATAATACTAAAACTGACCATGCCTACGAGGGTGATAAATTTAATGACCTTAATAATATAACTCACCTAGATGTGGCAGATTTCTTTGAGAATCATTAGAAAATTTAATGTTATTTTGACATTTTTATGTTGTTTTAAGTATGCTTTATTTTCTTGCATAAAGAATAATTTATATATTTAATAAATATTTGTAGTGTTTCTCATATTATATTTTGTTTGTTTTTGTGAAGAATATGAATATTCAACAAAATTTTGATGGACTCAAAATCAATGGAGACATGTGTCTTGCAGATAGTGCTACAACACATACAATACTCAAAGATAACAAATATTTTTCTCATTTGACAATAAGTAATGCCCATGTTAATACAATATCAGGTAGTTCAAAACTTATTGAAGGCTCCGAAAGAGCTATTATATTATTACCTAAAGGTACAAAATTTGTCATTGATGATGCTTTATATTCCACTAAATCTCAAAGAAATTTATTGGGCTTTAAAGATATTCGTCTTAATGGATATCATATTGAGACTATGAATGAGAAAAATATTAAATATCTATATTACAAATGTTGAATGTGGAAAGGAATATGTTTTGGAAAGGCTACCTGCTTTTTCATCAGGTTTATATTATACACATATTAGTGCAATTGAGTCACATGTTACTACAAACCAGAAGTTTGTAGAACTACATACTTTTACTATTTGTCATGACCGATTAGGCCATCTCTAATCTATTATGATGCGAAGAATCATCGAGAATTCAATTGGACACCCATTAAAGAACCAGAAGATTCTTGAATTCAAGGATTTATATTGTGTTGCTTGTTCTCAAGGAAAATTGATTATTAGACCATCACTAGCTAAAGTTGGGATTGAATCTCCTGCATTTCTGAAATGTATTTAAGGTGATATATGTGGGCCATTCAGATATTTTATGGTATTGATAGATGCATCAAGTAGGTGGTCACATATGTGTTTATTATCGACTCGTAACCTGGCATTTGCGAGACTACTTGCTCAAATAATTCGATTAAGAGCAAAATTTTCAGACTATGCAATCAAAACTATTCGTCTTGATAATATTAGTGAGTTTACATCCCAAGCTTTTAATGATTATTGTATGCCAATTGAGATAAAAGTTGATGTAACACCCCTAACCCGTGTCCGTCGCTGGAAACAGAGTTACGGAGTATTACCGAAACTTTCAGAACATTTTCAGATAATTCATAACAATTATTATTCATTTCTCGAGATTTAATCATAACGTCCCTTAAATGGACCCTCAAGGCCCAATATGAGCATTAGAATCGAGTCGGGACTAAATCACAAACTCTAAAAATGTTTTGCAAAATTTCAAAAAGTTTCTAAGTTATAGGGCTCACACGCCCGTGTGGTCCAAGGGACACGCCCGTGCTACAGGCCGTGTTCGACCCCGTGTAACTCTCTGACTTGTGCACACGGCCATGCCACACGCCCGTGTTCTAGGCCGTGTGGTTAATTAAATTCTTCAAAGTTAGGCACAGGTTTCACACGGCCAAGACACACGCCCGTGTTCTAGGTCGTGTAGCACACACGGCTGAGACACACGCCCATGTCTCTACCCGTGTGCTCAATTTTGAGCATTCTGTTTTTCTCGAATTTAAGATACAGAGGACACACGGCCTAACTACACACCCATGTACCAGGCCGTGTGTCACACATGGTCTAGACACACGCCCGTGTGGACAAAATAAAGCCACTTCTAGCTTCATTTCTCACCAAAAATTTTTCCAGTGACCTACACCAAACTTTCATCCAAATACCAACCAATCCAAGCATTGAATTCAAGTAATTTATAACATCTAACATGATATATTATTACATGCATTCATGCTCTTAATCTTACCCATTAGTAAACATACTCATTTAACCTTTCTCAATCAATCAATAACAAACACTTATGTTATCTCCATAAAATAAACTTAACACACACACATATATATATATATACATATACCAAAACATAGTCATCATTAGCCATTCCAATGGCTAGATTACAGTAATCATTTACATTTACATGCCAATATGACCAATATAACCTATACATGCCATTATAACCATAATTGATTTACCATATGTACCGATATAGGCCGATGGATAGTGTGAGTGATCCTCCGTCTTGAGTAGAATTCTGGCTTCTTGAGATGGATCAACTGGCTATCTTCGAGTGATTCCCACAAATCTGACCTTTTCGGCTTGGCTTCTTGGCCTAGCTCTCGCCCCCCTTTCAGCTGGTACCTAGGGTGTATTTATAGGCTTTTGAAACACGTTTCTTTCTCCCTAAGTATCCTTTCCCGAATGGAATTGCTCTTCTCCACGGCAGAGGCACGTCCATGGCACACGCCCGTGTAAATCGTGGCCAGGTCGTGTTCGACATTGTTGAATGAGGCACGACCGTGTAAGTCGTGGTAAGGCCGTGTTCTAGTAGGAATGGTGGCACGGCCATGTGGCTTGAAGTCCAGGCCATGCTAATTTCGTGGCTTGGCCCAATTTGGTCCGTTTTAAGCCTGTTTCTCGTTCTTTTCGTCATCGGGTGCTTTCCTGAGTATAAGACATGAAAAGAAAGGATTAAGAGCACCTTTTTACATAAATTGGGGTTTAAATCATCTAAAAGCATACTAAATGTGGGCTTAGAATATGTTACTTTTACGGTTTATCAAATACCCCCACACTTAAGCTTTTGCTTGTCCTCAAGCAAAATTCTCAACTTACAATTAAAATGAACTTCCTGTAATTCATAATTCCTATTGATAGTGTCTTCATCATAATTCAGAGATAATTTATACATGGATAATTCAATTCAAAGTGTCCTAAAAATTCAAACAGTATAAGTCATAGATTTTGTAGCTCGAAAACATAGGCGTCTCCCCTTATCTAGATAATTACCTTTAATTTGAAATCGACAAGGATTGACATCCTTACAAAAGATTCACTCAAATCACTCAAAGTGTTTAAGGTTCATAATTAGGCACTCAAAGGTCGAACATGAAGAGTTAATCCCATAGGCTTGCATGAAAATCAAATCTCCACCATTGAAATATGAGATGAAAACACAAATCAAAAGGTCTTTGTTAGGGTTGTAACGGGGCTAGGGTTAAGGTGTGGAGTAAGGCCGAATTAGAGGGTTAGAATCGAGATTGAATTGACAAATTACCTAACTAAGAACTAATGAACTAATAATAATTACATCAATTGAAAACTAATAATACTAATAATACGAGCTTCTTTTTTTGATACTTGGAATTTAAGCGTATAAGCTCATTTAATCGCAACTAATGATGAATAATGAATATACTTTTTTTAAGAACAAGCATAAATACATAATTACTGAAATAAAAACATAGTTAGGATATTAGTCAACTCGAATCTCGATATAAGGGTAGTCAAAAGGAATGGTGATAACAAAAACAAAGGGGTTCTGGGTTAATATTAGTGGGTGAGTCAATAAATGGGTTGTTAGGATTAAACGGGGTTCACTAGGGAATAATTGTGAAGGTGGGTTTTTAGTGGAGTAAGTGGGTTAAATCCTAGGTGCCTTTATCATCTCTGTATATCAAATCAAAAGAAATGTGGTCTCGACATGTATAATCGATGCAAGTTCTAGAATAACAGATCAATGTTGACATACTCATAATCAATAAAGTGAGCAAGAAAAAGAATTTATGCTCTATAAGGTTCAAAAACTCACAAAAATTATGGGTATTTTGATGTCAACCTCGTAAATTTCAAACTTCAAGGTAATATTTAAACTCAGTTCGACAACCTAGAATTTTTTTTTAATTTTTGAAAAATAGACTTATCATGCTTGATTCTCTAGTATTCTTAGAATTTAATTATCAATGCACAATTATCAATGACTTAATCCAAAACATATCAATAAAAATCATAAATCATCAGAAATTCCATCCTAATTAGTAATATGAGTAATTTACTTTCAAACAAAACTAAATTCAGGCTTTGAGTTAGGTATCTCTTTAGGTTGTTCACCCCCCACACTTGAGATGTACATTGCCCTCAATGTACGAAGATAGATGATGACAGTAAATATTCAAAATCAAAAGAGAAGGGAGAAAGTGACATTCCTTGAATTAATGGATGATTTCCTTCGAGGATGGTAGAGTTCGTGTTGTCTGATGACTTGTGTAGTAGTGAATTGCTCCTAGTGATGTCCTTGAAACTTCTAAGTCATCAGTTAGAAATCTTTTGGGGGCGTAATTAAATAAATGTTAGGAATACTCGAAGGTTAGATGTTGATGAAAATGGTGATAAAAGTTGTCAATGAATGATGAAAATGTTCAAACTTAAGACAAATTGAAATAACGAAAAAAATAAAACTTAAAAATAAGAAAAAGAAAGTCTAGATAAAAGGACTCAAAGGTCCTCATCATCGGTCGGGTCCTGTGGTGGTGCTGGTGATGAGATATGGAGGTGCTGGCATATCTGTTGGAGGGTGGCCTCTATCCCATCAAAGCGTCGAGTGTTGTCAACGAAATACCGCTCGAATCGGTCGAGGCGTGCAGAAATGTCCGCCAATGAGGTTCTTTGCATGGGATGGCGGCGGCTCGGAATCGAGTGCCTCTGTGATGGTGGTGGGGCATCATCGCACGTCCTCGGGCTCCCCACAAATGCATGGCGATCACTAATCGGTATTGAGGGGTTCGGTCCCTCGTCGGTGTTTAATCATCCTCATGTGTAGCATTGTGCGGATGCCTTGAGGTACAATGTTCTTTGATCGGTGTGAGGAGGTGATCGAGCTTGAAGGTGTCGAGGAGGTTGAAGTGCACCGAGCCAACCTCGTAATGATGGCCCCATTAACAAAATCCCCTTCCTATGTTGCTCTGTCTGATGTTGAATCGCACATGCGATAAAATATGCCAAGTAGAAAACATGTCCTTCAGACATGCATGATAGGAAGTAAACGTCTTGCTTGTTTTACGGTATTTGGTGCTTTCTCTGCGACTGTGATGGTGTGCGCGAGAATGGCGTGAATATACCTTAGGGCTGGGGGAAGTGTCGTCGCCTTAAAGTGACTGGGATCGTAGATGCTTGTAGTGGGGCGTAGGTTTCGCCAGCATTCGATCGGAGTGTAGTGGAGCTGATGGTTTAAATCGTCAAGAGGGTTTTCTTCTATGAATTCCGGTGTGTAAAGTCCTAGAGCTGTGCCGAATTGTGGTATGCTCAATCTTCGTACTGTGCCTCCTAACCGAAATTGGATAGCACCTGGGTCATCGAACTGAGTCGTCACTGTTTACAATGTGAAGGTGGTGCAGAATTCTAATGTGACCTCCAAATATGTGGGCTCGTCGATTGAGAAGAGTTTCTCCCATGGGTCGGTTGAGAGGAGTGCTTGAATATCGGCGGTGACCCCAACTTGCCACACTGCGCTCCAGTCGATGCGCCTACCAGTGCCTAAGGGTCTACCCCGAATTGCTTTGTACCATTCTTCTTGAGTTGTTTGAGGGAATCTGAGGAATGGGTGTCGAAGCTCGGTAGAGGCACTTGCGGAGGATGAACCGGGCCCCTTTCTTTTCTTGCTTGGGGCTGATCGTTTGGTACGTGATGTTGACATGGTACCTGAAATTTGTAATCAAATATAAAGCAGTTTTAAGCATCATCAATAGCACAGCCATCATATGCCACACTAAGTCAAAAGTTTTAGGAATTTATAATTGTGAGCATGTTAATTTGCAGGAGAAAAATTTTCTTGGACAATAGTGGGCAGAGCAATGTATCAATTTTATGAGTTTACAATTCAAGAATAAAATGAGTATAAAATCTAACAACCAATAAATATTATGGGGACTAAAACAAATTTCCTAATAAAAAATCATGCTTTTTAAAATTGAATCTAAACAAAATCTGGAAATAAACAAGAATGCTATAAGATTAAGTCAAGAAAAGGGAACCAGGGATGATGTGATATGATCGACACGGGCGGAGCACGGCGGTGGTGTGGGTTCTACTGTACGAACACGGCGGTGGCGTGGGCGTGTGGATGGTTTTTGGGTGGTTTTTGGAGAAAAACGG
Source organism: Gossypium sturtianum (assembly GCA_025698515.1). NCBI lineage: Eukaryota > Viridiplantae > Streptophyta > Magnoliopsida > Malvales > Malvaceae > Gossypium > Gossypium sturtianum. The sequence goes on along the minus strand of CM046953.1, from coordinate 61,391,979 downwards.
CGAGAGGAGGTGGTTTTAGGTGGAGGGGAATGGTTGTGCTGTCGGATTTGGGGAAAAAAGGGGTTAAAATTGATTTTAGGGTTAGGTTTTGGGGGGGGAAGACGGTTAGGTTTTATATGTAGGGGAGGTGGCACGGTCCATCGCCACGCCCGTGTTCATTTGAAAATGCTCGTGCTTTTTGCGATTTTCAAAATTTGGATGCGTTTCAGGGTTCTTGGCACGACCGTGGGTAAATGAGCACGCCCGTGTTTTAATAGTCTGTATGTTGGCACGGTGAGATCGCACGGGCGTTTGTTACCCGTGTTCGATAAGTCAGTAGCTTCACATGGTTAGGAGGCACGAGCGTGGTCTGGTGTCGTAGCCCGTGTTGTCGAAAGAAATTTTTCCCTGTTTGTGCACGGCTCCTGGCACACCTGTGTTTTGGCCCTTGTCTTGCACACGGCCATTGACACGCCCGTGTTAAAGGCCGTGTTTCGAAACCTGCATTTCTATTGGACTAATTTTAGTGTGGTGTTAGAAAAAATAAAATGTTAGTAGGTTAGTGCTCGGGTTGCCTCCCGAGAAGCGCTTGTTTATAGTCTTAAGCTAGACTTTCCCTGTTTTCGGTTCTAAAAGAAGGCTCATGGAGCATAAGCTCCTCTCTCATATCTCCAAAATCTGCACCATTATAAATTTTAAGTCGGTGACCATTTACCTTGAATGTGCCTTTAGTGGGATGAGTTACCTCGATGGTGCCATATAGAAAATTTGTTTTGATCATAAATGGGCCTGACCATCTTGATTTTAACTTTCCCGGAAATAGTTTAAGCCTTGAGTTGTATAGTAGGACCAGGTCTCCTACTTTGAATTGTTTTGATCTCTTGAGACGAGCATCGTGGCGTCGCTTTGTTGCTTCCTTGTACAGTTTTGAGTTCTCATAGGCTTCCGTTCTCCACTCGTCCAGCTCGTTCATCTGCATCATTCTTCTCATTCCTGCATTTTGAGGTCAGAATTCAAAAATTTTATTGCCCAAAAATCTTTGTGTTCTAATTCGAATGGTAGATGACAGCTTTTCCCGTATGCAAGTTTGTATGGGGATGTCCCTAGAGGTGTTTTAAATGTTGTTCTATAGGCCCATAAAGCATCATCTACTTTAACTGCCCAATCTTTTCTATTTGATTCAACTGTTTTTCTAGAATGCGCTTAAGTTCTCGGTTTGCTACCTCACACTGCCCTTGGTTTGAGGATGATATGGGGTGGTCATGTCTGTGGTATACTCCATATTTTTAGGACTTTTGCAAATTGAGTATTATAGAAATGAGTACCCTATCACTAATGATGGCTCTCGGTGTGCCAAATCGGGAAAGCAGTTTCTTGAGAACCTTGACTACTACCCTAGCATCATTGGTAGGTAAAGCTTCCGCTTCTACCCATTTTGACATGTAATCAAGCGCCACTAGGATGTACTTGTTTCCAAACGAACTAGGAATGGTCCCATGAAATCGATTACCATACATCAAATATTTCACATGATAACATATATGTTTGAGGCATTTCATCACGTTTAGAAATATTACCTATTCTTTGGCATCTATCACACGAAGTAACATACTGTTGGCATTTTTAAATAGAGTGGGCCAATAAAAACCCGATTCGAGTATTTTTGTGTCTTTGTCTTAATACCACTTTGTAGTGTCCTCCGATGGTCCCTGAATGGCAATGCTCCAAGATTTTGCTCGTCGTCTTTGTAACACATCTTCTAATTATCTAATCTGCACATATGCAAAAAGAAAGGGATCTTCCCAAAAATAATTTTTCACATCAAACAAAGAATCGCTTCTTTTGGTGATGTGTTAATTTCCTTGGCAAAACATTAGCTGCTAAATAATTCACAACATTTGCAAACCATGGTACCTCGAGAATGTGTTATAGAAAATAGTTGTTCTTGAGGAAACAAATCATTTATTTCACTTTCATCGAGTTCTTTGGTGTGTGGATTTTCAAGTCCGGAAAGGTGATCCATTGCAAGATTCTCGGCTCCTTCTTATCTTGTATTTCTAAGTTGAATTCTGTAAGAGTAAAATCCATCGTATGAGTCCGGGTTTTGCATCGGGTTTGTTTAAAAGATAACGAAGATTTGAATGGTCGATGTATGCGATAACTTTAGACAATATTAGATCTTGTCTAAATTTATCAAAAGCAAAAACTACGCTAGCAATTCTTTCTCTGTGGTGGTATAGTTTTCTTGTGCGGGTGTTAGTGTTTCGCTAGCGTAGTAAATTGGCTAAAAATGCTTGCCTCTTCGTTGTCCCAGAATCGCACCTCTTTGTGAAGTCACTTGCATCACACATTAGTTCAAAGGGTAGATTCCAATCAGTGCAATTATAATTGGAGCATTTATTAGTTTATCCTTAAGGATATTGATCTGCATCTAAACATTCTGATCAAAATTGAAAGGAACATCTTTTCTAGTAATTTTGTTAAAGGCTTAGCTATTTTAGAAAAATCCTTAATGAATCTTCTATAAAATCCTGCATGTCCTAAAAAGCTTCTAATGGCATTAATCGAATCGAGGAGGAGGTAATTTTTCTATGGTTTCAATCTTTGCTTTATCTACCTCGATCCCTTTACTAGAAATTTTATGTCCTAATACTATTCCCTCTTGTACCATGAAGTGACATTTTTCCCAATTTAAAACAAGGTTTGTTTCCTCACATCTCATTAGGACTCGTTTTAAATTTTTAAGGCAAAGATGGAAAGAATTACCAGAAAGCGAGAAATCATCCATAAATACCTCCATGATATCTTCCACGAGTTCATCAAAGATTGCTAGCATGCAACGCTGGAAAGTAGCAGGAGCATTACATAATCCAAAAGGCATTCTACGATAAGCAAACGTACCGTATGGGTATGTGAACATTGTCTTCTCTTGATCTTTAGGTGCTATTGGGATTTGGAAATAGCCGGAGAGTCTATCTAGGAAGCAATAGTACATGTGTCCCAATAACCTTTCTAGCATTTGATCAATAAAGGGTAGGGGAAAGTGATCTTTTCTAGTGGCGTCATTCAGTTTCCTGTAATCTATGCAAACTCTCCAACCTGTGACTGTCCTAGTAGGAATTAGTTCATTCTTTTCGTTAGCTACCACGGTCATGCCTCCTTTCTTTGGGACAACCTGGACAGGACTCACCCACTTGCTGTCAGAAATAGGATAAATTATTCCAGCATCTAGAAGTTTGATTACCTCGGCTTTCACGACTTCTTTTACGTTGGGATTTAGTCGTCTTTGTGGTTGCACACATGGCTTGTACTCATCTTCCATTAAAATTTTGTGGGTACAAAATGTTGGGCTTATTCCCTTAATGTCGAGATTTTCCAAGCTATGGCTTTTTATGCTCTCTCGACACTGTATCAACTCCTCTTTTTCCTTGGGTTCTAATTCTGAAGAGATAATTCATCGGTAACGTAGAATTTTCCCCAAGGAATGCGTACTCTAGGTGCTTTGGCGATTGTTTTAATTCTAAATTGGGTGGTTCATCAACGAGAGGGTTTTTGTTTGAAATCGTCATCAAATTTGATGCTTTCTTTTTCCGTTTGTTTTGATGACAATTTTAGCTCAGAAGCTTCATCTTCTTCCCCCTCTTCTTGAGTGAGACACAGTTCCATCGTGTCATCATGTAGGATTTCCTGTAATAAGTTTTGAATGAGATGGTCATTGGTATCAACAAAATAACATGAATCATCTTGTTCTCTAGAATATTTCATGGCATCATAAATTTGAAAACTAATTTCCTCATCGCCTATCCTTAATGCAAGTTTACCATCACCTACATCAATAACATCCCTAGCAGTAGCTAAAAAAGGGCACCCTAGAATTAAGAGGACCTCATTGTCTTCATCCATGTCAAGCACAACAAAATCAACGGGAAAAATAAATTTATCAATTTTTACCAAGACGTCTTCGATAACGCCCCTAGGATATTTAATAGATCTATCAGCTAACTGAATACTCATCCTAGTGGGTTTTGGTTCCCCGAGATCTAGTCATTTAAACATCTTATAAGGCATTAAATTAATACGGCACCTAGATCGCCTAATGCTTTCTTAACATTTAAAGCGCCAATTAAACAAGGAATAGTAAAACTTCACGGTCTTTTAATTTGGTTGGTAGCTTGTTTTGGAGGATGACCGAACATTCTTCATTAAGCTCCACCATTGATATTTCTTCAAGCTTCCTTTTATTCATCAGGAGTTCTTTCAAGAATTTTGCGTACGTCGGCATCTGTGAAATGGCTTCAACAAAAGGTAGGTTAATATGTATTTGTTTAAAAAGTTCGAGAAACTTACCATATTGGGAGTCTAATCGTTCTTTCTTCAACCTTGCTCGATATGGGATCGGTGGTTTACTTTCTTTATGTACTGGAATTACATCCACAATTTCCATATCCTTTGTTTTGTCATCTACGGGTGGCATTCTTTTTTCTGGTTCGACTAGCTCCTTTCCACTTCTTAGTGTAAGCGCCTTTACATTACTGTTTCTTTAGAAAACCGCTGATCGAATTTCGGAAACCATCTCAGTAAGTTGTTCAGTTGACTTAATAAATTCCCCAACTTGACTCTCGATCATTTTGATCGCTGTTTGTTGATTATCTAATGTTGTCTCAGTCTTTTGAAAGCGGGCCTCTGCTGATGCTATGAATTTGTTCAACGTCTCTTCAAGATTCAGCTTCTTTTCCTGTGGATAGGGCTGATTTTGGAAATTTTGAGGAGGTTGTTGTCTTTGATTTCCTTGTGTCCCCACGAAAAATTTGGGTGGTTCCACCAACCTGGATTACAATTATTACTATATGGGTTATTATTAGATCTGAAATTGTTACCTATATAGTTCATCTATTCGCTCTCTGTGCCCGGTTGGTAGGGTGGGTACTCAGGATTCGCCACAGTTCCACTTGCGTCGCACTGCATGACTAGATGTACCTGCAAAGAACACAAACTATCAATCTTCTTATTCATCAATTCTACCTGATTTAGGTTTCACCCTAATCCGACAAAATCTCGTCACCCTATCTCTAGGCGTGCGATCAACTCTGCTTAATTATGTTGGATCTACTCTTAGGCAGGGTCTATTCCTCCTCCACCTATGCACATTAGATTTGGATTAAGTTTACATAATTAAGAACAAACTAAGTTATTATCATATAATTCAAACAATCAAATAACAAGATTCATCATAGATTTCATCCCCTTCGGGTATCCGAAGGGTTTAGTTCATAACAATAAAGGAAAACATCTCAAGAGAAAAGATAAAACAAAACATAAGAAATCCCTAAAACCCCCTAAAGGAATTGAAGAGGAGATCCTCCGTCTTGAGTATAATTATGGCTTCTTGAGATAGATTAACTGGCTATCCCTGAGTGAATCCCCACAAATCTGCCTTCTCTGGCCTAGCACGACACCCCTAGACGAAAGCCCTAGCAGAGGCTTCTGCCGAACTCCCCGATTAAGTTGCCCCATAGGGTGTTTATATAGGCTTTGAGATGTGTTACTTAGCCTCCAAGTATCCTAATTTGAGTGCAATTCCTAATTGGGGGTTTAATTAGACTTTGGAGTGTGTTTCTTTGCCTCCAAGCATCCAAATCCGAGTAAAATTGCTCTTTCCAGCGACAGGGACACAGCCATGGCACACGCCCGTGTGAATCGTGGTCAGGCCGTGTGGACTTTGTTGATGAGGCACGGCCGTGTAAATCGTGGTCCAGGCCGTGTTTGAGATCTTTTAAGGAGGCACGGCCGTGTGATCTTTGGTCTAGGCCGTGTCGATTTCATGCTTTGGCCCATTTATCCCGTTTTAAGCCCGTTTCTCGTTCTTTTTATCCTTAGGTGCTTTCCTGAGTATAAGACATGAAAAGAAAGGATTAAGAGCACCTTTTTACATAAATAAAGGGATAATTCATCCAAAAGCATACTAAATGTGGGCCTAAAATGTGTTACTATTTCGGTTTATCAAATACCCCCACACTTAAGCTTTTGCTTGTCCTCAAGCAAAATTCTCAACTTACAATTAAAATGAACTTTCTATAATTCATAATTCCTATCAACAATGTTTTATCATAATTCATAGATAATTTATACATGGATAATTCAACTTAAAGAGTTCTAAAAATTCAAACAGTCTAAGTCATAGATTTTGTAGCTCGAAAATATAGACGTCTCCCCTTATCTAAATAATTACCTTTAATTCGAAATCGACAAGGATTGACATCCTCACAAAAGATCCACTCAAATCACTCAAAGTGTTTAAGGTTCAAAATTTAGGCACTCAAAAGTCAAACATGAATAGTTAATCCCATAGGCTTGCCTGAAAATCAAGTCTCCACCACTATAATATGAGATGATGCACAAATCAAAAGGTCTTTGTGAGGTTGTAACAGGCTAGGGTTAAGGTGTGGATAAGGGTGAATTAAAAGGTTAGAATCGAGACTGAATTGACAAATTACCTAACTAGAAAAATGAACTGATAAATAAATAATTACATGAATTAAAACTTTGAAACTAATAATACGAGCTTCTTCTTCAATATTGGGAATTCAAACTTATAAGCTCACTTAATCACATAACTAATAAAAACTAATAATGAATATACTTTATTATTTTTTTCCTTCTTTTTTTAAGAACAAACTAAATACATAATAAAGGATAAATTACTAGAATTCATAATTAGGCAACTAATCAGATCAAATCTCGATATAAGGGTAGTTAGAAAGAATGGTGATAACAATACAAAGGGTTTTGGGTTAATATTAGTGGGTGAGTTAATAAATAGGGTTGTTAGGATTAAAAGGGGTTCACTAGGGGTTAATTGTGAAGGTAGGCTTTTTAATGGAGTTAGTGGGTTAAAACCTAAATGCCTTAATCATCTCTGTGTATCAAATCATAGGTGTGGTCTCGATATGCATAAACGAGGCAAGTTCTAGAATAACAAATCAATGTTGACACACTCATAATCAATAAAGTGAGCAAGAAAAAAGAATATATGCTCTATAAGGCTCAAAATCTCACAAAAATTATGGGTATTTTGACGTCAACCTCGTAAAATTAAAACTTCAAAGTAATATTTAAACTCAGTTCGACAACCTAGAAAATTTTTAATTTCTGAAAAATAGACTTATCATACTTGATTCTCTAGTATTCTTCAAATTTAATTACCAATGCACAATTATCAATGACTTAATCTAAAACATATCAATAAAAATCATAAGTCAAGGGAAATTTCATTCTAATCATAATATGAGAAACTCACTTTAGGATAAGGCATAATTCAGGGATTTTCAAATAATACTATAGTTAATCCCCCTATACTTAAGATGTACATTGCCCTCAATGTACAAAGATAGATAATAGCAAAATAATCATAAAATCATAAGATAGGGAGAGAAGTGAAACTTCCTGAATTTTGGATGAAGCCAATGAAAAGAAACCGGATAGGATTGGAGGTGAGCGTGGGGAAGCGTCTCGAACTGGTTGAGTCCTCGAAGCAGCCATCCTAATTTTTTTTGTATCCTAAGCTAAATCTAAATGGAATGAATAATAAGAAGAAAATAATAAAGAAAATAAAAGAAAGGAAATAAAAATAAAAATGAAAATGAAAATAAAAATAGAAATAGAAATAAAAGTAAATATTTAAATAGTGATACGGTCCACGCCCTTGTTCGAGTTTAATCAGTCCGTGTTTTTCGTGATTTTGAATTTTGGGCGTGTTTAGGTGTTTTACCTTGGCCGTGGGTCTCGTTGCACGCCCATGTATTCTTCTCACAGTCCTTTAAAATGGGCGTGTTTAACCCATGCTCGTCAAGTTAGTAACCTCGCACGGTTGTAGGGCACAGCTGTGTCTCGCCCGTGCTCAATAAGTCAGTAACCTCACATGGGAAGTCGGCACGGGCGTGGCTTTTTATCGCAGCCTGTGTTGGGAAAAGAAATCATTCTTTGTCATGCACGGTTACTAGCACGTCCGTGGTTTGTCCTTACGCTTCCACACGGCCACACCACCACGGCACCGTGTGCAAGGCGTGTGAGCATGAAAATCAGTACTTTGGTTAGTTTATGGTTAGGTGCTAAAATGAAAAATAAAAGTAAAATAAAAAATGTAAAAATTAATAGGGTTAGTGCTCGGGTTGCCTCCCAAGAAGCGCTCGTTTATAGTCTTAAGCTAGCTTTACCTCTCATTCGTATGGTCAAGGTGGTTTGAGGAGGTGAAAATCCTTCCTCATGCGATCAACTTGATTTTTGATATAAAATTTAAGTCGAGTAATGTTTACCTCAAAAGTACTGAACTTAGGATTGCTTACCTCGACTGGCCCGTATAGGAAGACATCAAGTACCTCAAAAGTGATTTCTTCGTTTGTCTTGAGGTCTGAATTGGCGATTCGAGGGTCTTCCTTATTCAACAATACCGATCCCCTATTTTGAAGTGATTTGTTGTTCCTATCGGCTCAAATGCAGGGGTTGCCGTCGGTTTCACTTCGTATATTCCTAGTTTCTCTTTAAAGTGTGTTTTCCACTCGTCTAGTTCATCGACCTGAAGCCTTAGTTCTTCTTTATGGGTACGAGGTCTAAGATCTAGCTCAGCTAGGTGATTTCGTGATGCTTCCTGTAAAGAAGGTTGAACCAAATGGTTATCAATAAAATTAACGTTCGTACCTTTATTACTCGATGTCTGGGTGAGTCAAGAGCTTGAAGAGTGATTGTTTAAATCGTCTACACGAAGTGTGAGTTCACCGACTTCTTCCTCCGTGTGGTCTTTCTTTGTTGCATCGGGATATGGCACACGAGGTTGGTACTCTGTACTTGCCTGTTTTGGTATATCATGGCACACTTCAACCTTACCTTCACTTACCACAGGTTCTTCCCTTGAGTTTGGTTCGTCTAACCCTTCACTATCGTAAATGGCTTGATCGCTGTAAATCAGAGTTTTAAAATTTATAAAAGAATGATCGAACCTGGAAACCAACTCTGACAATGATTAAAGGCTAGTGCACCTATCGAACAGTAGTATAGTTTAGGCAATACCGGATTGTCGAACCCAAAGGAACTAAAAGTACTAATACTCACCGTCTTTTTATTATTTAACCTTAATATAAAGTGATGATTGTTTAAACTAAAACTAATCTACTTACTAAGCTAAGAGGCAAAGACAAAAAGAATGAATTCGTGAAATAACTTTTGGGAAAACTCAGTTGACTCAAACGATACCCTTAGGAAAAATCCACCTAGACTTCACTTGTTATCTAACCTTGAACCATATTATTTATTTACTTAGTTTGATCCGTGAGACTCCCTAACGTATATTAAAGCCTCTCTCGAGGCGAATAACGTCTAACCCTAGGTTAATTAGTGGAACTCTTATTTGCTTATAATAACCCCCTAGAATAGCAGTAAATCGATCTGTGGACTCTCATATTAGGTTTCACCCTAATCCGAAAAAATCTCGTCACCCTATCTCTAGGCGTGCGATCAACTCCGCTTAATTATGTTGGATCTACTCTTAGGCAGGGTCTATTCCTCCTCCACCTAAGCACATTAGATTTGGATTAAGTTCACACAAATAAGAACAAAAATAACAAGATTCCTCATAGGTTTCATCCCATTTGGGTATCCGAAGGTTTAGTTCATAATAATAAAAGATAACATCTCAAGAGAAAAGATAAAACAAAACATAAGAAATCCCTAAAACCCCCTGAAGGAATTGAAGTGGAGATCCTCTGTCTTGAGTAGAATTTCGGCTTCTTGAGATGGATCAACTGGCTATCTTCTAGTGATTCCCACAAATCTGACCTTTCCGGCTTGGCTTCTTGGCCTAGCTCTCCGCCCCCCTTTCAGCTGGTACCTAGGGTGTATTTATAGGCTTTTGAAAAACGTTTCTTTCTCCCTAAGTATCCTTTCCCGAATGAAATTACTCTTCTCCACGGCAGAGGCACGGCCATGGCACACTCCCGTGTAAATCGTGGCCAGGCCGTGTTCGACACTGTTGAATGAGGCACTGCCGTGTATGTCGTGGTAAGGGCAGGTTCTAGTAGGAATGGTGGCACGGCCGTGCGGCTTGAAGTCCAGACCGTGCTAATTTCGTGGCTTGGCCCAATTTGGTCCGTTTTAAGCCCGTTTCTCGTTCTTTTCGTCATCGGGTGCTTTCCTGAGTATAAGACATGAAAAGAAAGGATTAAGAGCACCTTTTTACATAAATTGGGGCTTAAATCAACCAAAAGCATACTAAATGTGGGCTTAGAATATGTTACTTTTACGGTTTATCAAATACCCCCACACTTAAGCTTTTGCTTGTCCTCAAGCAAAATTCTCAACTTACAATTAAAATGAACTTCCTGTAATTCATAATTCCTATTGATAGTGTCTTCATCATAATTCAGAGATAATTTATACATGGATAATTCAACTCAAAGCATCCTAAAAATTCAAACAATATAAGTCATAGATTTTGTAGCTCGAAAATATAGGCGTCTCCCCTTATCTAAATAATTACCTTTAATTCGAAATCGACAAGGATTGACATCCTCACAAAAGATCCACTCAAATCACTCAAAGTGTTTAAGGTTCAAAATTTAGGCACTCAAAAGTCGAACATGAAAAGTTAATCCTATAGGCTTGCCTGAAAATCAAGTCTCCACCACTATAATATGAGATGATGCACAAATCAAAAGGTCTTTGTGAGGTTGTAACTGGGCTAGGGTTAAGGTGTGGATAAAGGCTGAATTAAAAGGTTAGAATCGAGACTGAATTGACAAATTACCTAACTAGAAAAATGAACTGATAAATAAATAATTACATGAATTGAAACTTTGAAACTAATAATACGAGCTTCTTCTTCAATATTGGGAATTCAAACGTATAAGCTCACTTAATCACATAACTAATAAAAACTAATAATGAATATACTTTGTTTTTGTTTTTTTTTTAAGAACAATCATAAATACATAATTACTGAAATAAAAACATAGTTAGGCTATTAATCAAATCAAATCTCGATATAAGGGTAGTCAAAAGGAATGGTGATAACAAAAACAAAGGGGTTCTGGGTTAATATTAGTGGTTATGTCAATAAATAGGGTAGTTAGGATTAAAAGGGGTTCACTAGGGGTTAATTTTTGAAGGTAGGCTTTTAGTTGAGTAAGTGGGTTAAAACCTAGGTGCCTTCATCATCTCTGTATATCAAATCATAGGTGTGGTCTCGACATGTATAATTGATGCAAGTTCTAGAATAACAAATCAATGTTGACATACTCATAATCAATAAAGTGAGCAAGAAAAAGAATATATGCTCTATAAGGCTCAAAAACTCACAAAATTTATGGGTATTTTGATGTCAACATCGTAAATTTAAAACTTCAAGGTAATATTTAAACTCAGTTTGACAACCTAGAAAGATTTTTTTTAATTTCTGAAAAATAGACTTATCATGCTTGATTCTCTAGTATTCTTAGAATTTAATTATCAATGCACAATTATCAATGACTTAATCTAAAACATATCAATAAAAATCATAAATTATCAGAAATTTCATCCTAATTAGTAATATGAGTATTTTACTTTCAAACAAGACTAAATTAAGAGCTTTGAGAATAATGCAAAAAGTTTGGAATATCTAAGATTCACCCCCCACACTTAAGATGTACATTGCCCTCAATGTACAAAGATAGATGCTGACAGTAAATATTCAAAATTAAAAGAGAAGGGAGAATGTGACATTCCTTGAATTAATGGATGATTTCCTTAGAGGATGGTAGAGTTCGTGTTGTCTGATGACTTGTGTAGTAGTGAATTTCTCCTAGTGATGTCCTTGAAACTGCTAAGTCATCAGTTAGAAATCTTTTGGGCGCGTAATTAAATAAATGTTAGGAATACTCGAAGGTTAGATGTTGATAAAAATGGTGATAAAAGTTGTCAATGAATGATGAAAATGTTCACACTTAAGACAAATTGAAATTGAAATAACGAGAAAATAAAACTTAAAAATAAGAAAAAGAAAGTCTAGATAAAAGGACTCAAAGGTCCTCATCATTGGCCGGGTCCTGTGGTGGTGCTGGTGATGAGATATGGAGGTGCTGGCATATCTGTTGGAGGGTGACCTCTATCCCATCAAAATGTCGAGTGTTGTCAACAAAATACTGCTCAAACTGGTCGAGGCGTGCAAAAATGTCTGCCAATGAGGTTGCCGCATAGGATGGCCGTTGGCTTGGAATCGGTGCCTCCTATGATAGTGGTGGGCATCATCAGTAATGTCCTCGGGCTCCCCCTCGTCTGTGGCGGTCACTAATCGGTATTGAGGGGGGTCAGTCCCTCGTCGGTGTTTAATCATCCTCATGTGTAGCATTGTCTGGATGCCTTGAGGTACCATGTTACCGATCAGTGTGAGGGAGGTGATCTGAGCCTCAGTGTCGAAGAGGTTGAAGTGCCGAGCCAACCTCGTAATGTATGGCCCCATTGACAAAATCCCCTTCCTATGTTGTTCTGTCTGATGTTGAATCGCGCATGCGATAAAATATGCCAATTCGAAAACATGTCCTTTAGACATGCATGATAGGAAGTAAACGTCTTGCTTGTTTACGACGCTGGTGCTTTCTCTGCGACCTGTGATGGTGTGCGCGAGAATGGCGTGAATATACCTTAGGGCTGGGGGAAGTGCCGTCGCCTTAGAGCGACTGGGATCGTAGATGCTTGTAGTGGGGCATAGGTTTCGCCAGCATTCGATCGGAGTGCAGTGGAGCTCACGGTTTAAATCGTCAAGTGGGTTTTCCTCTATGAATTCCAGTGTGTAAAGTCCTAGAGCTGTGCCGAATTATGGTATGCTCAATCGTCGTACTGTGCCTCCTAACTGGAATTGGATAGCACCTGGGTCGTCGAACTAAGTCGTCACTGTTTGCAATGTCAAGGTGGTGTAGAATTCTAATGTGACCTCCAAATATGTGGGCTCGTCGATTGAGAAGAGTTTCTCCCATGGGTCGGTTGAGAGGAGTGCTTGAATATCGGTGGTGAGCCCAACTTGCCGCATTGCGCTCCAGTCGATGCGCCTACCAGTGCCTAAGGGTCTACCCCGGATTGCTTTGTACCGTTCTTCCTGAGTTGCTTGAGGGAATCTGAGGAATGGGTGTCAAAGCTCGATAGAGGCACTTGCTAAGGATGAACCGGGACCCTTTCTTTTCTTGCTTGGGGCTGATCGTTTGGTACGTGATGTTGACATGGTACCTGAAATTTGTAATCAATTATAGAGAAGTTTCAAGCTTCATCAATAGCACAACCATCATATGCCACACTAAGTCAAAAATTTTAGGAATTTATAATTGTGAGCATGTTAATTCGCAGGAGAAAAATTTTCTCGGACAATAGTGGGCAGAGCAATGTATCAATTTCATGAGTTTACAATTCAAGAATAAAATGAGTATAAAATCTAACAACCAATAAATATTATGGGGACTAATACAAATTTCCAAAATAAAAATCATGCTTTTTAATATTGAGTCTAAACAAAATCCGGAAATAAACAAGAATGCTATAAGATTAATTCAAGAAAAGGGAACCAGGGACGATGTGATATGATCGACACGGGCGGAGCACGGCGGTGGTGTGGGTTCTGCTGTAAGAACACGGCGGTGGCATGGTATTGTTGTGGCTCAAGAGTCTAAGGATTTATTAGGAAAAAGGAAAAAGAAAGAGGGAGAAAAGAAAGAAAGAAAGAAAGAAAGAAAGAAAAAGAAAGGAGAAGAAAGAAAGAAAGTGGGTTAAGAAGAGAAAGGAGAAGGGTATGGTGTTTAAATAAACTTTCAGATCTGGCAGTTTTCCACGCCCGTGGGTTGAGGGTGTGTCGATTCACACGGCCGCCTCGCACGATCGTGCTCTAGGGCGTGTTGGTTCCCCACGCTCGTGTCTAGCCTGTGTTCGACAAGTCAGTATATTGGCACGGTTATCCGGCACGGGCGTGTTCAGCCCGTGGTTGGCAAGTCAGTAGCCTTACACACGACCGTGGTCGTGGCCGTGTGGGTACTCCGATGCTTTGAACTAACAGAGCAGAGAAGGTACACGTCAGGGCAAAATAGATTTTTAGAATTAGGACCCAACTACTACCCCACGGGCACCGACAAAGTGGCACGATCGTGCTTTACAGCCGTGTGAGGCTACTAACTTTCTAACCACGGGCTGAACACGCCCATGCCGGATAACCGTGCCAATATACTGACTTGTCGAACACAGGCTAGACACGAGCGTGGGGAACCAACACGCCCTAAAGCACGACCGTGTGAGGCGATCGTGTGAATCGACACACCCTCAACCCACGGGCATGGGAAACTGCCAGATCTGAAAGTTTATTTAAACACCATACCCTTCTCCTTTCTCTTCTTAACCCACTTTCTTTCTTTATTCTCCTTTCTTTTTCTTTCTTTCTTTCTTTCCTTTCTCCCTCTTTCTTTTTCCTTTTTCCTAATAAATCCTTAGACTCTTGAGCCACAACAATATCATATCCATGGCAAGGAAGCGTAAAAGGCCAATCACGGTCTCCTCAAAGGAGACCGATTCACATGAGTTCATGCCGACAGCTTCATCCAAACAACAAGCCAAGGGTCTTTGAGACCAATTATCTGTTCTTTTATTTTTATCTTCTCCTTTATTTTCTTTATCTTTACTTCTCTTCTACTTAATTTAGTTTATTTTGTTTTAGTTTCTTGTTCTTAGGTTCTTAAGGCTACTTGGGAATCACGCCACTTCCACCATCACCAACAACTCCGTCACCTTCAAAGTCACACCAACCTCTCGAACCATCTACCATAAGGATTCTCAGGCCCCTCTATCTTTTAAACTTAGTTTATTTTCCTTCTTAGTCTCCTTCTCTTTATCTTTCTTGTCTTTAATTATATTATTAGTATATTATTAAGGTTTCTTTAGATTTCTTGGCTAATCCTGTATGAGACTCGCAATTCATTCATCTAGCGCAGGTTCGTCATCCAGACGGCCCATCACCACCACCAAAGGCACAATCTCCTCTCAAGGAATCATCCTAAAATTCAGGAAGTTTTCACTTATCCCCATATCTGATGATTTTATTACAAGGTTATTATATATTTTTGTACATTGAGGGCAATTGTAACACCCCAAACCCGGCCCACAAGCCCTGACCGGATCTGGCATGTCACTGCGGAAAACGTTTGAAAATATTTTTGATGTTAGAATAACCCGTGAAAATTTGTTAACTTTTGAATACTATGTCCATTTAAAAATTATTAAATAATATAAGCTCGATATAAAATATCCTAATTAAAACTTTATTACATGTTTTAAGATGAGGTTTGCCGAAAATAAACTGATTCCAAAATAACCATTTAATCGTCCTTTTTCTTTAGCACAATATAAATACTCAAATTATTTAATTGGGCCTTATTACAACAAAACTTATTCAAATACTTAGAGTACTGAAAATGATAAATACTATTAAATAAAGAAAAACAACTTCTGTATAAAAATCTGCTTCTGCATGGCCACCTTTGTATCCACTCCAACCCGGTCCATTAATCACGAATCACCTGCGATGGTTAAAAAGTTGGGTGAGTCACACAGACTCAGTGTGTAATTAATCCACTGAATTCCACCCACATGTTAACCACATAATTACCCACATGTCAGATATTAATGCAACATTATTTACATGAGTTCACTTATTGGGCTTGGCCCATATTCACATCAATAGAGTTCACATATTGGGCTTGGCCCATAACCATATCACATTCTTATAATAGTGTAATTAACCACATGTTTCCACATACTGGGCTTGGCCCATTACCACATTGAATCCACTTCACATACTGGGCTTGGCCCATTTCACATTAATCCACGTCACATATTGGGCTTGGCCCATTTCCACATATATTCACATGCAAAGTTATGCAATTATGAAGCCCAACCCAGCCTAGGGTCCATCCTCTACACACCCCCTTATCGACCTACCACACACAGGGATTATTAAATCACCCTCTCCTTTTTACTCCAATATGGCAACAAATGCCGCCCACGTGCAATTAAGCACAATAATCCACAACGCGACCTCGATCGGTAGCGAATCCACGATGTAGCTATAGCTAACACCAAAACCACGATGGGACACATAGTCACTCATCAACCACGATATGGCACATAGCCTATATCAATCACGATGAGGCACACAGCTACTCATCAACCACGTACTCGAAGTACACCCGTACCTTCTTTCATAGCCCACCCATGCACATGCAACATAAAATACATCATGATAATGCATGCACATGTTTTATTAAGTAATCATAGGCATATTCACACATACAAAACAATAATCATATTTCAACCACTTAGTTACTAACTTTGATCCTCGTCATACCCTTGAAGGGTATCAATATCACGATTATCATTTGCACTTGTTAGTAAACACATTACACATACAAATATCACGCAAATCCCGGAAACAATGGCTAACTACACACCTTATTACTTGGAGTTCTAGACTCGATCCCCGACGCTATCGCTAAGCGAGACTACGGCTATCCGCCTATAGCTTTCATTCTTTGGCCCACACCCGGTGGCCAATCCCGAACCGCTGAGACAGCTCTTTTCTTAAACTTCGGGATAGGGACTTTCCCTTGTCCTCCTTGACTGGTATTGGCCTCCATTAAAACGCTTAATCAGATAAACTGGTTAAACCCCGAGTTATAAGTCTAAACACCAAACTAATTTAAATATTTCTTACCAAAATATCTTGAATCCCGGTTACTCCTCCAACCCTGTCAAAATCCTAAAATAGTACCACATTAGATTCGGCTTTGACTTAAAGACATAACCTAAAGACATAATATTTTGAAACCCTTGGCCGAATACCATGAATCACTTACCTTACTTACCAAAAATCCCGAGTCACCACTTCGCTATGTAGCTGTTGAAAACCCTATACCCATATGTTAAAATCAACTAAAACATAGTTCCAAAAATAATGGCCCTTGGCCGAATGGTATCAACCTCCTTACCTCGATGCTTTCAAATCCCGAAGAACTCCTTTGGTGCTTCCTTCCTTCGGCTATTCACAAAAGAACACGATATTATGGCTTTATAGAGCATTCGGCCAACCTTAGATCAAGGCCTAGACACTTGATTCCGTCACACAATTAAAAAGAAACAACCCGAATACTTATATACTTACCCACTTGAAGATTCGGCTAGGCCTTATAAAGTAATGGTGGCAAAGTTGGCCACAATAGGAAAAGGTGCATTCGGCTAACACCAATTAAAGGAAGAAATTTGGGAGATTGTCAGAGACTTAGGAGCATTCGGCAATAGAGGTTAAGAAAGAAATAAAAGATGAATTCCTCCTAATAAAATTCGCACACACTGGAAAAAGAAAACCCAATTTGGCAGACCCCCTTTCCTTAAAAGCTTCAAAGCCGAACATGCACACCTCAAGAGTCCAACAATCGGCTAACCATCCAATTCCTATTGAAACTCCTATTTTATTCCTATATCACCTATTCAAAACCAATTAAAATAATGCCACCCTTTCTATCTTAACTAAATAAATAAATAAATGAAAAGATAAAAGCCATCATTCATTCATTATCCCAGCCGAATTTAAAAACAATACTAGCTTAATCCTTATCTATCAAAAAAAATAAAACAAAACCATATGTATATCTAACTCTTCCAGCCGAATATAAGAGAAATAAATCAAAGCTTTATCCTCATCCAATTAAGACTCCATGTGCCGTCCAATATCTTACCAATCTGCTGCAAAATAAGAACAAAAATAAAAACCCTTCACTGCTGCCCACGTGAATCGAACCTCATCCCCTTGGAGCACCCTTTCCTGCAAGCGTCCAAGCCACTTTACCCAGGCGCTTTTTGTGACATGTTCCACCCCGAATTTCTTTTTAAGACATCCTTAGCCGAGCGCCTCCTTGACGCAAAAACATAAAATTCTCCTTTTTGCTTTCCCCGCAACTCGAACCACCTCCCTTCCTCCCAGGCCATGACGTCGTGTACCAAGGCCCTAAGTGGCGCCCTTGAGCCACTTTACCAAGCCCCATTTAATGTCCAAACATGCCTAATATTCTCCTTAAGGCCTCATTAGCCCAATTCCCCTTTTTACACTTAAATCCAAATTTTTTTTCCAAAGCATTCCCCTATATTTTAAAGTTCCCGAAACCCTTAAAACATATCCAAACATACTCCAAGCCTACTATCACTCGAATTATGCACGAACGCATAACCCCTAATCTAGGATGTTACAGCAATGTACATCTCAAGTGTGGGGGGTGAACAACCCAAAAAGATACCTAACTTAAATCCCTGAATTTAGTCTTGTTTGAAAGTAAATTACTCATATTACTAATTAGGATGAAATTTCTGATGATATATGATTTTTATTGATATGTTTTAGATTAAGTCATTGATAATTGTGCACTGATAATTAAATTTGAAGAATACTAGAGAATCAAGCATGATAAGTCTATTTTTCAGAAATTAAAAAAAAAAATTTCTAGGTTGTCAAACTAAGTTTAAATATTATCTTGAAGTTTGAAATTTACAAGGTTGACATCAAAATACCCATAAATTTTGTGAGTTTTTGAGCCTTATAGAGCATAAATTCTTTTTCTTGCTCACTTTATTGATTATGAGTATGTCAACATTGATTTGTTATTCTAGAACTTGCATCGATTATACATGTCGAGACCACACCTATGATTTGATATACAGAGATGATGAAGGCACCTAGGTTTTAACCCACTTACTCCACTAAAAGCCTACCTTCACAAATTAACCCCTAGTGAACCCCTTTTAATCCTAACTACCCTATTTATTGACATAACCACTAATATTAACCCAGAACCCCTTTGTTTTTGTTATCACCATTCCTTTTGACTGCCCTTATATCGAGATTTGATTTGATTAATAGCCTAACTATGTTTTTATTTCAGTAATTATATATTTATGATTGTTCAAAAAAAATTATATTCATTATTCATCATTAGTTGCGATTAAATGAGCTTATACGCTTAAATTCCAAGTATCGAAAAAAGAAGCTCGTATTATTAGTATTATTAGTTTTCAATTGATGTATTTATTATTACTAGTTCATTAGTTCTTAGTTAGGTAATTTGTCAATTCAATCTCGATTCTAACCCTCTAATTCAACCTTACTCCACACCTTAACCCTAGCCCCGTTACAACCCTAACAAAGACCTTTTGATTTGTGTTTTCATCTCATATTACAGTGGTGGAGATTTGATTTTCATGCAAGCCTATGGGATTAACTCTTCATGTTTGACCTTTGAGTGCCTAATTGTGAACCTTAAACACTTTGAGTTATTTGAGTGAATCTTTTGTAAGGATGTCAATCCTTGTCGATTTCAAATTAAAGGTAATTATCTAGATAAGGGGAGACGCCTATGTTTTCGAGCTACAAAATCTATGACTTATACTGTTTGAATTTTTAGGACACTTTGAATTGAATTATCCATGTATAAATTATCTATGAATTATGATGAGACACTATCAATGACTATTATGAATTGAGGAAAGTTCGTTTTAATTGTAAGTTGAGAATTTTGCTTGAGGACAAGCAAAAGCTTAAGTGTGGGGGTATTTGATAAACCGTAAAAGTAACATATGCTAAGCCCATATTTAGTATGCTTTTGGATGATTTAAGCCCCAATTTATGTAAAAAGGTGCTCTTAATCCTTTCTTTTCATGTCTTATACTCAGGAAAGCACCCGATGACGAAAAGAATGAGAAACGGGCTTAAAACGGACCAAATTGGGCCAAGCCACGAAATCAGCACGGCCTGGACTTCAAGCCACACGGTCGTGCCACCATTCCTACTAGAACACGGCCTTACCACGACTTACACGGCCGTGCCTCGTTCAACAATGTCGAACACGGCCTGGCCATGATTTACACGGGCGTGTGCCATAGCCGTGCCTCTGCCGCGGAGAAGAGCAATTCCATTCGGGAAAGGATACTTAGGGAGAAAGAAACGTGTTTCAAAAGCCTATAAATACACCCTAGGTACCAGCTGAAAGGGGGGCGAGAGCTAGGCCAAGAAGCCAAGCCGAAAATGTCTGATTTGTGGGAATCACTCGAAGATAGCCAGTTGATCCATCTCAAGAAGCCGACATTCTACTCAAGACGGAGGATCTCCTCTTCAATTCCTTCAGGGGGTTTTAGGGATTTCTTATGTTTTGTTTTATCTTTTCTCTTGAGATGTTGTCTTTTATTATTATGAACTAAACCATCGGATACCCGAAGGGGATGAAACCTATGAGGAATCTTGTTATTTGATCATTTGAATTATATGATAATAACTTAGTTTGTTCTTAATTGTGTGAACTTAATCCAAATCTAATGTGCTTAGGTGGAGGAGGAATAGACCCTGCCTAAGAGTACATCCAACATAATTAAGCAGAGTTGACCGCACGCCTAGAGATAGGGTGATGAGATTTTACCAGATTAGGGTGAAACCTAATATGGGAGTCCACAGATCGATTTACTTCTATTCTAGGGGGTTATTATAAGCGAATGAGAGTTCCACTAATTAACCTAGGGTTAGACGTTATTCACCTTGAGAGAGGGTTTAATATACGTTAGGGAGTCTCACGGATCAAACTAAGTAAATAAATCATATGGTTCAAGGTTAGATAACAAGTGAAGTCTAGGAGGATTTTTCCTAAGGGTATCGTTTGAGTCAGCTGAGTTTTCCCAAAAGTTATTTCCCGAATTCATTCTTTTTGTCTCTGCGTCTTAGCTTAGTAAGTAGATTAGTTTTAGTTTAAACAATCATCACTTTATATTAAGGCTAAATAATAAAAAGACGGTGAGTATTAGTACTTTTAGTTCCTTTGGGTTTGACAATCCGGTCTTGCCTAAACTATACTACTGTTCGATAGGTGCACTTGCCTTTAATCGTTGTCAGAGTTAGTTTTACTTGATCGCTGTAAATTAGAGTTTTAAAATTTATAAAAGAATGATCGAACCTGGAAACCAACTCTGACAACGATTAAAGGCAAGTGCACCTATCGAACAGTAGTATAGTTTAGGCAAGACCGAATTGTCGAACCCAAAGGAACTAAAAGAACTAATACTCACCGTCTTTTTATTATTTAACCTTAATATAAAGTGATGATTGTTTAAACTAAAACTAATCTACTTACTAAGCTAAGACGCAAAGACCAAAAGAATTAATTCGGAAAATAACTTTTGGGAAAACTCAGTTGACTCAAACGATACCCTTAGGAAAAATCCACCTAGACTTCACTTGTTATCTAACCTTGAACCATATGATTTATTTACTTAGTTTGATTCGTGAGACTCCCTAACGTATATTAAACCCTCTCTCGAGGTGAATAACGTCTAACCCTAGGTTAATTAGTGGAACTCTCGTTCGCTTATAATAACCCCCTAGAATAGCAGTAAATCGATCTATGGACTCCCATATTAGGTTTCACCCTAATCCGGAAAAATCTCGTCACCCTATCTCTAGGCGTGCGATCAAATCTGCTTAATTATGTTGGATCTACTCTTAGGCAGGGTCTATTCCTCCTCCACCTAAGCACATTAGATTTGGATTAAGTTTACACAATTAAGAACAAACTAAGTTATTATCATATAATTCAAAAGATTAAATAACAAGATTCCTCATAGGTTTCATCCCCTTCGGGTATCCAAAGATTTAGTTCATAATAATAAAAGACAACATCTCAAGAGAAAAGATAAAACAAAACATAAGAAATCCCTAAAACCGCCTGAAGGAATTGAAGAGGAGATCCTTCGTCTTGAGTAGAATTCTGGCTTCTTGAGATGGATCAACTGGCTATCTTCGAGTGATTCCCAAAAATCTGACCTTTTCGACTTGGCTTCTTGGCCTAGCTCTCTGCCCCTAGACGAAAACCCTGGCAGAGGCTTCTGCCGAACTCCCCGATTAAGTTGCCCCCTAGGGTGTTTATATAGGCTTTGAGATGTGTTACTTGGCCTCCAAGTATCCTAATTTGAGTACAATTCCTAATTGGGGGTTTAATTAGACTTTTGAGTGTGTTTCTTTGCCTCCAAGCATCCAAAGCCGAGTGAAATTGCTCTTTCCAGTGACAGGGACACGGCCATGGCACACGCCCGTGTGAATCGTGGTCAGGCCGTGTGGACTTTGTTGATGAGGCACGGCCGTGTAAATCGTGCTCCAGACCGTGTTCGAGATCTTTTAAGGAGGCACAGCCGTGTGATCTTTGGTCCAGGCCATGTCGATTTCATGATTTAAGGTGTGGATAAAGGCTGAATTAAAAGGTTAGAGTCGAGACTAAATTGACAAATTACCTAACTAGAAAAATGAACTGATAAATAAATAATTACATGAATTGAAACTTTGAAACTAATAATACGAGCTTCTTCTTCAATATTGGGAATTCAAACGTATAAGCTCACTTAATCACATAACTAATAAAAACTAATAATGAATATACTTTGTTGTTTTTTTTCTTCTTTTTTTTAAGAACAAACTAAATACATAATAAAGGATAAATTACTAGAATTCATAATTAGGCAACTAATCAGATCAAATCTCGATATAGGGGTAGTTAGAAAGAATGGTGATAACAATTACAAAGGGTTTTGGGTTATTATTAGTGGGTGAGTCAATAAACAGGGTTGTTAGGATTAAAAGGGGTTCACTAGGGGTTAATTGTCAAGGTAGGCTTTTTAATGTAGTTAGTGGGTTAAAACCTAAATGCCTTAATCATCTCTGTGTATCAAATCATAGGTGTGGTCTCGATATGCATAAACGAGGCAAGTTCTAGAATAACAAATCAATGTTGACACACTCATAATCAATAAAGTGAGCAAGAAAAAAGAACATATGCTCTATAAGGCTCAAAATCTCACAAAAATTATGGGTATTTCGACGTCATCCTCGTAAAATACAAACTTCAAAGTAATATTTAAACTCAGTTCGACAACCTAGAAAATTTTTAATTTCTGAAAAATAGATTTATCATACTTGATTCTCTAGTATTCTTCAAATTTAATTATCAATGCACAATTATCAATGACTTAATCTAAAACATATCAATAAAAATCATAATTCAAGGGAAATTTCATTCTAATCATAATATGAGAAACTTACTTTAGGATAAGGCATAATTCAGGGATTTTCAAATAATACTATAGTTAACCCCCCATACTTAAGATGTACATTGCCCTCAATGTACAAAGATAGATAATAGCAAAATAATCATAAAATCATAAGATAGGGAGAGAAGTGAAACTTCCTGAAATTTAGATGAAGCCAATGAAAAGAAACCAGATAGGATTGGAGGTGAGCGTGGGGAAGCGTCTCGAACTGGTTGAGTCCTCGAAGCAGCCATCCTAATTTCTTTTGTATCCTAAGCTAAATCTAAATGGAATGAATAACAAGAAGAAAATAATAAAGAAAATAAGAGAAAGGAAATAAAAATAAAAATAAAAATGAAAATGAAAATGAAAATAAAATTGAAAATAAAAATGAAAATAAAAATAGAAATAAAAGTAAATATTTAAATAGTGGTACGGTCCACGCCCTTGTTCGAGTTTAATCAGTCTGTGTTTTTCGTGATTTTGAATTTTGGGCGCGTTTAGGTGTTTTACCACTAGTAGGTCTCGTAGCACGCCGTGTATTCTTCTCCACGATCCTTTAGAATGGGCGTGTTTAACCTGCGTGCTCGTCAAGTCAAGAACCTCAGACGCGGTTGTAGGGCACGGCCGCGTGTCTCGCCCCGTGCTCAATAAGTCGATAACCTCACACGGAAGTCGGCGCGACGGCGTGGCTTTTATCGCAGCCCGTGTTGGGAAAAGAAATCATTCTTTATCATGCACGGTTACTAGCACGTCCGTGGTTTGTCCTTCAGCTTCTACACGGCCGTGTGCAAGGCCGTGAGCATGGAAATCAGACTTTGGTTAGTTTATGGTTAGGTGCTAAAATGAAAAATAAAAGTAAAATAAAAATGTAAAAATTAATAGGGTTAGTGCTCGGGTTGCCTCCCGAGAAGCGCTCGTTTATAGTCTTAAGCTAGACTTTACCACTCATTCGTATCGTCAAGGTGGTTTGAGGAGGTGAAAATCCTTCCTCATGCGACCAACTCGATTTTTGATATAAAATTTAAGTCGAGTAGTGTTTACCTCAAAGAAATCTTGAACTTAGGATTGCTTACCTCGATCGGCCGTATAGGAAGACATCAAGTACCTCAAAAGTGATTTCTTCGTTTGTCTTGAGGTCTGAATTGGCGATTCGAGGGTCTTCCTTATTCAACAATACCTGATCCCCTATTTTGAAGTGATTTGTTATTCCTATCACAAATGCAGGGTTGTCGTCGATTTCACTTCGTGTATTCCTAGTTTCTCTTTAAAGTGTGTTTTCCACTCGTCTAGTTCATCGACCTGAAGCCTTAGTTCTTCTTTATGGGTACGAGGTCTAAGATCTAGCTCAGCTAGGTGATTTCGTGATGCTTCCTGTAAAGAAGGTTGAACCAAATGGTTATCAATAAAATTAACGTTCGTACCTTTATTACTCGATGTCCTGGCTGAGTCAAGAGCTTGAAGAGTGATTGTTTCGTCGTCTACATGAAGTGTGAGTTCACTGACTTCTTCCTCTGTGTGGTCTTTCTTTGTTGCATCGGGATATGGCACACGAGGTTGGTACTCTGTAATTGCCGATTTTGGTATATCATGGCACACTTCAACCTTACCTTCACTTACCACAGGTTCTTCCCTTGAGTTTGGTTCGTCTAACCCTTCACTATCGTAAATGGCTTGATTTTGCTCACTCGGGTTAGTTTCAGTATTGCTTGGCAAGCTTCCTTGTGGTAGTTACGAAATCGACTTAGCAAGTTGTATAAGCGACTTAGTAAGTTCTCCAACCGACTCGAAGAAGTTCCCCAACTTGGCTCTCGATCCCTTTGATCGATGCTTGTTGGGTATTAAGTGTTGTCTCATTTTTTTGGAGACGGTTATCTGTAGCTGCCATGAATTTTGTCAACATCTCTTCAAGGTTCGACTCCTCTTCCTGTTGGTGAGGTGGTTGTTGAAAGTTTGGAGGAAGTTCCGGCCTTTGGCTACTTTGATCATCCCATGAGAAATTGGGATGGTACCTCCAACCTGCATTATAAGTGTTATCATAAAAATTATCTTGTGGTCTAGAATAGTTACCCGTATAGTGAGCTTGCTCGTTTTCTATGCCATATCCGAAGAGTGGGTACTCAGGATTCGCCACGCCTCCTAAATTTGAATCATATTGTATTTCTGGGTGTACCTGCGAGAGACTGGTGACCACGTCGAGGTTGAAGACACTGGCTGCTTTAATAGGAATTGTCCTCATCGCTTGCCACTGATAATTATTCAGTGCCATTTTCTCTATAGACTAAAATTATCTGCCAAAAGAAAAATAGAAGAGAAATTAGCAAAGTAAAATAATAATAATAAAAATAATAATAAAAATAAATTGCAAAAATAAAAAAATGGCTAAAGTAATAAAAATAGAGCTTTCTTAATATTTTAGTTCCCCAGCAACGGCGCGAAAAACTTGATCGCTGTAAATCAGAGTTTTAAAATTTATAAAAGAATGATCGAACCTGGAAACCAACTCTGACAACGATTAAAGGCAAGTGCACCTATCGAACAGTAGTATAGTTTAGGCAAGACCGGATTGTCAAACCCAAAGGAACTAAAAGTACTAATACTCACCGTCTTTTTATTATTTAGCCTTAATATAAAGTGATGATTGTTTAAACTAAAAGTAATCTACTTACTAAGCTAAGACGCAAAGACAAAAAGATTGAATTCGAGAAATAACTTTTGGGAAAACTCAGTTGACTCAAACGATACCCTTAGGAAAAATCCACCTAGACTTCACTTGTTATCTAACCTTGAACCATATGCTTTATTTACTTAGTTTGATCCGTGAGACTCCCTAACGTATATTAAACCCTCTCTCGAGGCGAATAATGTCTAACCCTAGGTTAATTAGTGGAACTCTCGTTCGCTTATAATAACCCCCTAGAATAGCAGTAAATCGACCTGTGGACTCCCATATTAGGTTTCACCCTAATCCGGCAAAATCTCGTCACCCTATCTCTAGGCGTGCGATCAACTCCGCTTAATTATGTTGGATCTACTCTTAGGCAGGGTCTATTCCTCCTCCACCTAAGCACATTAGATTTGGATTAAGTTTACATGATTAAGAACAAACTAAGTTATTATCATATAATTCAAACAATCAAATAACAAGATTCATCATAGATTTCATCCCCTTCGGGTATCCGAAGGGTTTAGTTCATAACAATAAAGGAAAACATCTCAAGAGAAAAGATAAAACAAAACATAAGAAATCCCTAAAACCCCCTGAAGGAATTGAAGAGGAGATCCTCCGTCTTGAGTATAATTCTGGCTTCTTGAGATGGACCAACTGGCTATCCCTGAGTGAATCCCCACAAATCTGCCTTCACTGGCCTAGCACGACGCCCCTAGACTAAAGCCCTGGCAGAGGCTTTTGCCGAACTCCCCGATTAAGTTGCCCCCTAGGGTGTTTATATAGGCTTTAAGATGTGTTACTTGGCCTCCAAGTATCCTAATTTGAGTGCAATTCCTAATTGGGGGTTTAATTAGACTTTGGAGTGTGTTTCTTTGCCTCCAAGCATCCAAATCCGAGTGAAATTGCTCTTTCCAGCGACAAGGACACGTCCATGGCACACGCCCCTGTGAATCGTGGTCAGGCCGTGTGGACTTCGTTGATGAGGCACGGCCGTGTAAATCGTGGTCCAGGCCGTGTTCGAGATCTTTTAAGGAGGCACGGCCGTGTAAATCGTGGTCCAGGCCGTGTTCGAGATCTTTTAAGGAGGCACGGCCGTGTGATCTTTGGTCCAAGCCGTGTCGATTTCATGCTTTGGCCCATTTGTCCCGTTTTAAGCCCGTTTCTCGTTCTTTTTATCCTTGGGTGCTTTCCTGAGTATAAGGCATGAAAAGAAAGGATTAAGAGCACCTTTTTACATAAATTGGGCTTAAATCATCCAAAATCATACTAAATGTGGGCTTAGAATATGTTACTTTTATGATTTATCAGGTGTGTACCCGGAAATACAGAAAACGAGGTTTCAACGAAAGCTAAAAACCTCACTGTCGACGCCACACGGGTGTGTGGTCGCCTGTGTGGTAGGCTGTGTGCGAGACTGTAAGTCACCACACTACCGTGTGATCGACGAGCCAGGCCATGTGCAGCTGACACGACCGTGTGATGGTCGAGCGAGGTCGTGTGCGAGACACTGGCTCGACCAATTGGGCCGTGTGGGCCATACGGGCGTGTGGAATTTTGGGCCAGGCCGTGTGATCTACACGGCCAAGGCCAATTTGGGCTGTGTGGGCCACACGGGCGTGTGGGCCTACACGGGCAGGCCACATGGGCGTGTGAGCCCTTTTTTATGAAATGTTCTGAAAGGTTGCACGGGTCGCCAAAGTTGACTGTGAACCTAAAGAAGGGTCAGTAAGCAGTACTTAGACCTGTAGTTATGGGATTTGATTATGTGAAATTTGTACTGAACATGTTACACTTAGCATGTATACTGATTTGAATGTATGAACTGTTATCTGCATTATAGCATGACATTCTGCGTATGTTGTATTGCATCGAGGTGGGTTGATGATTTACTGGAGGAAGTATCTGAAAGGCTCTTAAGCCTGTTATCTAGTAGCTCAGCTGCAAATTTCTGATTATGTGCTGCATTTGGTATAGCATGGTGTGGAGGTATAGGTGGGTTGATTTTATCCCCACCTGGTGTATTGGGTTAGACGGAGCTGGTGTGTAGAGGCTGGTGGGTAGGATTCTGCTATTCTGTTCTAATCCGCATATTATGTCTGAAATGGGCTAAGGCCCTAGAATATATTTGATTCTGTATCTGAGTGGGCTAAGGTCCACACCGATTCTGTAATGGGCTCAGACCCGAACTGTGAATTTATGTTTGTTCTCTAATATTATATTATGTGTATGTTTTCTGTGGGGATTACACACTGAGTTTGCGAAAACTCACCCTATTTGATTTAATTTGTTCAGGTAATCCCCAACAGTAGACGGGTCAGTGCAGCGGAAGCCTCGGTGGTGACCACGGTTCTGAACTTTCATGGTTTTCTTATTTTTATTTATGGTTTTGATTTTATCCGGGAAAAGTTTTTCTGTAAATGGCCTTTAAGGGTTTTTATTTTAATTTGGGATTTTTTTTCTGATTTATAACTGCTAGCAGTAGGATAAGACGCGAGTTTTCAAAATAAAATAAATGTTTAACCAAAACACCACGATTTGACAAACTGATTTAAATGCTTTCGTGAACTATAAATAATTTAAAAATATGGACAATGTTTTGAAAATGGATAATGATTGAAACAAACGACACGTATTTGGAAGATAGCATAGGATAACGAAAAATGGTTTCATCGTAACTATGTTTTCTAAAGCACTATCATGTGACATCGCCAGATTCGGTCATAACGTCTAGGCCGGGTTTGGGGTGTTACATTTAGTGGTATCAGAGCCAGGTTGCAAAACTCGGCTGTGGATTTGGGTTTTAAAAAAATGGTTTTTAAGAAATGATTTTAAGTGATTTAAAATATTTTTGGAATGAGTATGTGGTACACCGAGTCACCGGAACTGATCCTGTAAGTGTTTTGAATTCTATTTAAATTTGCTTGAAAATAATACTTGCATGCTTTAAATAGCCAATAGGTAGTATACTGTACTAAAACACTATAGGTAGTGTAAACTGAAAACTGTAGCAAAATTAAAAATCGTAGTAAAACTGTGATTCGCGATAACAAACTCTAAACTTCTGATACTGTTCTGCATAAAATATATGTTAATAAATATCGGAACTGTAACTAATGAATAAAACTTTTAATATAGATAAACTCCAAATTTACGATGAGCGCACGAGGTATCCGCGGACGGGGTACTAGAGACCGTGGTAGAGGCCATAGGGGGCTCGAGCTGTGTCCTCAGCATCTAAAACTCTACCTAATCTGGATACGAGCGAGACACCAATCTTAACTGCTATAATAACTGGGTCTCATGATCATGAGGCTGGGGATGATGCACTATCCCGAGCCATGCTACGGATTTTAGAGAGGGTCGCTGGGCCCAACACCGGATCTGGGGGCCGAGGGTCAGTTACGGAATGACTCCGGTCCAATGGGGCAGAATTATTCAGGGGTGTCATTAGAGTCGCCCCTAATGTGGCCGAATACTGGATGGAGGCCACGGGAAGAATTATGGACGATCTGGATTTTACCGCGGAGCAGTAGCTTAAGGGGGCTGTCTCTCTGCTTCGCGATGAAGCGTACCAGTGGTGGCTGAAGGTTAAGGAGGGCACTCAGCCCAATCGTTTGACTTGGGACTATTTTAAGACAGCGTTCCAGAGTAAGTATGTGGGAGCCAGCTATATTGATGCTAGGAGACGTGAGTTCCTTAATCTCACCCAGGGAGACCGTTCGGTGGCCGAGTATGAGGCCGAGTTCCTGAGATTGAGCCGGTATGCCTGGGGCATGGTGGCGACCGAATATGAGAGATGCGTCCGTTTTGAGGATGGACTCAGGGACAGCTTACGGGTTCTAATAGCTCCGCAGAGGGAGCGTGATTTTTTTGCTTTAGTGGAAAAGGCGAAGATCACCGAGAAGGTTAAGCGCGCTGAGCGCCAAAACCGCGAGAAAAGAAAGAATAAGAGGGAATCGAAGCCCTTGAATTCTGCGATGAGGCCTAAGAAGAAGGCTAGATCTGATGGGCCAGTGAGAGTTAGGCCTCCTGTTGCACCTACTGGGGTGGCACTTTGTGGACACTGTGGTAGACGCCATCTAGGCGAATGTTGGAGGACGACTGGGGCATGTTTGAGATGTGGGTTGACCGAGCACCGTGTTCGGAATTATCCGCTGAGAACCGATCAGATGCAAGCTACGGGTACCAGTACTGTGCAGCCGCCAAGAGT
This sequence comes from Gossypium sturtianum, assembly GCA_025698515.1. NCBI lineage: Eukaryota > Viridiplantae > Streptophyta > Magnoliopsida > Malvales > Malvaceae > Gossypium > Gossypium sturtianum. The sequence continues at coordinate 61,361,956 of CM046953.1, read as the reverse complement.
AGCTCAGCAGCCACTTAGGGGTCGAGGTCAGGCCAGGGGTGGTAACGGCATGGGCCGAGGATAGAGAGCACCGAGTGGAGGTGCTGGACCGACTGAGGTGAGGTAGCCTGCACTGGTTTATGCTGTCCGTCGCCGTGAGGACTGAGATGCTCCGAACGTCATCACGGGTACGTTTTTAATTTTTGATGTGCCATACTTGGCATTGATAGACATAGGATCCACACACTCTTACGTAGCTAGTGCTGTGTCTGAAACTCTAGGGATTCCTGTTGAGAGCACTTCTAGTAAGGTAACTGTCGTGAGTCCGTTGGGGCAATCTATCCGATTTAGTAAACTATATAGAGACGTTCCGTTAGAGATTCAAGGGACAGTGTTTCTTGCTAATCTGATGGAGCTTTCATTCGGGGAGTTTGATTTGACTTTGGGAATGGACTGGCTGGTCAAGCACCGAGTAAGTCTGGACTGTGCTACAAAAAGGGTGGTTTTAAGGACCGAGGAGGACAATGAGATAGTGGTGATTGGGGAACGTCGAGACTATATGACTAATGTGATTTCTGCGATGGTGGCAGAAAGGTTGGTACGGAAAGGATGTGATGCATTCTTGGCCTACATTAGTGTTTCTGATTCTGGGGACTCTTCGGTTAAGGACATCAGAACCGTAAGGGACTTTTTAGATGTTTTTCCTGAGGAATTATCGGGTTTGCCTCCGAGCCGAGAAGTAGAATTTGGGATTGATCTCATTTCGGGTACATCTCTGGTGTCTATCGCGCCCTACCGAATGGCACTGAAGGAGCTTACAGAGCTTAAGGCTCAAATTCAAGAACTGTTAGATCGTGGATTCATTCGTCCCAGTGTGTCTCCATGGGGAGCACCGGTGTTGTTTGTGAAGAAGAAAGATGGGACAATGAGGATGTGTATCGACTACCGGCAGCTGAACAAGCTAAAAATCAAGAACAAGTACCCACTGCCGAGAATAGATGATCTATTTGACCAGTTTAGAGGGGTTTCTGTGTTTTCCAAGATTGATCTGCGATATGGATACCATCAACTGAAGGTTAAGGAGGCCTATGTGCATAAGACGGCATTTAGGACTCGGTATGGACATTATGAGTTCCTGGTTATGCCTTTTGGGTTGACCAATACACCAGCGGCATTCATGGATTTGATGAACCGTGTGTTCCAGCCTTGTATAGACCAGTATGTGGTGGTGTTCATCGATGATATCTTAGTGTACTCCAAGACTGAGGACGATCACGATGAGCATCTCCGAGTTGTATTGCAGACGCTTCGCGAGAAACAGTTGTATGCGAAATACAGTAAGTGCAAATTCTGGCTCCGAGAAGTAACCTTTCTGGGGCATGTAATTTCTGCGGAGGGGATTCGTGTTGATCCTCATAAGTTGAGGCTGTATTGGAGTGGAAACAGCCGAAGAATGTGTCTGAAATCCACAGCTTTCTGGGGCTGGCGGTTTATTATTGACGCTTCGTAGAAGGGTTCTCCTTGATCGCAGCACTGTTGACCAAGCTTCTGTACAAGGGAGTTCCCTTTGTCTGGACTGATAAGCAACAAGAGAGCTTCGAGAAGCTCAAATCTGTTCGACACGGGCTCGCTCGATACGTCTGTGAGCACCGTAGAGACTTCGTGGTATACAGTGATGCGTCGCATGTGGGTCTGGGTTGCGTACTGATGCAGGATGGTAAGGTGGTAGCTTATGTGTCACGTCAGCTCAAGACGCATGAGGCTAACTATCTGACGCACGATTTGGAGCTGGCGGCTGTAGTCTTCGCTCTGAAGACTTGAAGGCATTACCTATATGGTGAGAAGTGTACCATCTACATTGATCACAAAATTCTCAAGTATCTCCTCACCCAAAAGGAGTTAAACCTTATGCAGCGTAGATGAGTTGAACTGCTTAAGGATTATGACTGCACCATTGAGTACCATCCTGATAAGGCTAATGTGGTGGCTGATGCTTTGAGCCGTAGGGCTATGATTGATTTGAGAACGATGTTCACTCGACTCAGCTTATTCAATAATGGGAGTCTGTTAGCAGAACTTCAGGTTAAGCCCACGTGGATTGATCAGATTAGAGGTAAACAGATGGAGGATAAGTCATTTGAGGTGCGATTCCGTCAGGTTGAGAATGGGGATACTAATGATTTTGAGACTAACAGTGACGGGGACCTTTGTTTCTGCGATCGGATCTGTGTACCGAATGATGAGGAGTTACGACAGTCAATTTTGAGGGAAGCGTATAGTAGCCCTTACGCTATGCATCCCGAGGGGAATAAAATGTACTGAGATCTCCGAGAGTTGTACTGGTGGCCAGGGTTGAAGAATGAGGTCACAGACTTCGTTGCTCACTGTCTGACTTGTCAACAGGTTAAGAATGAGCATCAGTTGCCTTCGGGGTTGCTGCAGCCAGTAAAGATACGATGTGGAAATGGGAGCGAGTAATGATGGATTTCGTTAGTGGGTTGCCTTTAACACTGACTAAAAAGGATTTTGTCTGGGTCATCGTGGATCGATTGAACAAGTTTGCTCACTTCATTCCAGTTAGAACGGACTTCTCTCTCCAAAAATTGACCAAGCTATATATAGCGGAAATAGTGAGACTGCATGGGGTTCCTGTCTCGATCATCTCCGATAGGGATCCTCGCTTCACGTCTCAGTTCTGGAAGAAATTGCACGAAGCTCTGGGTTTAAGGTTAGACTTCAGTACTGCTTTCCATCCTCAGACAGATGGTCAGTCGGAGAGGGTGATTCAAGTACTGGAGGATATGCTGAGGAGCTGTGTTATAGATTTCTGAGGCAGTTGGGAGGAATACTTGCCGTTGGCAGAGTTTGCCTATAACAATAGCCATCGGTCTAGCATTCAGATGTCGCCTTACGAAGCCTTGTACGATCGTAGATGTCGCACTCCCTTGTGTTGGATTGAGTTGGGTGAACGACGTGTTCTGGGTCTGGAATTGGTTTCTGAAACTGAAGATAAGGTCTGATTAATTCGGGATCGTCTGAAAGCGGCGTCTGATAGGAAGAAGTCCTGTGATGATCTGAAGAGAAAGGATATCGAGTATTTTGTGGGGGACTCAATTTTTCTTAAGGTCTCGCCATGGAAGAAGGTCTTGAGGTTTGGTCACAAGGGTAAGCTGAGCCCTCGGTTTATTGGGTCGTACCGTATTCTGAAGCGAGTGAGGCCAGTCGCATATCAGTTGGAGCTTCCTCCGGAGTTGGATCGCATTCATGATGTGTTCCACGTCTCAATGTTGAGACGCTACCGCTCTGATCCCACGAATGTTGTTCCTATTGAGGACATTGAGATTAGACCAGATCTGATGTTTGAGGAGGAGCCGGTCCAGATTCTGGATTGGGACATTAAAGTTCTGCGAAGGAAGTCTATTCCCTTAGTGAAAGTGCTATGTAGGAACCATAGCACAAAGGAGGCCACTTGGGAGCTGGAGGATTCGATGCGCCAGCAGTATCCTCACCTTTTCTGATCAGGTAAAATTTCGAGGAAGAAATTTTCTTTTAGGGGGTAGAGTTGTAACGCCCCGATTTTCTTTAATTTCAGCTTTTGTAATTTTGTGACACAATTGTATGTCTACTTCAGTGGTTAAGTGTTCTGGGAGTATCTGAGAAGTCTTGGGTTCAAGCCTTGACTTGGGAAATTTTTGGTATTTTATGAATAAAGCCCTATCTCTACTTAGTAGGCTTATAAGTGAAAATGTGTAAGTAATTAACAGAATAGGCCTGCTGGTCTGGTGGCTAAGTGGAGTGTAGAGGTTGTTGGAGGTCTGGAGTTCGAATCCCTATGCGTGCGAGGGAATTATTTTGCTGCTAGTGTCGCATAAAAGTTTGAGTTTTAGTTAAATGCTGATAGTGGAGTGGTTGAAGGAGAAAATTAAGGAGTATGGGAGGGGGAGTTATCAGTATTTGATCAGTTGTTTCATTTGGCAAAATTCGACACTCCCTCTCACTCTCTTAAGTTTTATTTTTTTCCCCCATTCAATCTTCCATTTGTTGCTGCCGAAATTTCAATTGGATTTCCCCTTCCCCTTATTTTCATTTCAATCCATCTTGCTCCTCGGTTATTGTTTTCGTGCATTATCGGTAAGTTTTGCTGTTGGTGTTCTTATATTTTTGGTTTCTGAAGACTTAAGTTCTGTTGTTTATGCATAGGGGACGGTAGTGAAGTAGTTTTCTCTTCGACGAGTTGATTCGTGCGAGTAGACGGGTGTGACTGCGGTAAGTGTGTGCATTTGGCTCGATTTGGTTTTGGTGAACTGAGATTTAGTTGTTAATTTTGAGATTTTGGTATTCTATTTTAAGTTCCAGAAGGCTAGGGATTGCTTAAACATCGAAACAATACTAGGTGTGTACCCAGAAACGCATAAAACGAGGTTTCGACGAAAGTCGAAAACCTCACTTCGATGCCACACGGGCGTGTGGTCACCCGTGTGATAGGCCGTGTGCGAGACTGTAAGTCACCACACGGTCGTATGATCGACGAGCCAGGCCGTGTTCAGGTGACATGGCCATGTGATGGTCGAGCGAGGCTGTGTGCGAGACACAGGCTCGACCAATTGGGCCGTGTGGGCCACACGGGCGTGTGGGCCCACACAGGTGAACCACACGGGCGTGTTGAATTTTGGGCCAGGCCGTGTGGAAGGCCAATTTGGGCCGTGTGGGCCACATGAGCGTGTTGGCCCACACGGGCAGGCCACATGGGCATGTGAGCCCATTTTTATGAAATGTTCTGAAAGGTTGCACGGGTCGCCCAAGTCGACTGTGAACCTAAGGAAGGGTCGGTAAGTAGTACTTAGACCCGTAGTTATGGGATTTAATTATGTGAAATCTGTACTGAACATGTTACACTTAGCATGTATACTGATTTGAATGTATGGACTGTTATCTGCATTATAGCATGACATTCTGCGTATGTTGCATTGCATCGGGGTGGGTTGATGATTTTCTTGGAGGAAGTATCCAAAGGCTCTTAAGCCTTTTATCCGCGACTTCTTTTGCAAATTTCTGATTATGTGCCGCATTCGGTACATCATGGTGTGTAGGGATGGGTGGGTAGATTTTATCCCCACATGGTGTGTAGGGTTGGACGGAGTTGGTGTGTAGAGGCTGGTGGGTAGGATTCTGCTATTCTGTTCTGATCTGCATATTATGTCTAAAATGGGCTAAGGCCCTAGAATATATCTGATTCTGTATCTGAGTGGGCTAAGGTCCACACCGATTCTATGATGGGCTCAGACCCGAACTGTGAATTTATGTTTGTTCTCTGATATTATACTATGTGTATGTTTTCTATGGGGATTACACACAGAGTTTGCGAAAACTCACCCTATTCTGTTTAATCTGTTCAGGTAATCCCCAGCAGTAGACGAATCGGTTCAGCGGAGGCCTAGGCGGTGTCCATGGTTCTTGACTTTCATGGTTTTCTTATTTTTATTTATGGTTTTTGATTTTATCCAGGAAAAGTTTTACTGTAAATGACCATTGAGGGTTTTTATTTTAATTTGGGATTTTTATTCTGATTTATAACTGCTAGCAGTAGGATAAGACGCGAGTTTTCAAAATAAAACAAATGTTTTACCAAAACACCACGATTTCATAAACTGATTTAAATGCTTCCGCGAACTATAAATAATTTGGAAATATGGACAACGTTTTGAAAATGGATAATGATTGAAACAAACGACACGTATTTGGAAGGTAGTATAGGATAACGAAAAATGGTTTCATCGTAACTATGTTTTCTAAAGCACTATCATGTGACATCGCCAAATTCGGTCATAATGTCTAGGCCGGGATTGGGGTGTTACACAACATGTATAGCTCAATTGAAGGGTGATTATATCAAGGGTGACAGAATGAAATATATTTCACCAAAATTATTCTTCACTCATGATCTTGAGAAGAAAGGTGACATAGAATTTCAACAAATTCGTTCTAGTGATAATTTAGCAGATCTTTTTACCAAGGCATTGCTAACTTCAATGTTTGAAAGACTACTATACAAGTTTGGATTGCACCAACTGAAAGATGTAATACAATATTGCCATTAGGGGAGTCAAAAACACGTTGTACTCTTTTCTTTTAACTAAGGTTTTGTCCCACTAGGTTTTCCTGGTAAAGGTTTTTAACGAGGCAACTTGTGATAGGAGATTGTGTACTCCTTTTCCTTCATTAGGTTTTTATCTCACAGGGTTTTTCCTAATAAAGGTTTTAATGAGGCACAGTTTTCTCTAGTGGACATCCAATGGGGAGTGTTACAAATAAATGTGGATGTCTATATTCTAACCCCCCCTTATTTATAAGGTAAAACCGCCATTCATTATGCAAGTTGTTTAATGTGTAACACCCCTAACCTGGCCTAGACGTTATGGCCAAATCCGGAGAAGTCATAATCAATGGGTTTTGAAAACAGAGTTGTCCCGTCAGAGCAATCACAAGTTTCACTGAAAACACCGTTTAATTAATTTATTTGTTAAAACATGTTATAGCGGGAGTCTGAAAACAATCGTTATGTTTTTAAAATGCAGTCGCGTTTTTAGGAAAACCTTTGTTTGCGTAAACGCCATCATTTTTAATAAAACGTTTTGTCAAAGCATGCATACCGCTAACAAACAAAATCAAAGCAAACGGTTTAACAATCCAAAATAGTCCAGAGAGTCCCAACAATTACAACCTCTCAATAAATATGAAATTTAATATAAAACCATAAACTTATACTGGAAACCGTTTATTATCGTGTGGTCACCGCTGAGTCTCTTGCCGCACCGATCCGCCTAAGTCTGGGGATTACCTGATAGAACAGACAAACAGAGGTGAGTTTACGTAAAATCAGTGTGTAACACAGCAGAATAAAGCATGCAACCAAACAGAATCATATGCGCAGTCAGAAACAGATGCAGATACGGAATCAGGCACAGGCCCATTTCAGATTCAGATACAGTAAACAGAATCAGAATCTTACTCCCATCCTCTACACACCATCTCCGACCATCCCAACACACCATGTGGGGTTAAAAACACCCACCCATCCCTACACACCATATTATGCCATTAGGACATATATTAGAAATAGTGTAGTCAGGCTGCCAGATTTTAGGCAATGATCGCTGTACAGAGCACTTCCTCCATCAATTCAAACCCACCCCATAATCAGATGCAGAAATAATAGATTTAACATGCTCATCATGCATATATATACAGAAATCAGATATACATATAGTAGTGCAGTCAAGCATACAATCAGTATCCTACTCAGATCAGTCTATCAGATTACATAGCATACAAGATATAGTTTAATTAGCCCTTACCGACCCTATGGTAGGCCCAAAGTCGATTGGGATGACACGTAAGACCCTAGGAGAAATTTTAGAAATTTGGGCCCACACGCCCTGATTGGCCTTTGCCCGTATGGCCCACACGGCCTGGCCCAAAAACCCACACGCTCGTGTGGGCCCATACGTCCAACTTGGCCAAGCCGGTGTGGCCCACAAGTCCGTGTTCTCGCACACGGCCTACCACACGGGTGACCACACGCCCGTGTGGCGTCAATAGCAAGGTTTTTCAGCTTTTGCCGAAGCCTCGTTTTTTGCATTATATCGAATTGCTACATAACCTATTCCGAGCCTACCAGGACCTAAGAACAGCATACCAAACATCAAATTAGCAACCAATTCACAAATCCCTCCAAACCAAACCGAGTAACGTGAACTCACTTACTGCCGACACACCCGCTCACACACAAAGATTAACCCGTTAAAAAGGAACTGCTGCTTCGCCCACTTCTCCTGCGTAAGCAAAACAGTAAAGATTCATCCTTCAGGAATCAAACGGCAAAAGAACACAACCGCAAGCCCACTTACTGATTACACGAAGAAAATCAAGGATTCGCAACGCCCAAATGCAAGGATTTAAATGCAGAGACAAAGTACAGAAGAAAAGAATTCAATTTCTCGACAGAGAGTAGCGAAACAAAAGAATCAAAATCTGGGGATTTTCTTTTGGAAAAGAAGAACGTCAGAAAAAAACAGAAGGATTTTTGGGAAAATAATAAAAAATAAATAAATATAAAATAAAATAAAATAAAAGATAATAAATTTTGATATCCCCTAACTTCCCACTAACACCTTAATCTCAACCACTTCAGCATTTTAGTTACACCAAAACTCTTTCTGAAAACCGAGCAAAAATAAATACCCACGCTAACACCGGGATTCAAACACGGGACCTCAGACATAGTTAACTCCCTTACCACTCGAACCAGCAAACGCATTCTAATATGAAACTACAGGCAATTAAATATAAGCCCACAGAACAAGGATAGGGATTAATTCCAAAAATAATAAAATTTGTCAAGGGTAAGACTTGAACCCAAGACCTCACACACACTGTAACACCCCTTACCCGTGTTCAATGCCGGAACAGGGTACAAGGCGTTACCGGACAATAACATTCGTGACTGAACAATTTCAAGGCATAAATTTTCGTTTAAAAATTTAAAACTTTTATCTTATCTCATCAAGTCCCTAAAATGGGCCAACGAGGCCCAAAATAGGCTTTGGGAGCGATTCGGGACTAAACCGAAAACTTTTGAAACTATTGAAACATTTAGAAAGTTTCCTTGTTTTGGAGAGTCACACGCCCATGTGGGCAGGCCGTGTGGTCACATCCGCCCGTGTGGCCCAAGACACGCCCGTGTCCTCCACCCGTGTAACTCTCTGTTTATGACGTCATCATTTGTTTTGGATCACACGACCAAGTCACACACCAGTGTGCTAGATCGTGTCCTCCACACGGCTGAGACACACGGCCGTGTCTCTGCCTGTGTGGTCAAAAAGTTGGCTATTTTCCAAGCCAATTTATACCCTATCATGCCCATACTTAAGTATAACTTGAATGACACATTTCATGACATATTAAAGCTACCAAAACATACACCACACACACGTAACGAGTCATAGCGTACAATTTACTCAACCCTGGAATGCATCCTCATGGGTTTATAGCATAACCAATTTATTTGGTCACATTAAATGAACTTATACAACAATGAACTCCGAACTTCAAGGTTACACACATGACCAAGTTCCCTATACATGCCATAACCTTAAGTATAACATCATCGATACCTAAATTGTAAGCTTGATAGTGTGATAGATACTCCGATGACTTCCAACCCGAGCTAACCTGAGTACATTATAAACACGGAAAATAGCGGAGTAAGATATAAAGCTTAGTAATTACGTATTTAAATAATAAAAAATTGATTACAATGCTTTTAACAATCCTCATTGTAAGCTCTCAAGATAATACCATCATTATTACATAAAATTTCACAATTCATTTATGTTCATCTTGAGCTGTTTACTTGAGTTACAGTCACTAAATTATTTTTATTCGGATCTACGGAACTCCAAATTAAGATCCTCTAATTTTCCCTAAAACTAGACTCACATATATTCTTACCATAAAACTTCCAGAAGTTTTGGTTCAATAATCAGATCTGATTTGTTCTTTAAAGTCTCCCCCTTTTCTTTGTCCAATGATTCCGACCCCTCTTCACTAAAAATTAACTATCTCATTATACAGAACTTGAATGATGTTCCCATTTGTTTCTCTTGAAAATAGACTCATTAATAAATTCAAGCATATAAATTTTATCCCATTATTATTTTTGTACAATGATTAATGAATTTCCCAAGTTAGAATAGTGGATTCCGAGATCATTCTAACCCTGTCTCACTTAAATCCAAATATCTCACCATATGAAATTCTCTTGCTTATCCTGTTTCTTTTATGTAGAAATAGACTCAATAATATTTAATTTAATATCTCATTCAACCTCTAATTCAATTTCCACCATTTTTGTGAGTTTTCAAAGTGATACAATTGCTGTTGTCCAAACTGTTCTATTGCTAATTTAACTCTTTCATGTTTCCTTTATATTAATTTTTCATTTACACACATATAACACCAAAGTATATCCATGGTTAGCCATTCCAATAACTAGTCATTATCAAATATTTACGAGCCAATCATTGGCCAATTTAACCTATTCATCAACAACAAAGACTTAAACATATCATTTCTCAATTTAATTTGGCCTAAAAGCCTCACACACGATTATCAATCACATTTACTACGTATTCGTAACTCATAAGCATGGACTTATAATCACAAGGTCATTCTCATAGGTATAACTTACTCGTTTACATTCTTACCAAAATTCGATTACATACCGAGCACATTGCTCATGCGTGTATACATACATATACCTACACTTAATCGTCAGATAATCACATTCATTTACACTTTAGTCATTTTCCATCTTTAACATAAACTTTAATTCTTTAATCCGTTGAACCATTTGGAATATCGAAGGATACTCGGAAATTTTCATACACATAGTAGGATGCCAATGCCATATCCCAGATATGGTCTTACATGAGATCGTATGTCGATGCCATGTCCCAGACATGGTCTTACACTAGCTCTCGTCTCAATGCCGATGCATGTCCCAGACATGGTCTTACATTGGCTCTCATAATGTGGCCGATGCCATGTCCCCGACATGGTCTTACACTAGCACACATATCACCCAAATGTCATGGCATTTGTATTCTATCTATTCCTAAGGTTCAACCGGGATTTTCATTCTTGATTCTTCGCCAAATCATCATCAATCGAATTCGTAGAAACATATATATACAATTCATGCAATATCAAAATATTAATTACATAATATAATGTTGTATTATTTGCACACGAACTTACCTCGACTTAAAATGGCGAAAGGGACCAAGTCGTCCAATATTCGTCTTTACCCCGTTCTAAGTCCGAAACTAGTTTTTATTTATCTAAAATATCACATTTGACTTATATAGTTATTATACTATTCAATTCAGTCCAAAAATCATATTATGGCAAAATTACATTTTTGCCCCTAAAATTTATCATATTTACACTTTTGCCCCTAGGCTCGTAAAATGATTTTTATTCAATTTCCTTGTATTTTATGCCTTGCCGAACCATTTTCATAACTATAGAAGTCCACAATTTGAATTATTTCACACCTTTACCACCTATTTTACAACTTTTACAAAATGGTCCATTTTAGGTGTTTTCATGAAAATCACTTAACAAAAGTTGTTTATTTAACAACCAAGATTCATTTTCTTCCATAAAAATGCAGCAAAAAACATGAATATTCTCATGGCAAAGCCCTAGACTTTCAACCATTTTGCAAAATCGTCCCCTCATTAGCTAGATTAAGCTACAAGGGTTCCAAGAATACAAAAATCATCAAAAATGACCATCAAAATCACTTACTTGTGAGAGTTAGAAGTTGCTAAAATTTTCAAGCTTCCATGGCCATTTCCTTGGGTAAGAATCGGTGGAGAAGAAAGAGAAATAAGAAAGATGGTAGCTTTTTGCTATTTTTTCCTATTACCCTATTAACTTATTTACCAAATTAAACCTTTTAATAACTTCACCAAATCCACCTACTACATGTCCATCTTTGTCTCCTCACTTTTCTATTGGTATAATTACCAAGAAACTGCTCATACTTTTCAATTCTATAGCTATTTAGTACCTTTATCAATTAGACCTCAAGTTTTGCACATTACGCGATTTAGTCCTTTTTATCAAATTGAGCACTCAAACGAGGAAATTTCTTTATGAAAATTTCACACAACTTTAATATCATACTATAGACATCAAAATAATAATAAAATAAATTTTTTGATGTCGGATTTATGGTTCCGCAACCACTGTTCCGACTAGGCCCAAAATCAGGATGTTACAATTCTCCCCCTTTAGGGATTTTCGTCCCCGAAAATCTTACCAGAATCTAGATTTGAGATTTGTTTTCTAAGTGCCTCATCAATTTCTCACAAAACTCGATCAAGTGTCAACCGGGTTCGGTAATTGCAACCATACACACTCCATACAAGGCCGTCTTTACGCGCAACTAAAAGATTATTATTACACACATTCAATCAATGGTAATTATTTTTCTCATTCGCTTTCAAATTCTAAAGCACCACAACGAAACATTTCCTCGAGGATCTAAAATTTCCTTTCGGGTTAACTATCTGAAATATTAGAGTTTAGCACGCTGATTGATCTAAAAGTCTCCGACATGTATAATTCAATCTATCAAAAGAGTAATTTTTACATACCGAGATAAAATTGTGCACACTTCTCCACACGATCAACAATAATTCAGACATCGTCTTCCTTTTACACTAAATCCTTTGAAATTTTATTTTTTTCACCACTCAGATAATAACACAGACTGTAACAGTCCTGAAGGTACTTGATAATCAGTTTTAACCTGTTGATAGTTTAGACATCTAGACACATATTTAGAAGTATCACGTTTCATACTCATTCGCTAGAACAATCGTCTCAGGTTATCGTACATCTTAGTACTCCCCGAATGAATAGGTAATTATTTTATAATCTCATGATTTCTTAATACACGAACTCTATCCTGAAATAATGAATAATCATCGGTTCCAATTTGAAATTCTGAATCAGGAGTCAATTTACTTTGACCCCTTTTTAACTTGTGATTCACTGACACATTTCTGGGCTTCATAAATTCGATGAATACACACAATTTAGTTTCTAACTTAGCTAACGACTATCCATCATCCGATATAATCAATCGTATAATCATCACTCGCAAAGCACACATAGGTTTCCTATTCAGAACATCCGTGACTGTAATCGTTTTCTATGGATAATAATCAATCACTGACTCAAAAGCTTTCGACAATTCAAGCCATCTTAGCAGTCCCAAATTCAGATCTCTTAGAAATTTCAAATGTTTTAAATTTTTGTGGTCATCAAAAGGTTACATTACTTATCAAATAATTAATGTTGCTTACTATTCAGCACAATTGCAAATAACTCGAATAATCTTTCAAGCAAATAATCTAATCAAACTAGACATCTGAATCGATCTTGACTGTCAAATTATGACTTTTCAATTATTAATCAACTGTGACCAAGGCTATATAATCCCCCGTATACTAAGCAGACAATAGCCGGTAGAAACAGAATACTATCATCTCCTGAATTCTATCACCAACTTTTCTTTACAATTCAAACATTATCTCACCATCTAATTCTGTCATCATTAGGTTTATATTATTCCATCCACTATCATAAACCAACTCAGAAAAACTTCCAATTAGTATATTCTTTAGGTATCATACCTGTATGTTTTGTTTCATCGAAGTTGACTTCTTTAACCTTAGCCTTGCATAATCCGAATGATCTTCAAAATGATTGAATATCTCTTTTAGTTCTATCCTTACTTATCGACTCATTCTTTTATCTGGCCACCATAATAGTTCATTCAACATAATTCTCATAAAATTTCATCATAACACACCAGTTATTTTAGGCAATTTAACACACATATTCACGGTATTCACCCGTATCCTTTGTCTCTTCCAAAGGTTCATCCGAGAATTTCCTCACTTTCCATCATTTTAATAAATATCAATAATATTCACTCGCATTTCACATAATACATTAATATGTAAAAACATAAGTAAAAAGGATGTATCATTTTACTCATTTCAAATCTTATCATAAACATTGCTCACATTTACATGCACTTATACCCTGCACTTGTCATCACATAGTCACACGTAATTTCACTTAGTCAAAGTTTCCCGATGAACACTTCGGAATAATACCGAATACACGGTGGTTTCGCACACAGCCCACCAATAATAATAAATATGGTGGTATCGCACACAGCCCACCAATAATAATAAATACAGTGGTATCGCACACAGCCCACCAATAATAATAAATACGGTGGTATCGCACACAGCCCACCAATAATAATAAATACGGTGGTATCGCACACAGCCCACCAATAATAACATATTCACATACTGCCGTGGTCAACCTATGGTCTTTATCATCAATCCATCACATGTCTCTAAATGAAAGTACCCGTTTCCAGCGTTCTACTCGGTTCACAAATTTAATTCCATTTTCATAACTTATCAACATTTATAATATTTTATCTATTGCATAAAATCACCATAATTTATCGAAATACAACATTCAACCAGGACAGTAACATTGTACCCAAAATTCTCAAATTATGGTTATTTCATTTTATACATCCTCACATACATATTATGAACTCTTATTCATACCTTACCACATTTCAACTTATCAGAAACATATTTTCAAATATCTCAGTGTCAATGTCAGCATTTTCAAAAATAGCTCGGTTGGAAAGCACCTCTGTCTCAACAAACAATTTCGTTAAAGCCCGGAGATATCACACTATCACAGTCCAAATATGGCATGTATAGCTAGACTCTTACTCATGCTAGGTTAGTCCGAGAATCGACTAAACCATAGCTCTGATACCACTAAATGTAACACCCCTTACCCGTGTTCAACGCCGGAACAGGGTACAAGGCGTTACTGGACAATAACATTTGTGACTGAACAATTTCAAGGCATAAATTTTCATTTAAAAATTTAAAACTTTTATCTTATCTCATCAAGTCCCTAAAATGGGCCTACGAGGCCCAAAACAGGCTTTGGGAGCGATTCGAGACTAAACCGAAAACTTTTGAAACTATTGAAACATTTAGAAAATTTCCTTGTTTTGGAGAGTCACACACCCGTGTGGGCAAGCCGTGTGGTTACATCCGCCCGTGTGGCCCAGGACACGCCCGTTTCCTCCACCCGTGTAACTCTCTGTTTATGATGTCATCATTCGTTTTGGATCACATGACCAAGTCACACACCCGTGTGCTAGATCGTGTCCTCCACACGTCTGAGACACACGGTCGTGTCTCTGCCTGTGTGGTCAAAAAGTTGGCTATTTTCCAAGCCAATTTCTACCCTATCATGCCCATACTTGAGTATAACTTGATTGACACATTTCATGACATATTAAAGCTACCAAAACATACACCACACACACGTAACGAGTCATAGCATACAATTTACTCAACCCTGGAATGCATCCTCATGGGTTTATAGCATAACCAATTTATTTGGTCACATTATATGAAATTATACAACAATGAACTCCGAACATCAAGGTTACACACATGACCAAGTTCCCTATACATTCCATAAACTTAAGTATAACATCATCGATACCTAAATTGTAAGCTTGATAGTGTGATAGATTCTTTGGTGACTTCCAACCCGAGCTAACCTGAGTACATTATAAACATGGAAAACAGCGGAGTAAGCTATAAAGCTTAGTAAGTACGTATGTAAATAATAAAAAATTGATTACAATGCTTTTAACAATCCTCATTGTAAGCTCTCAAGATAATACCATCATTATTACATAAAATTTCACAATTCATTTATGTTCATCTTGAGCTGTTTACTTGAGTTACAGTCACTAAATTATTTTTATTCGGATCTACGAAACTCCAAATTAAGATCCTATAATTTTCCCTGAAACTAGACTCACATATATTCTTACCATAAAATTTCCAGAAGTTTTGGTTCAGCCAATCAGTACAGTTTATTCTTTAAAGTCTCCCCTGTTTTGTTGTCTTACAGTTCTGACCCCTCTTCACTAAAAATTAAATATCTCATTGTACAGAACTTGAATGATGTTCCCGTTTGTTTCTCTTGAAAATAGACTCATTAAGAAATTTAAGCATATAAATTTTATCCCATGATTATTTTTGTAAAATTTTTAATGAATTTCCCAAGTTAGAATAGGGGATTCCGAGATCATTCTAACCCTGTTTCTTTTATGTAAAAATAGACTCAATAATCTTTAATTCCATATCTCATTCAACCTCTAATTCAATTTCCACCATTTTTTGTGAGTTTTCAAAGTGATACAACTGCTGCTGTCCAAACTGTTCTATTGCTAATTTAACTCTTTCATGTTTCCTTTATATTAATTTTTCATTTACACACATATAACACCAAAGTATATCCATGGTTAGCCATTCCAATAACTAGTCATTATCAAATATTTACGAGCCAATCATTGGCCAATTTAACCTATTCATCAACAACAAAGACTTAAACATATCATTTCTCAATTTAATTTGGCCTAAAAGCCTCACACACGATCGTCAATCACATTTACTACGTATTCATACATCATAAGCATGGGCTTATAATTACAAGGTCATTCTCATAGGTATAACTTACTCGTTTATATTCTTACCAAAATTTGATTACATACCGAGCACATTGCTCATGAGTATATACATACATATACCTACACTTAATCGTCAGATAACCACATTCATTTACACTTTAGTCATTTTCCATCTTTAACATAAACTTTAATTCTTTACCCCGTTGAACCATTTGGAATATCGAAGGATACTTGGAAATTTTCATACACGTAGTAGGATGCTAATGCCATATCCCAGATATGGTCTTACATGAGATCGTATGTCGATGCCATGTCCTAGACATGGTCTTACACTAGCTCTCATCTCAATGCCGATGCCATGTCCCAAACATGGTCTTACACTGGCTCTCATAATATGGCCGATGCCATGTCCCCGACATGGTCTTACACTAGCACACATATCTCCCAAATGTCATGGCATTTGTATCCTATCTATTCCTAAGGTTCAACCGGGATTCTCATTCTTGATTCTTCGCCAAATCATCATCAATCGAATCTGTAGAAACATATATATACAATTCATGCAATATCAAAATATTAATTACATAATATAATGTTGTATTATTTGCACACGAACTTACCTCGACTTAAAATGGCGAAAGGGACCGAGTCGTCAATATTAAATCTTTCCCCGTTCTAAGTCTGAAACTCGTTTTTCTTTATCCAAAATATCACATTTGACTTATTTAGTTATTATACTATTCAATTCAGTCTAAAAATCATATTATGGAAAAATTACTTTTTTGCCCCTAAATTTTATCATATTTACACTTTTGCCCCTAGACTCATAAAATGATTTTTATTCAATTTCCTTTCATTTTAGGCCTTGAAGAACCATTTTCATAACTATAGCAGTCCACAATTTGAATTATTTCACACCTTTACCACCTATTTTACAACTTTTACAAAATGGTCCATTTTAGGTGTTTTCATGAAAATCACTTAACAAAAGTTGTTTATTTAACAACCAAGATTCATTTTTTTCCATAAAAATGCAGAAAACAACATGAATATTCTCATGGAAAAACCCTAGAATTTCAATCATTTTGCAAAATAGTCCCCTCATTAGCTAGATTAAGCTACAAGGGTTCCAAAAATACAAAAATCATCAAAAATGGGCATCAAAATCACTTATTTGTGAGAGTTAGAAGTTGATGAAATTTTCAAGCTTCCATGGTCATTTCCTTGGGTAAGAATCGGTGGAGAAGAAAGAGAAATAAAAAAGATGGTAGCTTTTTGCTATTTTGTCCTATTAACTTATTTACCAAATTAAACCTTTTTAATAACTTCACCAAATCCACCTACTACATGTCCATCTTTGTCTCCTCACTTTTCTATTGGTATAATTACCAAGCAAGTGCTCATACTTTTCAATTCTATAGCTATTTAGTGCCTTTATCAATTAGACCTCAAGTTTTGCACCTTACGCGATTTAGTCCTCTTTATCAAATTGAGCACTCAAACGAGAAAATTTTTTTATGAAAATTTCACACAAATTTAGTATCATACTATAGACATCAAAATAATAATAAAATAAATTTTTCAATTTCAGATTTGTGGTCCCGCAACCACTGTTTCGACTAGGCCCAAAATCAAGATGTTACACACACACCCAGAACACTTAACCACTGAAGCAGATACACAGTTGTGTCAAAAATTTCCAGAAGCAAAGATAAGTTATTTGGGGCGTTACATAATGTGTTAATGAAGCACTTAAATAAGCTTCATTCATTATGTTGCATTGAATGTTAATTTACTTATAAATAGAACTCTTTTGTAAATGAAAATAAGATACGAGAAAATTCTTAGTTTACTTTAAGTGTTCTTTTATTTGATTATTTTATAACACTTCACATATTATTGAAAATATTCAATATTAATATTTTAATAATAAATATTTATTACAATTATAAATATATTAATAATAAATGTTTTGTAGTATAAAAGTTATAATATGTGATAAGTCTATGTACTCTTCACAAATTTTCAATTTAGTCTCTATACTTTTATTTCAAGAATTTAGTCCCTCTACTTTTTAGATTTGAAAATCAAGTCCAATTGTTGACATTGTTAATTTTTTTTTTGTCAGTTTTGTTGATGTCACATTTTTAAATAAAAAATACCCACTTGGTAGTTATGTAACTAAAAAATGACGTTTTAATTAACCTGGATAAAACAAAATATTTTTAATATATGCAAAAATAATGTAAAATATAAATTTATAGATACAAAATAAACTCAATTAAACAATGAAAAGATAAGAAAATCTCAAATATATGTTTGTTTCATTAAAAACAAATTTTATCAAATATTTTTAAGAAATCTGTCATACAATAGAAAATATGTTATACATATTCATCCAAACACTAGAAAATGTTAACTTTTCCCGAAAAGTAAGTCATTTTCCAGAAATCCTTTTCCAGAAGCCATTTTCAGGGAAACAAATAGACCCTAAATTTTTAAACTTTTAAATTAATTGTTATGAATATCTTATTAAGTGGATGTCCATCAATATCAAGATAAGTTTTGATGTACTTTAAATTCTAATAGTCATTAGAAGTATATCTCTACTTCATTTATACTTCTTATGCCTTTAAATAGAGACTTTGGAGAAGCTTTGTAAATATTCCAATTGATCAATAAAATATGCTCTCTCTTTTGCTTTCATATTTTCTTTGTTATTTACTTTTTGTCACTTTATTTTATAACACGTTATCAGCACGATTCTCTTTTATTTTATAATATAGTCACTCCAAATCTGCTACTCAAGTTGTTATAGATTGCCTTCTAGAGATTGCAATTTCAGTCTTCAATTGAGGCCTGTGCACTATGGGTATTCAGTATCTAAAGAAATTTATATAATCCTTACGTGGGTGATGAAGATGATGTTAAAGATCTTCAGGTATATTTTACTATGATTTATTTATTATATAATGTTTATTATAATTGGAGACTAATCATGACAAACATGAATATATAGATTCTAATTTGAAATCCACGTATGTTTGCGATGATGATTATGAAATAAAGAATCAATGGAGGCATTTAGAAGTCTGTCCTACTAGATTTGTTGCATTCCCCGAAGTGAATGCAAACATAAAGAAAATAAAAGATATAATAATGAACCACTAAAAGTTAGAACATAGTAATAAATAAGAGAACAATGAGAGTTCTCAAGATAACTCTTCAAAGGTTAAAGATAACTTATGTTATCAATTTGATATGAAAGATTATTGGCTACATATGTGGTGTATGCTCAAATATTTTATTTTTGTTAATGTTCTTTGAGGAAGGATATGAGAATGTAGTAATGAATTCTATCATTACAGATAGAAAATATTTATCTTATTTGGTACTGAAACAAACAAATATATCAATATCAATATCTAAAAAGTACAAAATTTGTGATGATTAATGCATTAGTTTTAAAAGAAATTCATTATAATAGATATCATATTGAGATTGTGAATAAAGAAAAGATTATATTTCTTATGAATCACTATTGCTATAAATATCTATTTTCAAAGGATGAAAAAAAGGGAGGATTGAGTTATTGATTACTCTTGTTATTAAATTGAATTGACTGTGACTATCTTTGTGATATTCTTTTATCATCATCCCCATTAAGGGATTGAAAGCAAAATATTTGATTGTGAAAGATCTACTTATGAGCAATAGGATATGATAATTCTATCTAAAGCTCGTTATTGTTGGATGCACCTAAAGTTGCAAGCTTTTTTTAAAACTGTGAGTATGAATCTACAGTATTCAGAATAAGTTATCAATTAAATTATGTGGAAAAATATTACTAATGAGAACTTCCAAGAGAAAATTTATGTATGAAAAGTCATTGGTTATGTACCTATTATACATCTAGAAAATATTGATTTAGACTTCACATTGATTTAGACATTTCTGGTAGTAAATATCACAATAGTACTTATATGTGGATACAAAGTAAAAGGAATGACAGTAAAATTATCAATTTATCACAATTTTGTACATTAAAATGCATATTAAAGTAAACCAAAAGTTTACTGATACAAATATATTTACTACTTGGTGTGACCAATTAGACCATCCTGGATCATATATGATGCGAAAATTAATTGAGAATTCATATGGACATTCATTAAAGAACCAGAAGATTCTTTAATTTAAAGAATTCTCATTTGTTGCTTGTTCTCAATAAAAATTGATTGTTAGAAACTCACTAGCTAAAGTTGAGATTTAGTATCTTGCATTTCTGAAATGAATATGGGCCCATTCATCCACCATGTGGATGGTTTTGATGTTATATGATTTTGGTAGATGCATTTACAAAATAATCACATATGTATTACCAACTTGCAACTTGTCGTTTGTAAGATTGCTTGTTTAAATAATTAATTTCAGATCATGCAATTAAGACAATTCATCTTGCTAATACTAATGAGTTTATATCTTAGTCTTGTATTGGTTGAGTTTAAAAACTTTTGTAAAAGTTTGTTATTTATGCGCATAATGGTTTAGAGAAATTATTGATTGAACGCCTCTGGTTAATGTCTAAACCATTACTTATGAGAACTAACCTTCCTATTTCAACATGAGATTATGTTGATTTATGTGTTGTACACATAAAGCCAATAAGTTATAAATACTCCCCATTACAATTGATTTTTGGTCAAGAGTTAAATATTTCTCATCTTTGAATTTTTGTATGTGCGTATATGTTCCAATTGCTCCTCCACAACAAAGATGAGTGAATACTCAAAGAAAGTTGAAAATATATATTAATTACGAGTCTTCTTATATTATTATATGTTTTAAATGTATTGGAGATTCAATTATGATATGATTTACGATTTTTATTTTGATTTGATAGTTTTCTCGACATTAGGGGGAAAGAAATAATAACTTGTAATGAATTGGGGGGAGAGTAATTTGAACCAGAAGTTCAACAAGGATAACTCATTACAAGTTTCATTTATGAAAATTCTCATAAAAAAATAAATCTAGATGGTTATATAGTGGAGGTGGGTACTCTAGAATAGACCCAAGACATAACTAAAACTCCAAAAGAGATTGTAACACCCCAGAACTCGGCCTAGAAGTTTAGACCGAATCCCGGAGGTTACATTTATCACTGAAGTGATCGTGGGAAAATTTTGGTTCAACAAGTGAGAAAATAGACAGTATTTTGGTTACGTAAAAATTTTCAGTTATTAAATCCCGATACTTCAAAATAAATTTGTTTAATCCAAATAACATCTACTTGCTTTTAACACAAAATTTCATACCACAGTATTTAAACAGAACTTACAGTCCAAAATCGTTTACATAAAACTAGGATTTACAATAAACACTTTTTGTAACCAGTTTTTTTTAAAAAAAAAACATGACACTACCGAGACCTCCGTATACCGAGCCCAACATCAGAACACGATCTGTACCTAAAAGGGGAAACATTGAAGGGGGTGAGCTACACGTGTAACAACCCAAACCCGGCCCAAACATTACGACCGAATTTGATTTGTTACGGAGAAAAACCTTGTGAACACCATTTCGATACCTATTTAATTTTTATTGAAAACTTCTCGTTTTCGGTTATCTTGCCAAAGCTACACTTAGATTTAATTTGGAAATTTAATTAAGTCCGATTATTATACCAGTTTCAAGTGTGCCCGATGGCACGATTAAACTTTTTCGTGTTAACTTAAGAAAACATGTGATTTTAGTTCAATTTAATAATATAGTTTAAAGTAAACATCCAATATAAAAAAAAACACAAATAAAGTTTATGGAGGCCTTATTACAACCAAAGTAAAAATAACCAAATTTAAAGTTCTATAAATTTAAATCCTTTGCATGGCCACCTCGAGTCCAACTGGCTCCTCAACCGCCATCTACGAGTCACACGAAAAATGTTAAAGGAGAAGGTGAGTCACCAAGACTCGATATGTAACCCTTCCCCCGTTTAAAAACAACATTTCATACACAACATATAACGATTAATATGCGAGTATCCTGTGCCCAACCTAGCCAACCAAACGCCTTTGTCTACCCCATGTGGTACCAAACCCACGGTGACCGTAGTCACAATGTGTTACCAAAACACTGGTGGTGCCAAACCACTTTGGTGACATATAGTCACGATGTGCTACCAAAGCTTTGGTGTCCGTAGACACAAATCGGGTGATGGGGCCAACCCATCGTGTGATACCAAATCACGGCGCGACGATCCCATATCTCAAGTGGGGCCAACCCACGGTGGTGTTAACCACGGGGACAAGTCGCTATGAGGTGCCAAACCTCTGGAGGTACCAAACCTCACGGTGACATATAGTCACAGGTGTGTTACCAAAACAACGGTGCTCGTCAAGACGAAACATCACCGCCCCTCCTCTCATATAGCCCATAGTAGGTAAGCGAGTTAACAACAGATCTCATGCATTCATCACATGTATCAATAAACCATGCTTCCCAAAAGCATTAAAGTAATCTCATATCAACGAGAGACTTACGGGATCCTCACTTGTACCGTTAAGGTACCAATCCGCATCTACATCAAGCAGATTTACATACAAAATATATATAACACAACATTAACTGCTATAAGTGTGTATGTACACACCTGTCACCCACGAATAATCTAAATCCCGAATGAAGAAGTCGGCCACCTTAGATCCACTAGCCCCTATATTCGGCCAAGATAGTGTTAGTGATATGGCCCATTCGGCCAAACCAAATAATCCTTTTAGGGTTATTGCTTGATCCCGTATCCTTACCTACTCGCTTTGAATACTAGTCTCAGCACCCAAATCACGAATCTGGTTCACACCTTAGAATCGGTCAATGGACAATGTCAGTAGCCCTCGGCTTTAATCAAATACCAACTAAATGAAATCTTCTTACCACTACTACCAAAACCGATTGCTGGAGATTAGGGCTTGGGTCAACTGCTTCACAATCTTGGGGTACCTAGCAGGGATCAATTCCCGAAAGCATTTAGAAACCCTGATTACCATTGCCGAAATCGGCACTTATTCCCCCCTAATAGAAATCGACAAAAACACAGAGGAGGAGAAAGATGGCATTCGGCCATACCTACCTTCACCAATCGTTTGAAAAGAAATCCCGGAGAGACTTATGTTACTCCTAATATTCGGCCAAAGTGCTTCTAGATAGGAGAAGGGAATTTCGGCACAAGGTAGGGAGTAGATTCGGCTAATATAGAAAGAGAAGAGAAGGGAAAAGAAAGTAGGGATTCGAAGAAAGGGTAGAGAGAGTTTGGTTTCTCCAACAAGAAGAAGAGGGGTAGGGATTAATGGTGGTTTCGGTTTTGAGAAAAGATGAAAAAGAAGGAAAAGGGGTGGAAGATGAGAAAAATGTCTAGCCGAAATTGTCAAGTAAGAGACTAAGAGAATTCGGCCTCCCCCTCTACATAGTTCCCTTGCCGATTACTCCTCTCCAACAAGGAGTCCTAGATTCGGCCAACACCCTGAATTACTCTTGGCCAATTGTTTAAAATCATTCAAAAGAGTTTGAATTAATCAGGTTCCTACTTTTTCTCTCTGCCAACTTTTAATCAAATATTCAAATAAAATCCAAATAAAATCCTTATTATCCTGAAGTGTTTGAATTGAGCATTTCTCTCTCTCTTTTGCCGTCCAAAATAAAGAGCAAAAAGGAGGATTTTGTGACTCGAACCAAGGCTCTCCCTTGCTCCTTGGTGGCGTCACATGCTAGCTCTTAAGTGGGCTTGCTTTGCCACTTATCCAAGGCCTAATTAGTGTCAGATTACACCTATTTATTCTTATAACACCCCTCTTGCTAAGGCTCCTTCTTTTAAAATTTAAAAACTGAAATTTTTCTATCAAACCGGGCACACTCAAAGCCTTAAATTAAGCTCTATTATTCCATTAATAATATCACAGCAGTTCATAACAAGAAAATAATCAAATTCCAAATAACCCCATATTTGGGATGTTACAACACGAGCTCAGTGTGAGTTCGATACGTGACTAATAATAGAATTACGGAACTTATTTCAATAGCGAAATAGACTTATAGATATACACAGAGTTAGGAAGTAAACTTGGAACCAATGTCCCAACAGAACGTAACAACTCAAGCACATCAAATCACACACAGACACTCAGTCACAAGTGTTATTCAGTCAGGCAGAATACAATCAGACAATCTTACACCCAGAACACGCAACAGATGCGTATGAATGCAATCAAGTATTAAAAACTCACCCATCCAGCCAAAACACCTCTCCGTCCCCCGATCACACCCCAAAAGAGCAGTTTAAGCTCATCCAACCAAACACACCACATAGGACCTCAAAAAGCCCATCCAACCCTACACACCATGTATGTGGGCTAAGCCACTCAGATATTAATACGCAACAAAAATTTGTCATCATATATGTCGTCTGATGCATGCGGTAAAGCTTGTTGTCTGAGACATGTTGCAGTTTAAACTGCGAGATCAGATAATAATATGCAGCAAAGCTAACATACATACGGTACAGTGCGGTAAACCGCTGTATGAATAAGTTGCAGTAAAACTGCAAGATCAGATCAGATTTAGTCTTCCTTCTCTTCACAGCCAACCCCAAAATTTCTTTATGCTAGTGCATGTATGCTTACAACATCACAAAAACAATGAACACATCTAGAGACAGTCAGACAGAAACAAATATGCACACACACCCAGCTAATCGGGTTCAGAATTAGACTTTCACACAACAGTCACAACATTACATAAGCCGAAGCCCAGATCAGAGTCTTACCTACCCTCACTAAAACCTAGCCAAGGGTCGAAACACCCAGACACATTTTCCGATCAAAAACATACACAGAACCAAAGTTGATGACTTAGGACCACACGGCCGTGTGCTCTGGCCGTGTGGAAATGCCTAGACCATGGGGGCTCAACACGCCCGTGTAGGGGGCCAACACGGCCGTGTGAAAGGAGGCACACGACCGTGTGGATGAGGCACATGCCCGTGTGGTCTAGGGACATGGCCGTGTGACAGGTCATGCAACTCCCTGTCCATTTGTTCTAAAATAGAGTACAAGGTAGACACGACCGTGTGAGGGTCTCACACGTCCGTGTGCCCACCAAACACGGTCGTGTGTCCAAAACAAACACACGTATGGGATCCCTAAATCCCCAAATTAGCCACACAACCGTGTGGTCAGGTCGTGTGGCACCAAATTATTAAATCCCTAATTCCCAAACACACACGCCCGTATGCCCAGGGGACACGGCCGTGTGGAAATCGACTATTTTCCCCAAATCAGCCACGCGGCTTTGTGGCACCATATTTTGTTCGAAAACCCTAATTCCTAAATGCGCACGACCGTGTGAACCGCCCGCGTGAGGGCACACGCCTGCGTGGCCACCCGTGTGGTCACAAAACCACACCAAAATTGGCCAAAATCTCAGTTTTGCGACATCAGCACAAATCCCAGTTGTTAACCACTCTTAAAACAACAGAATTTTACAGAAATCCTCCAGATTCAACAATAATTTCATGTCAAAAATAAGCAGTTTAGAACACACATAAGTTTTTGAATTTCACAGCAATTCGGTACCAATTACCCACTTCAATACACACTCAAAATTATAAGATACTAGAAGAAAAGAGGTTCGAAACCCACACCTTATTTTGCGATAAAAACACTCCAACAATCAGTGAACCACAAAGCCTTCACTCATTGCGCAATTATATCTCCCCCAAGAACCCGAAACCAAATCAAAACAACGAAACCGCAATGACAGAAAAGAAAAAAAAAATTAGTGAGAAGAGAATGAGAGAGGAGAAAAGAGGAACATACCAAGAAACATTAAGAAACCCCGAAAAAAATACGTGGTTTTTTTTCTCCCATTTTTTTCCATATCACAAAATAATAAATAAAAAAAACAAATAAAAATAAAATCTAATATTTTAAATCTAGAACAAAGCTAAATTAAAATAATTCCCTCAAAACACACCTGAGGACTCGAACCCGGGACCTCCAGGCTAAACTAACACACAACCAACCACCAGACCAGCAGGCCCATTCTGACACTTCAACGCGAAAACAAACTCAAATGCCCGATCTAACCACTGACCCTACCTACAAGTCCCAAAAATTCTAACCCCAAAAATCAGGGTATTGCAGAAATTCAGGTACTTGAAACTGAAGATTAAAATAGTGAAAATATGATATATCGATAAGTTATATCAATTCGAGAAAATGTCGAACCGATAATAAAAGTGGTCAACAATGGTTTTGCATGTAATATTATTGTTGAAATAATGAAATAAAAGGAGGATCTTAAATAAATGTATTGAGAAATATAGATATGGAATAAATTGGTCTAAATAGAAAGACGCAACTCAAGTACAATTAAATTCGTGGAGTTTTTGGACCAGTAGTCCAAATATCTAAAGGTATAAAGCCAATAATGGTACAAATGAAGTAGTTTTGCAAAAGCGGAATAAAAATATGAAGTTTTTTGCTAAGTCCTAACATTGATTATGAAAAGATATAATATTCTTTTGTTGTAACACCCCAAACTCCGCCTAGACGTTATGGCCGAATCTGGCGATGTCACATAATAGCGTGTTGAAACTAAGTTGTTACGATAAAACCGTTTTCATTTATTTACTCTTGTTGACTCTAAAATCGCTTACTTATTTAATTGATTGTTTTAAAACACAATTCGTTGCGGAAGCTTTAGAAATCATTTATTTTATGAAAAACCGAGTTAATTAGGTAAATCCGTCCATCTTAGAAAACCCCTTTATTTTAGAGAAACCCGTTTGTTCGTTGAGTTTGAGCAATTTTTAGATCTACGAAAACAGTCTAAAATCCGAAATAAAAGCAAACAGTCCAAAAAGTTCAATTTACATAAAAAAATAACCCAGAAAATAATTAAGAAATAAATACCAAAACTGGAATTAAAATAGTTTAAAATACGTGTGGCCACCGTCGAGTCCTCCATTGCACCGATCCGTCAAGTCTGGGGATTACCTGTGCACATTAAACAAAAAGGGTGAGTTTACGTAAACTCAGTGTGTAATCCCGCAGAAACAAACAAACAATCAGTATTCAAAGTGCACAGTTGAACAGTCTTGGGCCTAAGCCCTTTTCGATGATCGATGATAGTTTGGGCCTTAGCCCATCTCGATCTGATGTCAAAATGCGGTAGGGCCTTAGCCCATCACGAGATCGATGAGCGATATGATTATGCAAGAGCAAAACCTATCCAACCAGCCTCTACACACCATCTCCGTCCAACCCTACATTCCATGTGGGGATATAATCAACCCACCCATTCTACACTCCAAGTAGTACCAAATGCGGCACAATACAATAGTTTGTAGCTGAGCTACCAGTAAATTAGGCTTAAAGCCTTTCAGTACACTTCCTCCGAATAACAACCCCCAACCCAATGCAATGTAACACACAATGGATGACATGCTATTATGCAATTTCAAAGTACATATATTCAGATTCGAGATATTAACATGCCCAGTCATGAGATATCATTCATCAATTTCACACATTTAGGGGTCTAAGTAGCGCCATCGACCCTGATGAGGTTCACACGATCGACTTGGGCGACCCGTGCAACCTTAAAAACATTTCGGTAAAAATGGACCCACATGCCCATGTGATCTGCCCGTGGGGGCCCACACGCCCGTGTGGCCCACTCGGCCAAAATTGGCCTTGTCCGTGTGATCCATTTTTAAAGTAACCCATGCTAGCTCAATACTCATATATGATTTCACTATTTACTTATATGTTCATTCAAAGCTGTCTACTTGAGTCATTATCACTAAATTATTTATATCTTGAGCTACAGAATTCCAAATTAAGATCCTCTTGATGTTTTTGAAACTATACTCAAATACCTTTCTACAAT
The DNA here is from genome assembly GCA_025698515.1 of Gossypium sturtianum. Classification (NCBI taxonomy): domain Eukaryota; kingdom Viridiplantae; phylum Streptophyta; class Magnoliopsida; order Malvales; family Malvaceae; genus Gossypium; species Gossypium sturtianum. Next base: position 61,333,854 of record CM046953.1, on the reverse strand, counting down.
AAAATTTTTATAATTTATAGTTTATCAAATAAGTAAAGTAAAATCTTTAAATTTATCTCGATTCTGCTATTTGACAGATTTGACCTTTTCTTACTAAAAATTATTTATCTCTTAGTACGAAATTTAGATGATGTTTAAGTTTGTTTCTCTTGAAAATAGACTCATTAAGGATTTAAACATATAAATTTAAGCCCCTAATTATTTTTTTACAGTTTTTGATGATTTTCCAAAGTCAGAACAGGGGAACCCAAAATCATTCTGACCTTGTCTCACAAAATTAATTATAACTCATGATTTACAATTACATTGCTTACACTATTTCTTCCATGAAAGACTAGACTCAATAAAATTTAATTTCATATTTTATTCAACCTCTAACTCATTTTAAACTATTTTTGATGATTTTTAAAAGTTAGACTACTGCTGCTGTCCAAAACTATTTTAGTGCAAAATGTTGATTTCCTATTTTTTAACACCCTTATTTCCTTTCTCTACAATTTTTCACATCATTTTCTCTTATTTCTCTTATTTCTCGACAGCAAGCAATTTTGGATTTTCGATGAACCCCATTTTCTGCATTCGGGTACACACTTAGTATCGTTTTGATGCCTAATCACTCCCGAGTACTTCAAGGCCTAAAATCAAGATACTCAACATCAATTTAACGGATTTAAAAGCGAATTGACAACCAAGAACGAATAGAAACCCAACTTACCGCCAACGATAACCCTCCGTTTAACTATTGTTAAGATGAGAACACTGAATTCACCAGTCCGAGCCTCCCTCTACGCCCAAATCGCAGAGAAAAAACATTACCACTTCAGTCGCTAAGAGATTCATGACAGAAACGAAGAGAAACACTTACGAAACTAAGCGAGCACTAATAATGCGTGTAAAAACGAAGGAAAATAAATGGATTAGGGAAAAATCAAGAAGAAGAAAAAGAAGAGAACGATGGAAAAACTCAGAGAATTTCGGCAAGAGGAGAGGGAGAATAATAGACGGCATGAATTGTTTTTGGAAAAGGGAGCCAAAATTCAGTTATGGGAAAAATAAAATAAAATTCTGATAACCCCCAAAATCCCTTAATCTTCTCCCCTAATTCCCACTTCACATCCACTACTCAGAATCCCCCTATTACACAACTCTATCCCGAAATCTGAGCAAAAAAAATAATACATTTGCCTGCGTAGGGATTCGAACATAAGACCTCCACCATAATAACACACCACTTAACCACCAAACCAGCAAGCCCATTCTGATGTAATTGTTCCAACATTTAAACTTAAGCCCTTTGCACAAGGTTAAGGCTTTATTTATAAAAATACCAAAATTTGCCCAAGTAAGGCTTGAAATTTGAACCTCTCACACACACCCAGAACACATAACCACTGAAGCAGATAGACATTGTGTGTCACACATACACAAAATCAAAAATTAAAATTTTGGGGCGTTACAATTCTACCCCTAAAAGAAAATTTCGTCCTCGAAATTTACCCGATCAGAACAGATGAGGATATTGCTAACGCATCGTATCCTCAGGCTCCCACGTAGCCTCTTCAGTGCTATGATTACATCAAAGAACCTTAACCAGTGGAATAGATTTCCTCCTCAGTACTTTTACATCTCGATCCAGAATCTAAACTGGCTCCTACTCAAATGTCAAGTCTGGCCTAACCTCAATCTCCTTAACGGAAATGATGTGAGTAGGATCAAAGCAGTAGCACCTCAACATCGAGACGTGGAACACGTTATGCATACGATCCAACTCTGGAGGTAGCTCCAACTGATAAGCGACTGGTCCCAGTCGCTTCAAAATACGGTAAGGTCCAATAAACCTAGGGCTCAACTTGCCCTTACGACCAAACCTCAATACCTTCTTCTATGGCTAGACCTTAAGGAATACAAAGTCCCCCACCGAATACTCAATCTCACATCGCTTTAGGTCTACATAGGATTTCTGTCTGTCAGAATCCGCTTTCAGTCGATCCCGAATCAGTCTAACCTTATCCTCTGTCTCAGAAACCAACTCAGGACCCAGAACACGTCGCTCGCCCAACTCAGTCCTACATAAAGGAGTGCGACACTTACAACCATACAGTGCCTCGTCAGGTGCCATCTGGATGCTAGACTGGAAACTGTTATTATAGGCAAACTCCGCTAACGACAAATACTCATCCCAACTACCACGAAAATCAAAAGTCGCACTTGCTAAACTTAGCATAGAACTGCCTTTCCCTCAAAGTCTGAAGGAAAAATCTAAGGTGCTCATCATGCTCATCCTCAGTCTTCGAATAAACAAGTATGTCGTTGATGAACACCACCACAAATCGATCCAGATAGGGCTGGAAAACTCGGTTTATCAGGTACATGAAAGCTGCCGGTGCATTTGTCAGTCCAAAAGGCATCACTAGGAACTCGTAGTATCCATAACGAGTCCTAAATGCCATCTTAAGTACATCAGCCTCTTTAACCCTCAACTGGTGATACCCAGATCAGAGGTCAATCTTGGAGAAATACCGAAGCTCCTCGAAACTGGTCAAACAGATTGTCTATCCTCAGTAGGGGGTACTTATTCTTAATGGCCAACTTGTTCAGTTGCCGGTAGTCAATACACATCCGCATGGATCCATCCTTCTTCTTCACAAACAGTATCGGTGCTCTCCACGGAAACACACTCCACGATCCAATAACTCCTAAATCTGAGCCTTTAGCTCCACAAGCTCTTTCAGTGCCATTCGGTAGGGAGCGATGGACACCGAAGCTATACCAGGTAGGAGCTCAATACCAAACTCCAACTCGCGATTCAGAGGTAACCCTGGTAGCTCCTCAAGAAAGACGTCCGAAAAATCCTTTACCGTTCTGATATCCTTAACTGTAGAATCCCCAGAATTCAAAACACTTACGTAGGCCAGGAATGCCTCACATCCCTTACGAACCATCTTCTCTGCCACCAGTGCAGAGATCACATTAGATAAGTAATTCTGGCGTTCTCCAATCATAACTACCTCAGTATCCTCCTCGGCGATCTTTGCCTTCTCCACAAGTGCAGTAAAATCTCGCTCCCTCTGCGGAGCTATCAGAACCCTCAGATTATCCCTGAGACCATCCTCGAAGAGGATACATCGCTCATATTCAGTTGCCACCATACCTCGCGCATAGCGACTTAGTCACAGAAATTCGGCCTCATACTCGACCACTGATCTATCTCCTTGAGTCAGATTTAGAAACTCTCTCCTACGGGCATCCACGTAACTAGCCTCCACATATTTCCCCTGAAAGGCGATCTTAAAATACTCCCAGGTTAGTCGTTCGGGCTGAGCGCCCTCCTTAACAGTGAGCCACCACTGATAAGCCTCATCACGTAGCAGCGACACTCCACCCTTTAATTTATGCTCGGGGGTGCAGTTCAGATCATCCATGATCCTCTCTGTGGCCTCAATCCAGTACTCGGCCACATTAAGGGCAACCCCAGTGACACCCCTGAAAAGCTCAGCTCCATTGGACCGGAGTCGTTCCGTAACCGACCCTCGGCCTCCAGATCCAGTATTGGACCCAACGACCCTCTCCAAAATCCTTAGCATAGCCTGGGACAATACGTCATCCCTAGCCATGCGATTTTGAGACCCAGTCTCAGTAGCAGACGACACTGGCGTCTCACTCGTATCCAAATTCGATATGCTACCCAGTGAAGAGGACTCAGCTCAAGCCCATTTATAGCCTCTACCTCGGCCTCTAGTACCCCGTCCGCGGATACCTAGTGTGCTTATTGTCTAATCACGTTTATTTGTATTAACATTTCTATGAATCAGTTACAGTTCCAGTATTTATTAACAAATGTTTTCTATAAAATAGTATCGATTATTCAGAGTTCGTTTTCATAAATCGTAGTCTCACTACAGTTTTTAGTTTCTCTACAATTTTCAATATACACTAACTAGAGTGTTTTCAGTATAGTTTACTACCTATATTTGTTTCAGAATATACTATCCATAACAATTTCAGTTTAAAACAAATCACAGTTTAGAATACTTACAGGATCGGTGCTGGAGACTCGATGTACCACTTACTCAGTAAAAATATTTCAAATCATTTGGAAATTAATCAATTTTTCGAAAGCCCATTTTTTTTATAAAACCCATAATCCACAGCCGAGTTTTATAACTTGGCTCTGATACCACTAAATGTAACACCCCAAACTCAGCCTAGACGTTATGGACGAATCTGGCAATGTCACATAATAGCGTGTTGAAACTAAGTTGTTACGATAAAACCGTTTTCATTTATTTACTCTTGTTGACTCCAAAATCGCTGACTTATTTAATTGATTGTTTTAAAACACAATTCGTTGCGGAAGCTTTAGAAGTCATTTATTTTATGAAAAACTGAATTAATTAGGTAAATCTGACCATCTTAGAAAACCCCTTTTTTTTAGAGGAAACCGTTTGTTCGTTGAGTTTGTGCAGTTTTTAGATCTACGAAAACAGTCTAAAATCCGAAATAAAAGCAAACAGTCCAAAAAGTTCAATTTACATAAAAAATAGCCCAGAAAATAATTAAGAAATAAATACCAAAACTGAAATTAAAATAGTTTAAAATACGTGTGGCCACCGTCGAGTCCTCCGCTGCACCAATCCGTCAAGTCTGGGGATTACATGTGCACATTAAAAAAAAGGGTGAGTTTACGTAAACTCAGTGTGTAATCCCCCAGAAAAACAAACAAACAATCAGTATTCACGATTACAGATTAAAGCGATCTTGGGCCTAAGCCCTTTTCGATGATCGATGCAGTTTGGGCCTTAGCCCATCTCGAGTATAGTGTCAAAATGTAGTAGGGCCTTATCCCATCACAAGATCGATGAGTGCGATACTTGATTATGCGAAGAGCAAAACCTACCCAACCAGCCTCTACACACCATCTTCATCCAACCCTACACTCCATGTGGTGATATAATCAACCCACCCATCCCTACACTCCTAGTAGTACCGAATGCGGCACAATACAATAGTTTGCAGCTGAGCTGGCAGTAAATTACGCTTAAAGCCTTTCAGTACACTTCCTCCGAATAAAAACCCCCAACCCAATGCAATGTAACACACAATGGATGACATGCTATTATGCAATTTCAGTACATACATTGATTCGAGATATTAACATGCCCGATCTGAGATATCATTGATCAATTTCACACATTTAGGCGTCTAAGTAGCGCTTACGACCCTACGATGAGGTTCACTGATCGACTTGGGCGACCCGTGCAACCTTAAAAACATTTCGGTAAAAATGGGCCCACATGCCCATGTGATCTGCCCGTGGGGGCCCACACGCCCGTGTGGCCCACTCGGCCCAAACTGGCCTTGTCCGTGTGATCCATTTTTAAAGTAACCCATGCTAGCTCAATACTCATATATGTTTTCACTATTTACTTATATGTTTATTCAAAGCTGTCTACTTGAGTCATTATCACTAAATTATTTATATCTTGAGCTACAGAATTCTAAATTAAGATCCGCTTAATGTTTTTGAAACTAGACTCAAATACCTTTCTATAATAAAATTTTTATAATTTATAGTTTATCAAATAAGTACAGTAAAATCTTTAAAACTATCTCGATTCTGTTGTTTGACGGATTTGACCTTTCCGTACAAAAATTATTTATCTCTTAGTAAAAAATTTAGATGATGTTTATGTTTGTTTATCTTAAAAATAGACTCATTAAGGATTTAAACATATAAATTCAACCCCTAATTATTTTTTTACAATTTTTGATGATTTTTCAAAGTCAGAACAGGGTAACCCGAAATCATTCTGACCTTGTCTCACAAAATTAATTATAACTCATGATTTACAATTCCATTGCTTACACTGTTTCTTCCATGAAAGACTAGACTCAATAAAATTTAATTTCATATTTTATTCAACCTCTAACTCATTTTACACTATTTTTGATGATTTTTCAAAGTTAGACTACTGCTGCTGTCCAAAACTGTTTTAGTGCAAAATGTTGATTTCCTAGTTTTTAACACCCTTATTTCCTTTCTCTACAATTTTTCGCATCATTTTCTCTTATTTCTCTTATTTCTCGACAGAAAGCAATTTTAGATTTTTGCCGAACCCTATTTTCTGCGTTTCGGGTACACACCTGGTATCGTTTGATGCCTAATCACTCCCGAGCACTTCAAGGTCTAAAATCAAGATACTCAACATCAATTTAACGGATTTACAAACGAATTGACAACCAAGAACGAACAAAACCCAACTTACATAACGATAACCCTCCGTTTAACTATTGTTAAGACGAGAACACCGAATTCACGATCCGATCCTCCCCTACGCCCAAATCGCGAGAGAAAAACATTACCACTTGATCGCTAAGAGATTCATGATGAAACGAAGAGAAACACTTACCGAAACTAAGCGAGTACTAACTGCGCGTAAAACGAAGGAAAATAAATGGATTAGGGAAAATCAAGAAGAATAAAAAGAAGAGAAAGATGGAAAAACTCAGAGAATTTCGGCAAGAGGAGAGGGAGAATAATAGATGGTAGAAATTATTTTTGGAAAAGAGAGCCAAAATTCGGTTATGGGAAAAAATAAAATAAAATCCTGATAACCCCCAAAATCCCTTAATCTTCTCCCCTAATTCTCACTTCACATCTACTACTCAGAATCCCCCTATTACACAACTCTATCCCGAAATCTGAGCAAAAAAAAAATACCTTTGCCTGCGCAGGGATTCGAACACAAGACCTCCACCATAATAACACACCACTTAACCACCAGACCAGCAGGCCCATTCTGATGTAATTTTCCCAACATTTAAACTTAAGCCCTTTGCACAAGGTTAAGGATTTATTTATAAAAATACCAAAATTTGCCCAAGTATGGCTTGAACTTTGGACCTCTCACACACACCCAGAACACATAACCACTGAAGCAGATAGACATTGTATGTCACACATACACGAAATCAAAAATTAAAATTTTGGGGCGTTACATTTGTGGTGGATGCAATAACCTTTAGATATATTATTAAACTAACAGTTCATAAAAGATTTAACTTGTGTCTAATGATTGTTGTTACAACCTTTTATAAATCACTATATAACAAAGTTTATATTAAAGTCCTTGAAGGATTTAAAATTCTAGAAGCATATTGAAATTCTCAGGAAATTGTTCATTTATATGAATTAAAATAATTTGAACATATGTGATAACTTTGACTAGGTGAATAGTAGTTGAAGGAGGATTATAAAATGATTCAAAATACATATTTGTGTTTTTATAGAAGAATCATGATTAAAGTTTGCTATGATTATTGTAGAAACTCCTGAAGAGATCAAAATATATTTCCCCAAAATTTCCCTTACTCATAACTTTCAAAAGAATGGTGATATAAATACTTAACAAATACATTCAAATAGTTATTTGAAAGACTAGTATTCAAGATTGAATACATAGAATATGAGAAAGTATGTTATGTTTTCATGAGAGGGAGTAAATACGCATTGTACTCTTTTTCCCTTAACTGAGGTTTTGTCCCATTGGGTTTTCCTCGTAAGGTTTTTAATGAGGCAGTATATTATGCGTATTATAGATATGTATACTCTTTTTCCTTCACTAGGAATTATTTTTTCTCACGGGGTTTTTATCTTAGTAAGGTTTTAACGGGGCACATTATCTACCAATAGAAATCCAATGAGGAGTGTTATGAATATTTTATTAAGTGGATGTCCTTTAAGATCAAGATAAATTTTTATGTACTTTAGATTCTAATAGTCATTAGAAGTAGATCTCTACTTCATTTATACTTCTTATGCCTATAAATAGAAACTTTGTAGAAGCTTTGTAAATATTTCGATTGATCAATAAAATACACTCTTTTTTGCTCTCCTATTTTCTTTGTTATTTACTTTCTGTCTCTTTATTTTATAACATTATTAATATTATTTAAATAATGTATTATAGTTTAAAAATTATATTTCATTTTTAAAATAACAAAAAAATATAAATAATATATTTGCCATTAAATTAAACTTTCATCGGACTTGTGATTTGTCAGTAATAAAAAGGTAAGTACTACAAATAATGAATATTTTTGGAAAAAGTTTTTTTTTTTTTCTAACGTAAAAAAGAGTAAGAGGAACAGTAAAATAGTTTTAACTAGATTATTTAATTAAGAAATAAATTATTTTATAATAATATATATTTTGAAGGCTAATTTACTCTAATAATATAAAAAAATATTTTCTTAAATAGGCTGTCAGTAGGATTATTTACTGAAGTGGTTTGTTTAGGTGGGCAGTGCCTTTCTCATAGGCGGCACCACCAATTTTTTTTAATAAATTTTATATTTTTTTTATTTTTTTAAATATTATTTTATTAGTGGTGCCATGTACATAGGCGGCACCACTTTTATATCGGGTCAAAATACCCTTGATAGCCGCATGTGACGCCACTTGGACTGGCGGCACCAGTCGCGCTTGTTTGACAAGCGGCACTAGTGTATTGCCCGGTCCTATCACCGCACCCTCTCTGCACCCACGCCTAGCCCTCCCTGCACCTGCACACTACATTTTAACAGTGTTAAGTCCCTTCATAAGGGGAAAAAAATGAAAATGGGGGACCTTATAAGCATGGTCCCCCTTAAGATGAAGGGTGTGGAAGTGAGGAAAAAAAGAGAGAAAGAAAGGAGAAGAAAGAAAGAAAAAAAGGTATGTATTATTTTAGTAAATAATATTTTTTTTAATTTAAAGGGTTTAGTTATTTTTTTTATGTTGTGAATTTTTTTTGTTATTAATTATTATAAATTGTTTGTGTTTAGTGTTTATGGTTTAATGTTTTTTTATGAATATAAATTTATTTTGTTTTTTTATAATTATTTTATAATTATTTTGTTAGTAATTTATGATTATGTTATAATTTGTTTGTGTTTTAGTTTAGTGTTTTGTGAATTTTTATTAATGTAAATTTTTGTTGTTTTTAAAATTATTTTATAGTTATTTTGTTAATATTTTTTTATTAGGTTATAAATTGTTGTGTTTGGTTTAGTGCTTTTTTGATTTTTTATTAATGTAAAATTATTTTTTAAAATTATTTTTTTTGTTATTTTATTAGTAATTTATGATTAGGTTATAAATTGTTAGTGTTTAGTTTAGTATTTTTTGATTTTTTATTAATGTAAATTTTTATAATGTAATTTTATTTTATTTTTACTTATTTGACAATTTTTATTAATTTATTGAAATGTTGATTAATTTTTTTATATAATTTTATAGGTTGTTTGAAAGAAACTAAATAGGTATGTTTCTATTTTTTATTTTTATTTTATTCGTATTTTTTTATGTTTAGATAGTTTATATTTATTTTAATTATATTATTATTGTAAACTAACATAAATTTTTTTATTGTAGGTAATGAAAGATTTTTTTATTTTTTTTACTGTGTTTTTTGTTACTCACGTATTTACTGTGCTTTTCTGTTTCTCAAATTCCAAATTATTTACTGTGTTTTTTGCAACAAATTAAATGAATTCATTTTTTTAATTGCAGATTTGCAACAAATGAGTTTTTTTATTAATAATGATAATCACATATCAAGTACTATTAATGAGATGGTAATGAAAATGTTATTTGTTACTCACGTCATTTGCAGAACTAAATTACATTATATTAACTATTTTGCTAATTTAATAATGTCAGGGCCCGTACCATGCATTGAGGGGCCGAGTTAATAGTGTAGGGTTTCTGCCAGATGAACGCCTAATGCCATACTTGGAGTTAGCCGGATTCGAATCAGCGGCATTGTTCCGAACCTTTGATCTGCGATACGACTTAATATCCACTTTAGTCGAGCGATGGCGTCCGGAGACCCACATATTTCATTTGCCGTGCGGGGAGTGCACCATCACTTTACAGGATGTTGCACTGTAGCTCAGGCTCCCCATCGACGGGAATGCGGTCACGAGCGTAAGTTTGATCTCTAGGTCGACCGCCCTTTGCTATGACTTACTTGGATGCTCGCCTAGTGAGGGAAAATTTACGGGTTTGAGGTTTTCATGGCTAAAGGCCAATTTCGAGCATTTGCCGAGTACTGCCAGTGAATGAGAGGTGATGCACGCCGTTCAAGCTTACATTATGCACCTTATAGGGGGTGTACTCATGCTGGATTCAAATGGCAACAGGGTCCACTTGATGTATTTGCCCCTATTATCTAATTTGCATAACATCCATTCGTACAGTTGGGTGTCTGCTGTGTTAGCCATTTTGTATTGCGAACTTTGTCGAACGATAGATCCTTCTGCGGTGGACATAGGCGGATGCCTCATATTGCTACAGTCGTGGGCACTTTACCGGATGCCATTCTTGGCATCAATTAGTCACCAATCACATGTATTTCTACTCATTAATAGGTGATGAATTTTTACTCATTATAACAATTAGTTGACTTTTTTTTTCAGATTATATTATTTTAACAATTTGTTTTCGTAGATGAAGCACTAATCCGGGTATCGGGAGGTCATACACGGTTCCGATATACCGTCTGATGATTGAGAATCATGCTGGAGAGGGGGTAAGTTTTTCCAATATTCATGACATTTTATTATTTTATCTCACTCAACCCGCATTAATATAACCATGTTATTAACTATGCAGTTCATTTAGATGTCGTATTCTGTCCCAGAATTTATGGCGATTATTCCCTCGTCTGCCTACGTCCACTTAAACCTATGGTGCATTAGCGCAACCGTTATCAATTTCTAAACAGTGGAGTGGTATCATGGTGATCGAGTACTTCGGCAGTTCGGTTGCATACAGTATATCCCGACACTGCCAGTACGGTTAGGGGACATCCATGGGATTAACAAGAGGGGGAAACATGGAAATGATTGGGCAGAAGTGCATGAAGAATATATTGCATTATGGAACAACCGGTTGGGGTGGGTACCTCAGATGGATCATGCTTTGGATCTGCAGCCCTCGTTAAAGCACATACAGTGGTACTCTAAGGTGGGGAAACAATTTTTTTTTGGTGGGCCGTCGATGGTAGTCCCTTTCGCACATGACACGACTTGGGCAACCCTCTCATCCCCTTCCACATCTGCCTCCTGCACCCGAGCAAGAGGCAAAGCCGGAGATACACTCTGAAGATAGTTCTTATCATCCAGACTTGGGGGCGATAACTATTTCCCGGGCTCGTCAGGTGACGGATAACATTTAAAGTTTGATATCTTCAGCCCACTACCACTGCAGTACTCCACTTCTCCCGGACCATATCCACCTTAGTACTCCACTCTTCCCGGCCCATATCTACCTCAGTACCCCACTCTTCTCGGCCTGTATCCACCGATTACTCCACTCCTCCCGGCTCAAGTTCATCGATGGTGTTTGAGGCATATGATTTTTCATCTATGTTTCGAACACCTCCACATGTGGGTGAAGAGAACGTTGATCATCGTAATCACCCGCAACATGAATGTCGACCCCCACAAAAATATACCCCTAGGACCACACCATCAAACCATCAATTTTAGGGGTTTTTGCAATTTAAATAGTCAAGTTTGTATTTATTTAATGACTTTTTTGCCATTTCAGTTATTAATTTAAGAGGTTTTTTGTATTATTTACGTAAAAAAAAGTGTTATTTAATTTAACAAAAATATAAACGCAACAAACTTTAGACTAACTTTTTAATTCAAATTAGATTAATTGCAACAAATTTTATACAAATTTTAGATGCAATCTTTTCTACATGTAGTGAATGTAATTAATAGGGGTTGAACAACATCTCAATTCCTACATGATCGCGATGATTGTCCAATATGGTAGTTTCGGTGCGGGCATTTACTCCAATTATGATCGACTAATCTGTATATACCACACAGCTTCCCGTCAGATTTCTCTCTAATGTCCATCTTATTACGAATTCTGAATGATTATGGATGACCCTTCGAATTCCTACGCAACCCTTTGAATTGGACAAGCTCGAAAGTTGTCGGAGGCACCTCTCATGTAGACAGGTCAGGCAGTACGGGGAACTCATTCTCCCATACAAGCAACGTGCGCTCGAGAGTGTACACCTCATCGATAAATTGTTCAACATTGAACGAGACTTTAGCAAAAGCTGCCACGACATGTGCACAGGGACAATGAAGTGTTTGGAACCTCCTGCAATCGCACCGTCTGTTTCAGAGATCAACTTCGTACGACCTAGATGGTATACCGAATCGATGACTGATGGTTTCTATAACTCGAAACGTTTCATTACGTCATGAATATACTTCTACATTCATCGACTTCACCATCCGACGGATTGCAACCATTGCATTTCTGACATCTTCGACAAACATGTGTCCCGCCTCCATCTAGTTAACTTGTTGATGCCCCATTCTTAGCATCAAGGTAGCCAACCTGTAGAATTTAGCCGAGAAGACAGATGAAATCGGAAGATGTCGTGTTTTCATTAACACGAATTTAACCCCCTCTGCCAAATTAGTGGTTATATGACCATAATGAAAGCCCTTGTCAAAACTTTGAGCCAATTGTCACGACTCTATGGTACCCAACCATTGTCAGAAAGGTGTGTTTGTGTGACCCTCCATGTCACTCTCAAGTTGAGTCATCCTTTACTGGAAAATGTATGGATCTAGCTCGTACGCTATGTATGTATTAAGAAAATATAAGTTACAGGCTCGCCCTAAAACATTAGGTTATATATTGAAAAGATATGATTATCCTTTACCCATTTTCACAACTTGTCTCCGCCAGTCTGCATTCTTATAATCTTAATGGAAGTTAGCTTCGATGTGCCGGATGCAGTAAACGGATCTCCATGGCACACTGGAATGCCTAATGGGGGCAATTAATCCTTTCCCTCTATTGGAGATGATGCAAATATTATCGTTACTAATAACATACCTCCGCAAGTTCGTAAGGAAGAATTCCTACGACTTCATGTTCTCCTTATCTATGATGGCAAATGCTATCGGGAGCACGTTCTTGTTCCTTTCTTGAGCAACTGCAAGAAGTAGGACCTGTGTATAATTTCTATATAGCCAGGTCCTATCTTCTTACACAAATGGCTTACAGTAGGGAAATGCACGCACGCATGGATCAAACGTCCAGAACATCTCTTGAAATTTTTTTTCCCGATTGTAGTTGGTCATCCAGGTTGTAATAAGGTCGTGTCTGCAACTCAATGATAGTCCCCGACACGTACTACTGCATAGCGACTATCCATCCTTGCAGCTTATTGTATGACGCATCGAAATCTCTGTAAAATTGCTCCATTGCCATCTATTTAGCTATCCATGCCTTCCAGTATGATACAATATTGGAATCGTGCCTGCATTTTGGCAATCAGTACCGAAACTTTAATGTTCGGCATGTCTTTCACCATTGGCATGATGCACGTATAGATAGTTTTGGAATCAAGTTTTCGATGATCTTCTGTTATACGTGTTGAAGTGCATGTGTAGGGCCTAACAAATTTTCGTATCTCCCACATCTGCGACTTCTGGATAAATGTGTCTCGTACCCACCAATTGTAGCCTTCCGTCGACCTCTAACACTCTCCAATATATAATGTCTGTTTAGACACGGCAACTTTGTAGTCCACTAATATATTCATGCTATACCGCTTAATGGCAAATATGCACTCTTCCTTACTTTCAAATCTTTGGCCCATGAACAAATCCTCAAGATCAGAATCTACGACCAGTCGGTGAGCAGGTAGTATTTCAGGGTACTCTGGGAACTCGGCTACGTGCGCTGTATTGGGGTCTATCCGCGACATGTATGCCCCAGGATTATTGTGTATCACAATACGATGAATTTGGTTCCCAACTAAAGACGCGTTAACATTTCCATCGTCATTCATGCCTTCGTCGTCAATATCATCCAGGACCTCGTCCACATCGGGATCACTATCACTATCGACCTCGTGATCAGAAGTATCACTACTATTGTATACATCATCACCAACCACATCAGTCTCAGGTGTAGCATTAAGATCGATGTCAATCTCACATACAATTGATTGACTATCAACGTATGATATCAGAACCACCATACACGGCTCTTGAGCTCCATGTTTTTCACCTAATGGAGTGGGATCTTCAATTGGCTCCACACCAGCTAACTCAGCAAATAACTGAATCAGTACATTTTGGTTGCTCTGATTCCCACAATAAAGAGCGACCATTGTCTCCACGTTTTCATCGTCTACAAGTTCCATTTCGGTGAAATTTATGGGATCCGTCGAAACTTGAAACTTGTAGAAAAGTTTTGAGATCCTTCTCCCACAACGTCTATCAATTTTTGCAGTAATCCTTTCCTTCATATCATCAAATGAGATATTTCTATTAAATCTCATTCCTATTTGTTGGCGACATTCAAATATACATCCCACGATTGTTTTCAAAACTACTCCATCGAAATAAACACATACGAAAAATTTATTTTCAAAACAAATCAAAATTCTCAAAAATTTATTTTCAAAAATTTATTTTCAAAACAAATCAAAATTCTCAAAGCAATTTCAAGCAGCAAAAAAAATACTTACATAAAAATTTTAATGAATAAAAGGATACCAAAATGCAAATTTTTTCATTCATAAGCTAACAAAATTAATAACCCAACAAAATAACTTTCAAATAACAAAATAAAAAAATTACTAACAAAACTCTCCATTCTATTTTAAAAAGAAATAAATAAAAATACCTTATCCTTCTTTTTTTGTTCTCCTTTCTTTCTTTCTTCTCTCTATCTTCTTCCTTCTCTTCTGCTATTTTTTTTAAAACTCTCCTACTCATCTCATCTTCACCTGCGATTAAATAGGCCAAAAATTGACCACTGATGCCGAGATAGGGGTCACCAATGGCGACTACTAGATAGGCACCACCCCTCTTATACCATTCCAGTATTTGTATACAGGCCATGTACTATATCTGGAAATAGTGTACAAAGTGGTGTTGCCCATGTACATGACACCACTAATAAAATAATATATTTAAAAAAATAAAAAAAATAGTGGTGTCGCTTATGAGAAAGGCACCACCCACCTAAACATACCAATTCCGCAAATAATCCTACTAACAGCCCATTTAAGAAAATACTTTTTTATATTATTAGGGTAAATTAGCCTATTTTGAACAAAAAAAAAAATCAAAAAGCCATCATATGACTTTTTGTGATTGATGGAATTTTTTTCTAATGTCTGTTAGGGGTGAGTAATACTCGATTTGATTCGAAAATATAAACAAAATTGAAATTCGAGTTAGTCAGATTGAGTTATTTGTAACAGCCTGATTTTCAATGGTATCGGAAGTAGTGGTTTGAGGCCACCAAATCCGCCGAGTAAGTTCGTAAATATTATTATTTAATATTTACAAGTCAAATGTGAGTTTTTTTAAAAAAAGGTTTTTGATTTGATAATTTATGTTATTTAAGTGATTTATTAAGTTCAAGTGGTTTTAGAAAATAAGGTATTGGGACCTTATTTTTATAAACTGAGCATAAATATTTTTATAAATATTTACGGATTGTCATTAAGGTGGTATTAAAGTTTGTTAAGAAATTTTAACGTTTCGATGGTTAATTGATTAAAAAGGATCAAATTGGAAAGAAAAAAAAAGCATTCCCGAGACTCCGTTCCGGTAAATCGGATTCTTAAATATTTTAAGTTAGTTGTGTAGTTAATTAGGTTTTGGTTAAGTGAATTTGCTTAAATTAGGAGTAATTAGGAAAAAGGACTAAATTGCAATAGGGGTGAAAGCTTAATTATAGATTAAAGAAAAGTTAAAAGGACCAAAAAGGCAATTATGCCTTTTTCTAAAGTTGAGGCGGCATATGCCTGATAAAAATATTAGAATTTTTGTAACACCCCAAACCCGGCCCAGACGTTATGGCCGAATCTGGCGATATCACATTGAAGTGTTTTTCGAAATCATCGTTTCTTTAGAAAATCCATGCTTATCATTAAACCTCGTTTATGTATCTTGAACAGAAATTTAGGGTATCTTGTTCTTTTTAAAACTTAAGCTATTTTAGTAGAACGTTGATCATATTTAGTTTGTCACTATATTTTAAAATCAAGTTTAATGCAGAAGCTTTTATTATAACTTATGAAAACGTGGTGTTTTGAAAACCAATTATCTTTTGGAAAACCGCATTCTACTACTAATCAAATGTAAATTAAAGTAAGTAAAATCCCCAAATTATAAGTTAAAAATTAAAGAGGCCTTATTACATAACAAAAACCCAAATTAAATTTATAGGAAATAACTCAAATGTATAAATAAGTGCGGTTGTGCGGCCACCTCCGAATCCTCAAGCACCCTGTCCGCCTAAGACTGGGATTACTGTCTGAATAAGTAGAGAAGTGAGTTTACGAAAACTCAGTGTGTAACCCCATGCAAATAAATAGCCAGTCATGCCTTTAGGCAAATCTGATCAGGCCTAAGCCCAAGACAATAATGATTCGATTCGATTGGGCCTTAGCCTATTACAGTTCGAGATCGGTGTGGGCCTTAGCCATAATAAAGATGTCGGTGTGGGCCTTAGCCCATAACGATATCGATAATGATTTAAGCATGCAAACAAAATTCCTACCCATCTAGCCTCTACTTTCCACTCCGTCGAGCCCATCACTCCATGTGAGGATAAAATCACCCACCCATCCCTACACTCCAAAAATTAGCACCAGTTGCAGCACTAAACAGTATTTGCAGCAGAGCTGCCAGTACAGTACACTTCCTCCAATCATAATTATCCCATCCCCATGCAACATATCATACATTATGCAACATATATATCGTGGCATGCTCATATAAGTCGTACATAACATAGCATACAGTCATTTTATAACATAGTGGCATAATAGCCATTTTACAACATAGGGGTATAACAGTCATTTTCTATCAGTTTGGGGTCTAAGTATACTTACCGACCCATCAGTAGGTCCACAGTCGTCTCGGGCGACCCGTGCAGCCTTTACAGTAAAATAGTGAAAATGGGCCCAAGGCCCATAATGCGGGCCCATGTAGGCCCACACGACCGTGTGGCCCACTTAGCCCAAAAATGGGCTCGGCCATGTAACTTACACAACTTGGCCCAAAATTCTCCACATGTTTGTGCGGTTTACCCGTGTGGGGCCCACGAGCCTGTTGGGCCCACACGGCCTATTTCGGCCCAACATGGCCCAAAACAGCCCAAGACCACGAAATCGCTCACAGTGGCCTCGGTAGTCTAACGCTCATGTCTTATGCATTCAGTTTACCACACAAGCGAGCGCATGCTCGTGTAGCGTCAATGTCATACTTTTTCGGCTTTTGCCGGCTTACGATTTAGGCTGTGTTTACACTTTTCGGTATTTCACCGATACTGTTTATTAGAGTACTGTTACACACCTGGATCCAAAAAGATGCACAGACAGTCCTCGATCACTCCAGAACCTATGTTCACCCATAACATTCGGTTACTCACATATCAATTGAATTTAAAACGAACCCAAATCAAAATACATAACCACTTAATCGCCAGCCGCTTACCTCGATTAACAATCGAATCCCTACACACTTTACTCACTGGAAACGATGATCACTAGAACTCGGGATTATTACCTACAATCCAATCGAAACCCCTTATTAACAAGTATCTACAAGCACGATTTAAGCCCAAAACGAGTATCAACTTACTGAAAGTACCAAAACGTAGCCTAGTAAGGAACACTAAATCATCAGAGATCAAAGAAAAAGTCGACACAGTGAGGGTAGAGGAAGAGAGTGTATTTGGCCAAAAGCAGGAACAAGGAGAAAAGGAAAGATGAGAAGAAAAGGAAGGGGATGTTTGGCCAACACAAGTAGGGTGCTAGGAAGAGCATTCCAAATCGACAGAGAACTAGAAGAGTGTGGCGGCAGAAGGGAGAAAAAGAACCAGTTTAGGGGAGGAGAGGGTTACGGTAGAGGAAGAAGAAAGAAAAAAAAAAGGGGAGAAGAGGTTTTCAGCAAAGGGAGAATTCGGCAGAGGGAAAAGCAACACAGAACCGAAATGAGGAACCCCTCCCTAGCCGAATTCTTGAGTGCCTAAGAGTCCAAATTCGGCACACCTCTACCTCTCCCCTCATCCCTTGATTTCCTCCTAAAATCCCTCCTCAAATCTCTCCACCTGATCACACCTTCCCTCAACCACACAATTCGAGTTCTCCTCAACTACTTCAGTGTTTCAGTCAAACTCCATCACCTCCCACAGCACAGCAACAAAATAAATATCCCTTGCCACTACCAAGATTCAAACCTCAGTCCTCTGGCCTAGGTAGCACGCCACTTACCCCTTAGACCAGCAGGCTTTTTATGTCATGCTTTACCCACATATATTTAAAAGCCTACTAACCAAATGCAAGGGTTTTATTCCCCAAAAACCAAGATTTTACACAAGCCCAGGCTCGAACCCAGGACTTCTCAAACATTCCCAAACACACCCAAATCGCTTATCCACTAAAGAAGATAGGTATTTATGTTAAAAACATGCAAAAATAAATATCTAATTTTTAGGGCGTATTATTTTTAATTATATATAAATATATTATTTAATTATAAAGTATATTATTATTTAATTATATTGTAAATTATATTAATTATATTATATTATTATATTATAAATAAACCAAAAAGTTGACAAATGTATGGTGCATATGATGAAATGTGGAAAAATGAAATACATATATTAGTAATTATTACATATTTACTTATTATTTAAGTAAATAATATTATATTATATTATTATTATTTTTTGTTATTATATTAAACTAATTAAATAAAGGAAATAAAAAGAAATAAAAGATAGAAAAAGAGACAAATAGAAACAGAATAGGCAAATGAAACAGAGAAGGAAACAAGGAAAGAAAGAAAAGGGAGAAATTGGGGTTTTGAGGTTCCAAGCTCAATTGGTAAGTCAATTTAAGTCATTTTCTTGTAATTTTTGAGTTTTTAGAAACCTAGAACAAAATATTTCATGGTTTATGTTGAAATTTTGGAAGTTATTAGATTTCTAGACATTGATTATGTTGAATAAATGAAAGAATTAGGGGTTGTTTTGATAGAATTGGAGGTTAGATTGTTAATTTTGTGAAGTCTAGAGACTGTTTTGGTGGATTGTTCTTTGTGCTGGAAATTTGAGTTTGAATTACTAAGTTTAGTGAGTAATTAAAATATTTTGTACCATGAGTTTTGTTAATATTAGCTTTCAAGGAATTTAATGCTATAAATTAAATTAACATGGTGTTAAGTTATAAAATTCAAGAATTTAGGGATTGTTAATAAATTATATGTATAATTGGTTAATTATGGAAATGGTAAATTCAAGGATTAAATTGTGAATTAATTGAAAGTATGAGTTGCTTTGAACCTTGTGGAATAATCGGTTGAAATGTGACTTTCTTGATTTTAATTAAATAATATGATTTATAATTGGGGATTTAATTGAGTAAATTACAAATGAGAAGGATTTTTTTTTATATAAATTAAAGATATATATAGGTTGTATATTAAGGGTTAAGTATTCGGCAATAGTGGGTTATGTGTTAATGGTGGAATTAACTTGGTTGATATGATGGATTAAATTGTATAGGATGTAAATGTTTTGGGGCAAATGTGTAAAAGTATAAATAAGTAGCTAAAATTATTGAATTGAATGGTATATGAAATTGAGATTAATATTTACAGAGTCATTTTAGAAATGAGTAGAATGATAGTTTGATAATTTTAATTATTAGTGTTTAATTAAGTTAATTAGTATTAAATTTCAAAGTGGGATTAGAATAAGGGACTATTTAAATAAATAGTCTATTAATTTGATGAGTTTTGGTTGAGAGAATTATATATATATATATGTCATTGAGATATTTTGAAGTCTTTTATTTGAAAGAGTTTTGTTTGGGTGTTTGATGTTGAATTTTGTTATTTTTTTTAGAGTAAAATTTTACTACATTTAAAAAATTAGGGATTTGAGTGAAATTAGAGAGTTGAATTTAGTCTAAAATGGAAATTGAATGAAAATATGGAACTAGTTTTGAAGAAATAAAATTAGTCTCGGTTTAGGGACTAAATTAGAATTTAGACAAAAGTTGAATAAAAATTGAAATATTCAATGTGAAATTGTATTGTATTGATGAATTTTAATTGTTTTAATTTCTGTAGCTAACGTTGTACCGGAAACTTCAACTAAGAAAGGAAAGGATAAAGTCAATGAGGAGTAGCTCGGAAATTCTGGTTTGTATTACTATAATTCGAATTTAATTATTATTAATTGTTGAATTTTAATTGTTATGCATGGTAAGTAAGAATTGAGGTGAGTATTTGAAATTGATATGAATATTGAGTGAAATTGAAAGTGATTCAAATTGAATTGAAATTGAAATGAGCAATTGAGATGCATATTGATTTGAAAGTGAAAAGTGATTTGAATTAAATAATTGAATTATGAATTATGTGAATATTTGAAGGTATATTGATTGGAAATTAAAAGTGAATTGAATTGAATCAAATTGAATTGAATGATGAAAATATGTGATTATTTGAAATGTATATTGATTGAAAAGTGAATAGTGATTCGAATTTGATTGAAAGTGAATTGAGAAAGTGAATCGAATACCCTATTAACTAGCCAGGCTAAGTCGGATATAGTTGGCATGCTATAGGATTGAAAGTGTTCAGGGATACTTCGACCTTGAGTCGATGAGACACTGGGTGTCATACTGTTACTTCGGATAGATTCGATGAGTTACTGGGTACCAAATTTCTTCGGCTTGGCCGATGAGACACTAGATGTCAAATATTGCTTCGAACTATCCGATGAGGCACTGGGTGCCATTCTGGTGTGTTTGGTTGGATCCGTGTATCTGCCAAGGTTCGAGTCTTGTTAATAGGGGTAAATGAACGGATTGGAAATTAGAATTGGTTTTGAATAAATTGATAAACCGAATGATTCTGTATAAGAAATGAATTGAATTATCGAAACCAGAAGTGAAAATGAAATTAATTAGAAATCAAGAAATAGTGTATGAGTTTAATTGAATACAATCTTATAAATTAGTTATTATTATTATTGAAACATGTTGGTTTAAATATTTAATTTGATTATTGAAAGATTCAAGGTATAAATTGATTATGCATAATTTTATTGTAATGTTACAAATTGATAATTAGAATTGATATTGAATGATTTTATATATAAATGGAATGAAATATTGAAATAAGAATGTAAAAATAAAATAGTTTGAAAATAGTGATTATTATTGAAATAGGTTGGTTTAATGTATAAATTTATTATTGAAAGATTATAAACATAAATTGAATATGCATATTTTGCTATATTATTTATAAATTTGAATTATAGTAATATCACTGAGTATATATATATACTCAGTGTACGGTTTGTATCCGTGCGAAGGTTAGTTGAAGACAAAAGTTCTGGTCCAGCATCCAAAGACGATCCCGAACTCATTGTGATGAAATACTTTTCTTTGGTAATGGCATGTACCTAGGATGTTTGTGTTGGTCATCTTGAGTAATGGTTGTAAATTTGGTAATAATATATGACTTTGAATGGTTAAATACAACATAAATGAATATAAGATGATAAACTTATGAATATGGCATAATTTGGTACAAACTTGAATTGGATTGAATGTGACAGATTTGAATATCAAATATGAAAAATTTCTAGAGCACCAGAATTGGTCCCGGTTGGCTTCTAATACGTGTTTTGGGCTTCGAGGACCCATAAAAGAGACATTGTGATTTAATTATGAAATGTATGCTAATTATCTGTTTAATGTTTTGTAATTGTTCTGAAAAGTCTGGTAATACTTCGCAACCCTGTTCTGGCGACGGTTTAGGGTTAGGGGTGTTACATTATTTGAGTAAAGTTTCGAGTTCGAGTCAAGTTGAATTTTAAAATTTGAATTACTCAAATAATTCGAATAACAGATTGGTGTAAATACCCTTTTTGTAACACCCCTTACCCGTATTCTACACCGGAATCGGGCCCGAGGCATTACCGAGTTAAAACCACTTGATTGCCACTTAGGCTCAACATGACTACTCTCAATAGCTACCACAACTACCTCATTAAGGACCTACGGGGTCTTAAACATACATACGAGAGCTTCCGAGGCTCTACCGAAACTTTATCGATCTTAAAATTTCTTTCACTTAGACAAGAGTCACACGCCCATGTGGAATGGGACACGCCCGTATGCCCTCAAGACATGCCCGTGTCTTCCACCCGTGGTCGACACTGACTAAATTCACACGGCCTGGACATGCCCGTGTTCTCCATCCGTGGTGAACACTGACCACTTTACACGGCCTAGGCACACGCCCGTGTGGCTAGCCCATGGTCTATTCTGACTTAAAATGCTAACATGCAGGGGACACACGGCCAAGTCACACACCCATGGGCTGACCGTGTGTCACACATGGCCTAGACACACGCCCGTGTGTCTACCCACATGGACAAGAACAAAGTTATTTGTCATGCCCTTCTCACCCATCTAGCATACACAACAAGTACTCATTCAACACATCCATAACCAACTCATAATGAACATAATCTTACATGGATAACTACATCTTTTTATATAATAAAGTAGCCAACAACCATGGCCTTATACAAAAATAGTTTATCCATCTAATGGCCAACACATCTTAGCCAATACAACAAAACTCACTAACATATCTAGCCCCTATACACGCCATATACAAAACATTAAGTCTAATGTACCGGAGTGTGCTGATAGTGTGGGCGATCTTCCGATTAATTTGAGTATCACGATTCAATCCTTGTTCTCTATAAGACAAGGAAAAAGAAAGGAGTAAGCTTTGAGCTTACTAAGTTTACACATAAACAATTTAAGCATTCTAGTATAAGCTAAACAACAATTAGCATTATACTAACATATGTAATTCACATCCACTACTATGCTTACTCTTTCTATCCCTTACCACATCTCCAACACATCATGAGTCACATACTCATAATCATTGTCATGCACCCCTGCACTCAATAGCACATTTACTCAAAATACAACACATCATTATTTCTCAATAATACATCCACACAGCTAAATTACTTGGTGGTTTCGCACTTAGCTCACCACAATCAGATCATAAGGTAGTATCGCACGTAGCCTACCACAAAGGATAATTATAGTGATTCCGCACATAGCTCACTAATTAATATGCTTAACAATAGTATCGGACACAACCCATCATTGTTATGTATCAAGGTGGTATCGCACTTAGCCTACTATCAAGCATTATCACTACACATTCACATGTCTACTTTGTAATAGATTCATCCATTCACAACTACTATCTCATTCATTCCACTAGAATCGAATAGGTTCTCAATCATGCTACATATTAGCTAGCATTAACAATGTATACGTATAAATGCATCGTTCATAAGTAAACTTACCTCGGTACTCAAAAAGTATAGAGATGTGCAATTTAGTCCACTACCTTGCCCTTGCCTCGGTTATGATCCGGGCTTCGTCTTTCTTGATCTAAAATGATAAATCAACCCGTTCAATACACACATTGACTAAATTGACCCTTATCTCATACTTTAGCAAAATTACCATTTTGCCCCTAAACTTTCTCATATTTACACTTTTGTCCCAAGGCTTGGAAAGTGATTTTCATTCAACTTTTTAGCCTTTCATGCTTAGCCGAATCATTTACTCAACTAAAGCAATCATCAATTCTCACTAAATCACTCATGTATGACCAATCTCAAGACTTTCACAAACTAGTCCCTACATGCATTTTCATGGAATTCACTTAGCAAAAGATGTTTCTACTACATCAAGCTTTCTTATTCTTCCATAAAACATCAAAATACATGCATGTCATACATGGGTACATTTTTGAACATCAATCCTTGTAACACCTCAAACCCGGCCTAGAAGTTAGGCCTGAATCTGGTGTGTCACATGGAAGTAAAAACCATCTTTGCGATTATTAAAAACTTGCTTCAGAAATACAGCCTCTTTGTTAAAACCAAAAACACTTAAGCAATTGTTAACTACTTGAAAACGTAATAATCTTTAAAAACCTTTTTAGTAGCGAAAGCATATTTGAAAAGAACAATTTACAAAAATGTGATGTTTAGAAATAGAGTTGCAGAAGCATTTTGAAATCATTGCGGAAACGTAGATAAAATACAAGGATTTTTGAAAGATTGATTGATGAGTCAACAATCAAGGTAGTGAACTTTAAAATCGTGACTTTTGAAAATATCGTTTGATAGTTCGTGTGAAAACTTCCGTGTTAAAATATTTATAAAAGTTTATTATGAAATCCATTTATTAATCGATTTTGGAAAAACTTTATTTAAGTTTTTAGAAAATTCTCATTTTAAACAATTTAAGCAAAATAATAAGTATAACAACCATAAAGCAAATAATAAAACACTCCAGAGGCCTTATTACAACATAAAACCCAAAATAGTAAAGTGAACGGAATTAAAAATCTAAAGTTCAAAATAAAACACCGTTTCTGAAGTATACCCTCCACCGAGTCATCCATGGGCCTAAGTCCTCATTACGGAGCATTACCTACAAGGGTTAAGAAAAGGGGGAGTGAGTTACAAGAACTCAGTGTGAAACCCCTTACCGTAGTCCACTGGGCCTGAAACACATTTAGCAATATTTTGGGCCTAAGCCCCTTTTTACATAATATTGTATCAAATAATTCATATGAATGAAATGCAATCCCAAACCAACCTAATAATCCATCCGCTACACACCACCCGTACCATCCATCACACCTGTGGGGATCTTTTGTCAACCCACCCCGCCAACACACCAATCGCAGGCATTTAGCCATTTATATCAAATTTGAATTGTGGACAAGCCACTAGAATAACAGAATATAAGTGGCTTAGCCACCATACAAAATGTGACAGAGTCACCAGAATATGTGGCAGAGCCACCAAATTTCACTTCCCCGATCATCAATATCCCAATCCCATGCAACTTATGTAAATGCAACATACATCGTAAATCATAATATTTACAATATAACCACGATAATTAATAACTCAGAGATTTATTACAAACAATTTGGCCCATTAACACTTTACAAAATTGGCCCATTAGGGCATTATATCAAATCGGCCCATTAAGCCATATATCAGATCGGCCCATTTAGCAATATATCAGATCGGCCCATTAAGCAAAATATATCAAATCAGCCCATTAGCCATATATCAGATCGGCCCATTTAGCAATATATCAGATCGGCCCATTAAGGCAATATATCAAATCAGCCCATTAAGGCAATATAACAATTCGGCCCTTTAGGGGCATTTTCGTAATTCGGTTCATAGGGGCATTTTCGTAATTCGGCCCATAGGGCATTTTTGTAATTCGATAATCTTACCCACTAAGGGTAATTTGGTAATCTCGCAACCCAGGGGTATTTCGATAATTTACCCTCTAAGGGTATTTTGGTAATTTCGCAACTTAGACTTAACTACTAATTTGGGCAATAAAAATTGAAACTGTCCATCCGCGTCATACTGACTAAATTGACTATAACTCGAGTTAGGAAGCTCGAAATTTAGATCCGTAAATTTTTCCTGAAACTAGACTCATATGTCTTCTTACTATATGTTTTCCATAATTTTTGGCTTAACCATTTAGTACAGTTTATTCCTTAAAGTTTCCCTTGTTTCACTGTCCAATGATTCTGACCTCTCTTACCTTAATTTCAAATATCTCACTGTACAGTTTTTATATGTTGCTCCCACTTGTTTCTATTGAAAATAGGTTCCCTAAGGAATCCATACATATAACTTATAACTCATAATTCACTTTGTATAATTTTAACCAATTTTTCCAAGACAGAACAGGGAACCACGAAGTCCATCAGAACCAGTCTCACTAAAATTAAGATATCCCAGAATATAAACTTTCTCTTCCTCCTCTGTTTCTTTCATATAAAAATAGACACAGTAAGTTTTAATTCAATATCTTTTTCGCTTTCTAATTCCCTTTATCCTATTTTTAGTGATTTTTCCAAAATCACGTCACTGCTGCTGACCAAACTATTTCTTTGCAAAATATGGTTACTACTATGAACATACGCACTCCCGAGTGGTCTCGGATGCCGGTTTCCGATTTTCTTCGGTATTTCGACCGAATCATAGAACATATCATAGAAACATTTAGAGAGGTATGAGATTACACACCATTTCAAACATGTATTCGGAAGGGTACGGGATTACACACCTTATAAGGATTCCCTAAAGAACCACTCTTCGTTGCCCCCTAAAAATAAAATCGATCAAAAGTTAGCCTTGATTTCTTAAAAGTTCCAAAAGTCCAAAAGTACTCACTCACAAGAGTTACTTACCACAATCGCGATCCTTCCCTACTAGATTCTAAAATCTGGTATTGCACCTTGGCTATTGCAACGAGTCCCAATCAACTTTCGAAACCAAGGCTAAGAGAAAGATAAGTAGCAGCAAGGATGGCTTGATTCGGCCTTCATCAAAAGAGAATAAGAGGAGTTTAAAATAACAACAAGTGGCTGGATTCAGCTTAGCCAAGGGATGAGAGTTTTGGCTTAGCCAAGTCAAGAGAAGAAAGAACAAACAACATGAATAAGAAGAAAGAACCTTTACCTTAATAATATGGTTGAACCGAAATGAAGAACACGGTTTGGCACTAGTAGCAAGACAACAAAGAAGGATCGGTAGTTTCAGTTTTCAAGAGAAGATGAGTGAAAATAATTGGTCACAAAGGCTAGGTGTTTTCGGCAAGACAAGAAAGAAAAGAGAGAACAAGCACACCCAAAGCTTGAAGATTCGGCAAAAAGGAGAAGGAAATTTGGAGAGAAAAGAAAAATGACACAAAAGTTGCAAATAGGAGTTTTTCGCCAAAACAACACCAAAACTTTTACCAATTGCCAAAGAAAATTCGGCTACCTCCCTCTACACCCAAAACCGTCCACATTCATGACCATAATGGTCAAAAATTGGCCAACACACTTTCCATAACACTTCCCTTGAAAAAGGCCACATGTTCCCCTTACTTTCCCCTTTCTCTTGATTTCTTTCCTCACCTTCATCCTTTCCTATTTTCCTTAGCCATCTTGCCAAAAATAAAAAGTCCACCTTGCCTTATTTACATGCTTGGTCGACACTTAAGGAAAGAATGCAAAAAATAATAGTCAAAATTTGCACACAATGGGATTTGAACCTCTTCCCTCAAGGTACTTCATGTGGCGCCATAACCTCTTTACCATATGCTCAAATATGCAAGCAAAATGCTCTCTTATTTCCATAAGCCTTGATGCCACTTACTATCTCTCCTTAAAGTGCTAAAACACAAAATTTTACTAAAGCCCAACTTGAACCCAGAACTTCATAGAACCCCGTAACTTTCTAAAATCACCTTCCTAATAAGTCCAACTTGAAATAATGTCGTTCTCTTATTCTCAAAAAATTTTAAAACGCTTCTACGCTCAAGGCCCAATGGGCCCAATAGGTCCAATTCTACTAGGCCCAATTTTGGGATGTTACAATCCTAGCTCAACATATAGCTAAAAATAGCTTACTCATGTTACTAGGACTTCAAAAATACGAAGAATATCAAAAACGGGGCTAGGATGCACTTACTAGCAAGCTTGAAAAATTGAAGAATCCTAATAATGGCTCCCTTCAAATTTCGACAGCTTGGAGAAGAAGATGAATGAAAATTCTATCATCTTTTTCCATTTTTAATCATTTAATTGATAAATGACCAAAATGCCCTTTCTCACTAAACTTTCCAATATCATCCACTCATGCCTATTTTTGTCCAAAAATTAGAATTTGGGAAAATTACTATTTAAGGACCTCTAACTGATAATCCAAAGCTATTTCATACAATTAGCTTCTAGAATCTCACATTTTGCAACTTTTGCAATTTAGTCCTTTTGGACAATTCAACCGCAATTTAACAAAATTGCTTCATGAAACTCCCACACTAACATGTAAACATAGCATAAACCTCAAAACTCATACATATACCTCAGATTTGTGGTCTCGCACCACTATTCTGACTAGGCCCTAAATCGGGATGTTTTAACTCTCCCCCTTTAGAGATTTTTGCCCTCGAAAATCTTACCGGTAAAAAGGTTTGGATGTTGCTCTCTTATGCTTTCTTCCAGTTCCCACGTAGCCTCTTTCACACCGTGTTTCTGCCATAACACTTTCACTAGGGCTACGCTCTTATTCCTCAGCTATTTCACTTCTCGAGTCAAGATCTTAATCGGCTCCTCTTCATAATACATATCCGGTCTTATCTCAATTTCCGTTGAAGGAATCACATGTGAAGGATCAGAGCGATACTGTCGCAACATCGACACATGGAACACATTATGGATCTTGTCCAATTCTACCGGCAAAGCCAACCGGTATGCTACTGGCCCAACTCTATATGTAATCTCATACGGCCCTATGAATCTCGGACTCAATTTCCCCTTTTGTCCGAATCTCATGATTTTCTTCCACGGGGACACTTTCAAAAACACTTTGTCACCCACCTCAAACTCAATTTCTTTTCTTTTCATATCCGCGTACGACTTCTGTTGGCCCGAAGCAACTTTTAGACTATTACGGATTACTTTCACTTTCTCCTCAGTCTCTTTTACTAGATCGACCCCATGGATCCGCTTCTCACTAAGTTCAGTCCAAGACAGAGGAGTCCGACACTTACGACCATACAAAGCTTCATACGGTGCCATCTGTATACTCGACTGATAACTGTTGTTGTAGGTAAACTCAACCAAAGGTAGATACCTCTCCCAACTACCTTCGAATTCTAACACACAGCATCGAAGCATATCTTCGAGAACTTGAATCACTCTTTCAGACTGACCATCTGTTTGTGGATGGAACGCAGTACTAAAATTTAACCTCGTACCCATGGCCTCTTGCAACTTCTTCCAAAAGCTCGAAGTAAACCTCGGATCTCTATCCGATATTATAGACACAAGCACACCATGTAACCTCACTGTCTCTGCAACATACAATTTGGCTAACTTGTCCAGGGAATAATCAACACGTACTGGAATAAAATGAGTCATCTTCGTCAATCTATCCACAACAACCCACACAGCATCTTTCATTTTTGGAGCCATAGGCAACCCCGTCACAAAATCCATGATAATTCGATCCCATTTCCATTCAGGGACCATCACTGGCTGAAGCAATCCCGAAGGTACTTGATGCTCAGCTTTTACTTGTTGACAAATCAGACACTTCGCCACAAACTCAGAAATGTCTCTTTTCATACCCAGCCACCAATAAGACTTCTTCAAGTCATTGTACATTTTCGTACTGCCCGGGTGTACTGACAAATACCCACTATGTGCCTCATGCAAAACCTTTCAGATCAATTTTTCATCTCTAGGTACACAAATTCTGTCATGGTACAATAAACAATCATTTGAACCCACTCGAAAATCAGAATCACTTTCTGATCCACACTTAGCTCTCTTAGCTTGCATCTCACTACCATTTCTCTGAGCCTCACATATCTGTTGAACAAATAGTGGCTTGGCTCTCAACTCTGCCAATATAGCACCATCATCAGACAATGCTAAACTCGTGCTCATAACTTTTAGAGCATACAAGGATTTCCTACTCAAGGCATCCGCAACCACATTCGCTTTTCCCGGGTGGTAATCAATGACTAAATCATAGTCTTTCAATAACTTGAGCCACCGCCTCTGTCACAAATTCAAATCCTTTTGATCCATCAAATACTTCAAACTATTGTGATCCGTAAGGATTCGAAACTTCTCACCATATAAATAATGTCGCCAAATCTTTAACACGAAAATAATCGCAGCCAACTCCAAATCATGAGTCGGATAATTCTTCTCATGCAGTTTTAACTGCCTCGAGGCGTAAGCGACTACCTTACCCTCTTGCATCAACACGCAACCGAGACCATTAAACGACGCGTCACTGAAAACCACGAACTTTTTCCCCGATTCTGGTTGAACCAAAACCGGTGCCTCAGTCAACGATGTTTTCAATCTCTCAAAACTCTGTTAACATGTCTCAGCCCAATCAAACATGACATCCTTATGCAACAATTTCGTCATCGGGGTAGCAATTACAGAGAACCCCTTTACAAAACGTCTGTAATATCCTGCCAATCCCAAGAGGCTTCTGACTTCTGACACGTTCCTCAGCTGTTTCCAATCCACAATAGCCGAAATCTTACTCGGGTCAACTCTAATACCATCACCCGACACAATGTGTCCTAGGAATCCGACCTCTCGGAGCCAAAACTCACTCTTGCTAAACTTAGCATACAACTTCTTATCCCTTTAAGTTTGCAAGACAATTCTCAAATGCTCCTCATGATCGTTCTCATCCCGAGAATAGATCAATATGTCGTCAATGAAGACAACTACAAACTTATCCACACACGGTCGGAAGACACGGTTCATCAAATCCATAAAAATCGCATGTACATTTGTTAAACCAAACGGCATGACCAAAAACTCATAATGGCCATACCTTGTTCGAAATGCAGTTTTCAACACATCTTGCTATTTCACTCTCAACTGGTAATAACCAGACCTCAGGTCGATCTTGGAGAACACTGTAGCTCCTATCAGTTGATCAAAAAGATCATCAATCCTTGGTAAAGGATACTTAATCTTCACCGTCACTTGGTTAAGTTGCCTATAGTCTATACACAACCTCATAGACCCATCTTTCTTTTTCACAAATAGTACCGGAGAACCCCACGGTGAGTAGCCCGGTCTTGCAAAACCCTTATTTGTCAACTCTTGCAACTGAACCTTCAGTTCTTTCAACTCTAAAGGTGCCATCCTATACGGAGTAATTGAAATATGTGTCGTTCCCGGATCTAACTTAATCCCAAACTCGACCTCTCTCTCTGGAGGTAATCCGGGTAACTCTTCCAGGAATACATCTGGATACTCACATACCACCGACATTGTATCGAACTTTACTCCAACCTCTTGAGTATTCAAAATAAAGGCGAGATAGGACTCACACCCTTTTCTCAAACATTTCTCAGCCACTAGGGAAGAAATCATCACTGGTAGACCATCCGATCCACCTGATTCAACCCGAACAACATCTCCATTCTCACATTTCAATTCGATAAACTTACTACCACAGTTCACTAAGACACTATGGGTAGTTAACCAATCCATGCCAAGGATTAAGTCAAACTCATCAAACGGCAACAACATAAGGTTTATCGGAAAGCAATGACTCTTAATCAACAAAAGACAATTCTTACACACCTTGTCCACTAACACATGCTTACCTAATGGGTTTGACACCTTAACCACAATATCCGTAAAATCAACAGTCGTACTCAAACTAGATGCCAATCACATGCAAATATAAGAATGAGTAGACCCTGGATCTATAAAAGCAATAATAAAGGTGTCAAAAAGAGAAAAAGTCCCCGTTATCACATCTAGGGATGATGCCTCTTCGCGGGCGCGAATGGCATACGTCCTCGCAGGTCCCCGACCCTCCGGTCTCACAGCAGAGTCTTTGGACGCACCTCTACCACTAGTCCCACCTCTCGGGTTCCTTGGTGGTCTACCCCCTACAGACACATCGCTAGGTCTTGTTTCTTGCTTCTCTTCCTTGTCATCCCTCTCGGGGCAATTTCGGATAAAATGGTCGGGGGAACCACACTTATAACAACTTTGGTTGTTTCCTCAACACTCTCTGGTATGATACCTACCACAACTTGGACACTCCGATTTGTTCTTCAGATTGCCCACACTTTCAATCGAGGTGGCTTGGACTCTCGAGCCCGAACGAGTGTTGTCAAAGTCTCGATGTGAATATCCCACTGGTGTTGTCGTCCGAGGATTCACTTCCTTGGATCTTTTCGACTGGGCTTGATATGATTTACCCATCGGTCATTTTCTCGCATCTCGGGCTTCACTCATAGCCCTTTTATTTTCCTTACTCAACTCCTCGGCCTTACTTCTCTTTCAACAAACACCACAAACTCTTTCAACTCCAAAATACCCACTAGGAGCTTAATATCCTTGTTCAGTCCATCTTCGAACCTTTTACACAAGATGGTCTCCGTCGACACACATTATTGCGCATACTTGCTAAGCCTAACAAATTCGTGCTCATATTCTGCTACTGTTATTCTTCACTGCTTTAACTCAAGGAATTCTTTCCGTTTCCGATCAGTAAATCGCTGGCTTATATACTTCTTCCGGAACTCTTCCAGAAACAAGTCCCACGTCACCCGCTCTCTCGAGACTACCGACGTCAACGTCTTCTACCAATGGTATGCCGAGTCCCTCAGCAAAGATATGGCACACTTCAGGTTCTCTTCAGGTGTACGAGAGAGTTCATCGAATACTCTCATTGAGTTCTCTAGCCAGAACTCTGCCCTCTCGAGGTCATCATCTACCTTAGCTCTAAAATCCTCAGCCCCGTGTTTCCTAATCTTATCCACCGGGGGTTTCGATATCCTCACTACATCAATACCTTAAGGAGCCACTGGAATTGGCTGAGGTATAGGAGGAGGTGTAGGAGGTTGAGCATTAGGGTTCACTCGAACATAATCCGAGTACCAATTACTCATCATCTGGAGAAAGGCTTCCCGAGCCTCTTCCCCTTGACCCCTAACCTCGGGTCCAATCTCAACAGGCGTGGTTCCTTGCGCAGGAGCCGGCGCATTACTAGCTGCTTCATCAGCAGTTGATTGATCGGGATCCATATACAATATAAAACAAGGTTTAAAATCATCAGAAACCACCACACTATCATTGTACACTTATGGCATGTATAGCTAGACCCTTACACCCGCTACGGTAGTCCTAGAATCGACTAAACCATAGCTCTGATACCACTAAATGTAACACCCCTTACCCGCATTCTACACTGGAACCGGGCCCAAGGCATTATCGAGTTAAAACCACTTGATCGCCACTTAGGCTCAATATGACTACTCTCAATAGCTACCACAACTACCTCATTAAGGACCTACGGGGTCTTAAACATACATACGAGAGCTTCCGAGGCTCTACCAAAACTTTATCAATCTTAAAATTTCTTTCACTTAGACAAGAGTCACACGCCCATGTGGAATGGGACACGCCCGTGTGCCCTCAAGACAAGCCCGTGTCTTCCACTCGTGGTCGACACTGACTAAATTCACACGGCCTGGACACGCCCGTGTTCTCCATCCATGGTGAACACTGACCACTTTACATGGCCTAGGCACACGCCTGTGTGGCTAGCCCGTGGTCTATTCTGACTTAAAATGCTAACATGCAGGGGACACACGGCCAAGTCACACGCCTATGGGCTGACCGTGTGTCACACATGGCCTAGACATACGCCCGTGTGTCTACCCACATGGACAAGAACAAAGCTATTTGTCATGCCCTTCTCACCCCTCTAGCATACACAACAAGTACTCATTCAACACATCCATAACCAACTCATAATAAACATAATCTTACATGGATAACTACATCTTTTTATATAATAAAGTAGCCAACAACCATGGCCTTATACAAAAATAGTTTATCCATCTAATGGCCAACACATCTTAGCCAATACAACAAAATTCACTAACTTATCTAGCCCCTATACATGCCATATACAAAACATTAAGTCTAATGTACCGGAGTGTGCTGATAGTGTGGGCGATCTTCCGATTAATCCGCGTATCACGGTTCAATCCTTGTTATCTATAAGACAAGGGAAAAGAAAGGAGTAAGCTTTGAGCTTAGTAAGTATACACATAAACAATTTAAGCATTCTAGTATAAGCTAAACAACGATTAGCATTATACTAACATATGTAATTAACATCCACTACTATGCTTACTTTTTCTATCCCTTACCACATCTCCAACACATCATGAGTCACATACTCATAATCATTGTCATGCACCCCTGCACTCAATAGCATATTTACTCAAAATACAACACATCATTATTTCTCAATAACACATCCACACAGCTAAATTACTCGGTGGTTTCGACTTAGCCCACCACAATCAGATCATAAGGTAGTATCGCACGTAGCCTACCACAAAGGATAATTATAGTGATTCCGCACATAGCTCACTAAATAATATGCTTAATAATAGTATCGCACACAGCCCACCATTGTTAAGTATTAAGGTGGTATCGCACTTAGCCCACTATCAAGCATTATCACTACACATTCACATGTCTACTTTGTAATACATTCATCCATTCACAACTACTATCTCATTCATTCCACTAGAATCGAATAGGTTCTCAATCATGCTACACATTAGCTAGCATTAACAATGTATACGCATAAATGCATCGTTCATACGTAAACTTACATCGGTACTCAAAAAGTATGGAGATGTGCAATTTAGTCCACTACCTTGCCCTTGCCTCGATTATGATCCGAGCTTCGTTTTTCTTGATCCAAAATGATAAATCAATCCGTTCAATACACACATTGACTAAATTGACCCTTATCTCATACTTTAGCAAAATTACCATTTTGCCCCTAAACTTTCTTATATTTACACTTTTGTCCCAAGGTTCGTAAAGTGATTTTCATTCAACTTTCTAGCCTTTTATGCTTAGCCGAATCATTTACTCAACTAAAGCAATCATCAATTCTCACTAAATCACTCATGTATGACCAATCTCAAGACTTTCACAAACTAGTCCCTACATGCATTTTTCATGGAATTCACTTAGCAAAAAATGTTTCTACTACATCAAGCTTTTTTATTCTTCCATAAAACATCAAAATACATGCATGTCATACATGGGTACATTTTTGAACATCAATCCTAGCTCAACATATAGCTAAAAATAGCTTACTCATGTTACTAGGACTTCAAAAATAAAAAGAATATCAAAAACGGGGCTAGGATGCACTTACTAGCAAGCTTGAAAAATTGAAGAACCCTAACAATGGCTCCCTTCAAATTTAGGCAGCTTGGAGAGGAAGATTAATGAAATTCTATCATCTTTTCTCATTTTTAATCATTTAATTGATAAATGACCAAAATGCCCCTTCTCACTAAACTTTCCAATATCATCCACTCATGCCCATTTTTGTCAAAAAATTAGAATTTGGGAAAATTACTATTTAAGGACCTCTAACTGATAATCCAAAGCTATTTCATACAATTAGCTTCTAGAATCTCACATTTTGCAACTTTTGCAATTTAGTCCTTTTGGACAATTCAACCGCAATTTAACAAAATTGCTTCATGAAACTCCCACACTAACATGCAAACATAGCATAAACCTCAAAACTCATACATATACCTCAGATTTGTGGTCTCGCACCACTATTCCGACTGGGCCCTAAATCAGGATGTTACACTTTTTGATCTCTATAAATTTTGAAAATAAGTAAATTTGTCTCTCTCAACAAAAAATACAAAATAATTTTCAAAAAATCAAAATAATTTTTAAATTTTTAAAAATTTATAAAAATTCCAAAAATTATATTTTTTTTAAAAATTATAAATTTTTAAAAAAAATTCTAAAAAGTTTATAAAGAAAGTTAAAAATTTTAAAATTTTCTAAAATAATAATTTTGGGACCTATATAAGTTAATTAATGATTCAAGTTTATAATACTAAAGTATTTTTTTTTCTTTTTCTTTGAAAAAGTTTTAAAATATATATGGTTTTGAATTTGTGTGCTCTAACATGGAATTAGGTTGATAACATTGCCATGGGTTTCGTTGACCTTGACAACATTCAAACTGATTCCTACCATATTACTCTATTAGATATTCCAAGTAACTTTGATGCTCAAGATGTTTATTGTGGTTTAACTCATTCTAGGAATCAACTTTATAATCCAAAGACCTCTAAGGACTTATTGGCGCATGAACCCGCTTTAAGATATATTCATCAATTTTTAGCTTTTAGTTTTTCAGGTCGAAATGATTCGCCATCTGTTTTAACTAAAACTGAATTGTTTTTTTTTTTTTGTGGTGTATGCATTCTAGTTTTAATGTTAATTTAGGATATTGGTTTGCATGAAACTTTCATGCTATTTTACGCTCTAATCGACCACTAATACTTTGGCCGTATATTACAAACTTAACCTCTCGACTTTTTCCCTCTGAAGTTGATTTCTCGTCCTTAACATGTGCTTATACTATGAATAGTCTAGATGAATATTATTGGATTCTATGGGTTTGCTTGCCGGCACCCCTACTGCGTATTATTTTGTTCCTTCAGGTACACGAACTACTCGCGTAAATAAGGTCTTTCGCCAACGTCCACACTTCACTACTAGAGAGCAAGAGGAGCATCCTCCTTCATCTGTAGAGTCACATTTAAGTCAAATCGAAGCTCGACTCGAAATAGTGGAAACCCAAGTCTCCACAATCCTCAACATCCTGCAAAGTCGTTACCCTCAACACTGACAACATCGTTAAGAACACATGAGGAGTATTCATAACCTTTCTCTTTACTTGTTATTTGGGTTAATGTACTTTATTGCATATAAAACATGCTTGAGGACAAACATAGATTAAGTGGGGGGTTTGAAATGGCAAGTATGCATGATTGATCGATTTTTGCTGCATGCTTCTCTTTTACATATGTTCAATCTTATGCTAGATTTATTCGATAGTTTATTTGACATTGAGTCTCTAATATCATTACTTAGTTAATTTGGACAAATGGGTAAATTTTGAATTAAAGTGTTCAAGTATCTAGATTAATCGACATGTGTGTTTTAAAGTTGATATATGTAACTAGATTTTTCATAAAAATTGATTGTTTAGAAAAATATTTGCTTGTACATAAATAAATAAATGCTCAAGTTATGAGTGAAGGTTTCGAAAAAGTAACTGAATTTATTAACTAGGATGAGGTGCTTGGGTTGTCATCTCATCTCGCGTAAAAAGGTTCGAGTGACAAATCGAAAACTTAAAACCATTCCGCTAACCGAGCCTTCCAAAAAAAATGGAAGACTATTTGAACTGAATAACCGGGGTAGGGTGCTTGGGTTGTCATCCCAGTTCACATAAAAAGGTTTGACCACGTCTAAAATTTAAAAAAAAAATATTACTGCATGATTAATTGAGAATAATACATTGCAAATTTTGGTTCAAACTCAATTTAGTGAAATGATTTACTTCACATGTTTCAATTTTATGACTCTTGTTGATCAAACTAGGTATTTTAAGTATTTATTTATTTTTTTGCCTATATTGTTTACATTGATTATGGATTCGGAAAAGAGGCTTGATTTTTAATAAATTATTGAATAATTTCTAATGTATGAAAGTACAATATGCTTGAAGGTAAACATGAGCTAAGTAGGGGGATTTGATAACATATTAAATTTGCATGATTTTTGTGTTTAAATCGATTAATTCTTGAATTGATCCTTGCTGAATTAGTGATTTTATGTTTTAATCCTGTCAGGAATGCAATTGGGATGCTATGAGTTAAAAAAAGAGCAAAAAATGACTAATTTGCAACATAGTCAGTAAAATGGGGCCGAACCAAAAACGTAGAAATAATCAAAGACTCATCAGATTTCTTTTGAATTTGTAAAAGCTAAAATTAGAAGAAAATCTAATTTTATTTTTATTTAATTTTAATTTTGTAGTGGGTAGTTAGACCAAATTTAGTAAATCATATGTATATAAATAGGGCCTTTATGGTAGCTTGAAAATACACTTGATTTCACTTGGAATTAAATAAGAATTATTTTATTTCCCTTCCAAATTCATGCGTCAGTAGCTTACTACTACCCCATTTCCATTTCATTGTTTTTGCAAAATTTGTTTAATTGCTTTCCAAGTCCCTTCCCTTCTCAACTTCCACCATTTTCATTCAAATCCACTCCATAGCCAACCAAAGCATGATTAAATCCTTGCTTCACTAAATACTAACTTAGCTTTAGGCCGGTATTCTTTCCGGTCAAGAATCGTGAGATACGTATCCGTACTAAAAATCTTTCCAATCGATATTCACTATTTTTCCTAAGTATCGGGATTCACAAATTCATCCCTTAAAGTTAACTCGATTTCAAATCAAAAAGCACGTTGGGTTAGAGTTGTGTTTGTGAACAGTTGGGGAAACGAGTCGACCATGCTGTATTCGAATCTCTGAGAACAAATCAAGGGAGAAGTGATCAGGTTTAAACGATCGCACGGTTGAGGCCGTTAATCCGAGTTGGGTTCTTCAGAACGCAAGGTTGTCAGAATCTTGAATCGGGAACGCGTGTATCTCAGTTTGATAATCGGTAAGGGTTGGTTTGCAGGTCGTACCGAAACCAACTACGAGAGGAAGAATTGGCGGTTAGGGCATTCTTAACTGCTATAACCAGCTTATTATTTGGAGGAGAAAATTAATTTTCGAGGATCGATTCAAAATCCAGAATCCACCGAGTTTAGGGCTAAGGCTTATTATCTCTGTTTATAAAATTTTAATTTATTTCCCAATTTAATTTTATTTCCAATTTATTTAATTATTTATTTATATTGTTTCAATTATTTAATTTCTAAACATTTCAAAACTCCCCTAATTTATTTGTTTATTTTTCAGTAGGTCCGTTTGGAGTCGTTGGCACAACTATTGCCACGATTATCGACACGACAGAAATTCTGATCATAAGTTAAACGCGAAAGTTGATTATAATACCAATCCCTGTGGACTCGACCCTACTACCACTCTTTACTACTATTTAGAGTTATTTTAATTGTAGGAATTATTTTTGATGGTTTTGACGCCCATCATAGGTATATTGTAACAAATAGCATAGACTCCCTTGAAAACCAAGAGTGCTCTCAATAGAGTCCTAGAGAGAGCAGTAACTACTGTAGCTTAGGATGGGCGTGGAGAGGGAGAACAGTGAGGAGATCTCATTGTTAGTAGAAGAACTTATTCAATTATCAATTAAGAGATCTTTGGTAGTGCCGAATGTCAAGCCGACTTTGATATGTTCAGTTTGGACGAAGAAATCTTTTAATCCAGAGAGCTTTAGGTCACAGTTGAGGAGTATATGGAAGACAAAGAAAAAGTTTGAAATCCAGGTGGTAGGGCAGAATCTTTTCTCAATCATTTTTGACTTAGAAGAAGATTTGGAGACGATCATGGAAGGATGGCCTTGGTTATTTCGCAAGTATCTTATTTTGTTTGACAGATTAAGAAATCCGATGGAACGGGATCAAATTCGCCTTACTACATCGCCGTATTGGATTAAGATCGGCCCATGTTTACCAGAGTTTGATAATAAGGATCTGTTGCACGCTATTGGGGGTACCTTCGGAGGAGTTCTCAGGTCTGAAATTAATGGCGATAATTGCAGACTTAGGGTTAATTTGGATGTTCAGAAACCCCTCAGGAGGGGTATTTTTGTTTCAAGTGAGAATAGCGTTAAATCATGGATTCCTTTTAAATTTGAAAAATTACCAGTCTTTTGTTTTGGGTGTGGTAGAATGGATCACGGTCTCAATGACTGTTTGTTGATAAATCCTGTAGAAAAGAATAAAATTAAAGAAGATCCTCCTTATACTATTGCATTAAAAGCTGAATCAAAAGTGGTGGGGAGAGAAAGTATGAAGTTTAATGCCTTTGCTAAAAAGTTGGGCTCGCAGTGCACTTACACAGGAAAATCAAAAGAGCATTATGGGTCGGGAAAGGAAGATGAATCTAATATCATGCAAGGAAAAATACTAGGAGGGAAAATATTGGCGAGTTGGGAGGGACTAAAGGAACATGAGGATAATTTTAATTTGATGGAGATTGGGATGCCGAATAAAGATAATAATGAAAGGGAGGGATTCTTAAAAGTCCCCAAGAGGTCAAGTTGGAAAAGGCTAGTTTCAATGTATCAGTCAGATTCTCGGGAGCATGTAAACGTTGGGGCTAAAAGGAAATTTTTAGAGGAGGATGGTAAGGACCGCACGAGCATGTCAAATGGAGATGGAGCAAAAAGGTTAAAAAAGGATGATCTGTTTGGTACAACAGTAGATTGCATGGAGACTATGTTTGATGATGCGGAACATATTATTGTTTCAAATGATTCAGGATCAGTGGTTGCCAATGGGCAAGCCAACCGGACACAATGAAAAACATTTGCTGGAATGTTCGTGGGTTGGGGAGCCCACGGGCGGTACAGAGGCTGCGGCATTTAATCAAGCAGCACAATCCCCACATGGTCTTCTTAATGGAGACGAAGTTAGATCAAAAGCGCATGGAAAAGGGCTAGGAAAAGTTGCGGTTTTATCAATGGAATCGATATTGAAGCAGAGGGGTCTCGAGACGGGTTATGTTTAGCATGGAAAGGAGACATTGAGGTAACTATGAAAAGCTTCTCTAAATGGCATATTGATGCAATAGTGAAGGATGATGGCGTCCAGGAAGAATGGAGGTTTACGGGATTCTATGGTTCGCCATATTTAAAAGATAAGAATTTTGCATGAAACTTGCTCAGGAGACTAGGCCAAGATTGTAATTACCCGTGGCTTGTAGCAGGAGATTTCAATGAAATTATGTATTCTTTTGAGAAAAGTGGTGGAGTGCCAAGGGATCAGAAGAGAATGGAGGCATTCAGAGATACATTAGAGGAGTGTCAACTGATGGATATTGGGTATTCGGGAGCTTGGTTCATGTGAGAAAGGGGAAATCTTCCAGAGACAAACATAAGAGAAAGATTGGATAGAGGGGTTGCAAACGAAAAATGGTTAACCTTATTCCCAATGGGTAACATTCAACATCTTCCTCACTCAACATCAGATCATTGCCCTCTCCTTATGAGTACAGATAGCGCCATTAACTTATCAGGAAATCAAAGATTACATTTCGAAGCCTGGTGGACCATGGAGGAATCCATTGAGGGAATTATTAGAGAATTTTGGGAGTCATTTTTAGAACCGTTAATGGAGAAATTGAAGAATTTGCATATTAGATTAAAGAAATGGGTATGCCTTAATAAGAGCAAGAAGGACAGTCTAAAAAAGAGGCTAACAAAAGAGCTTGAAATTTTGTTGAGAAAGAAAGAGATGATGAAACGATGGCAAAGATTATTGACACGAAAATCCACTTAAATATGGAGATTGATAAAGATGAAATGTATTGGGAGCAAAGAGCTAGAGCAAACTGGCTTCAGCTTGGGGATAAAAATACAGCCTATTTTCACAAATGTGCAACAGTTCGAAGATGAGCTAACTCAATTACCAAGTTGGTTTTGGATGATGGTAAGGAGATTTTCGATGGATCAGAAATAAGTGAGGCTGCCATGGGGTATTTTGAAGAACTTTTTACATCGAAGGGAGTTGCAAATCCATGTAAGGTGTTGGAGGGCATTGAAGAAAATATTTCTCATGAGATTAATGAAGGTTTACTATCTCCTTTCAGGGAAGAAGAAGTTTGGACAGCACTGAAGGGGATGTGACCCACAAAAGCACCGGGATCGGATGGATTTCCAGCATTATTCTTCCAGAGGTATTGGCATATAGTAGGTAAGGAGGTTTTGGAGTATTGTTTAGGAATCTTGAATGATAAAAAGGGGGTTGAATCAGTTAATATGACAGATATTGTGCTTATTCCCAAAGTTTCAAAACCCTCAACTCTAGTAAACTTCAACCCTATTAGTCTATGCACAGTTATGTATAAAATTGTGGCAAAAACAATAGCTAACAGAATGCAATGTGTCATGGGAAATTGTATTGATAAGGTTCAGAGCACATTTGTCCCAGGCCAACTGATCTCAGATAATGTGCTTTTAGCATATGAAATTTTACATACGTTTCGGCAAAAACGAACAGGTAAAAAAGGGTATATGGCGGTAAAGCTGGATATGAGCAAAGCTTATGACAGGGTAGAGTGGGATTTTGTAAGAGAAGTGATGATTAAGATGGGGTTTGTAAGGGAATGGATGAGATTGATAATGAAATGCATTACTACAGTTTCTTACGCGGTAAACATTAATTTCAACCTACTAGAGGACTTCGGCAGGGTGACCCATTAAGTCCATTTCTATTTCTCATATGCAGTGAAGGCCTTTCATCTTTGATGAGAACAACGAAGAAAAAAGGTTTGGTAAAAGGAGCAAAGGCAAGTAGAAGAGGGCCAGAGATATCTCATTTATTATTTGCAGATGATTGCATGATGTTTGGCGAAGCAACAGAAAAGGGAGCTAGGATTATGAAAGACATATTGAAGGAGTATGAAAGCTATTCAGGAAAATGTGTTCATTTTAGCAAATCTACCATTTTTTACAGTTCGAATACAATTGAAGAGACAAAAGAAGTCGTGTCAACATTGTTAGGAGTAAGGAGCTCTTCAAGTCCGGAGAAATAGTTGGGTCTTCCAAATGTGGTGGGTAGACGAAAAAAAGAGGCTTTTCAGAATTTATTGGATAGAATTGCTACGCGGATCGAAGGTTGGAGCACCAGGCTGCTATCTCAAGGGGGTAAAGAAATTTTTATAAAATCAATTTTGCAGGCAATACCTACTTATGCTATGTCTTGTTTTCTTTTTCCTAAAGCCTTATGCGAGATGATCGAAAGTAAATTTGCTTGATTTTGGTGGCAAAAAGGAGTTGGAAAACGAGGAATTCATTGGTGTCAGTGGAGGCTATTATGCCGGCCTAAAGAAGAAGATGGTTTGGGGTTTAGAAATATGGCTCAGTTCAATATTGCCCTCTTGGCAAAACAAGGGTGGAGATTGTTAAATTTCCCGGATTCACTAGTAGCGCAAGTTTTCAAAGCAAAGTATTTTCCAGAAAGTGATTTTCTTAATTCGTGTCTGGGGAATTCGAGTTCTTATGTGTGGCGCAGCATTTGGGCAACTAAAGATACACTGGAGAAAGGTCTGATTTGGAAAGTAGGTACGGGTACGAATATTTCAGTTACTGAAGACGCATGGATTCCAAATTATATTAATGTTAGATTAATGTCCGGAGTTGATAATTTGCAATATGATAAAGTAGCGGAGTTAATCAATAGTAATGAAAGAGACTGGAATAAAGAACTGATTGTTAATACCTTCCCAGAAGTAGAAGCTGAACTGATCCTCCGAATTCCTTTGACGTTGGAACCTCATGAGGATTTTCTTGCTTGGAATGGCGAACCGTCGGGAGAGTTCTCAGTTCGGAGCGCTTATAAACTATTACAAAGCTTTGATCCTACAACTTATGCTTTATAAAACATCTATAGGGATTTTTACAGAAAAC
This sequence comes from Gossypium sturtianum, assembly GCA_025698515.1. Taxonomy (NCBI): domain Eukaryota; kingdom Viridiplantae; phylum Streptophyta; class Magnoliopsida; order Malvales; family Malvaceae; genus Gossypium; species Gossypium sturtianum. The sequence goes on along the minus strand of CM046953.1, from coordinate 61,290,606 downwards.
TTTGGCGTATTGATCTACCTACTGAAATTAAAATTTTTATTTGGAAAACTTCTTGAAACTATCTAACTACTCGGGTGAATATGACTTTCAGAAAATTAGCAACTAGTAGTTTGTGCCTTCGATGTGTTGAAGGAGAAGAGACAATGAATCATCTATTCCAAGAATGTCCTGTTTCAATAGCAGTATGGAGAGTATTGTCAGATTCAAATTTTGTAATGTTCCCAAATTCAGAGTTTGTTGAGTGGCTTACCAAGGTCTTGGCTTTTCTCTCTCTGGAACAATGCAGAATCTTTTGTGTTACGCTTTGGGCCATCTAGGGGGACAAGAACTCTCGTATTCATGACAAAACGAGCAGATCAGGTCAGGAGATTGTAAGTTTCGTTCATAGTTATCTTAGGGAACTTGATGGAGTCAGAAAAGAAACTCAAAAAACCTCTAAAGCGAATATGAAATGGAGTCACCCACCTGGACAAGTAGTAAAAATAAACTTCGATGGGGCATTCGACGTGAGAAGCAAACATTCGGCGTCTGGGGTAGTTGTCAGGGACAGTAATGGACACGTTCTCATTTCAAATACAGAAGTTCACAGAGGGGTGGCTTTCGCTTTTTTTGCTTTGAAGCACCGCTGCCGTCGAGCAACCCAAATAGCCCTCGATATGAATGGAGAAGATATCATAATAGAAGGTGATTCATTATCAATAATAAAGAAATGCAAGAATATAGATTTTGACAAATCACAGGTAGGGACATACATTCACGATATTCAGAGGATAAAATCCAGAGCTAGAAGATTAATGTTCGAGTTTATTCCAAGATCAACAAACAATCTAGCCCACATATTAGCAACAGAATCATTGAAAAGGAAGGAAGGGATTTACTTGACTAATAGTGTTCCAAGTTATGCCGAAGAACAGGCGAGGAATGAAAGTGTGAGAGAGCCGGATTGAGAAGATGAAGAGAAGATGAGGCAGAAGAGAGTTTTCAAATGGTAAACCTAACAGTCTCAAGCGCATTTAACTCCCCTCGGAAACTGATATCCCCATTAATGGAAGAAATGAAAGATGTGATATGACTTGATAGGCGAGAGGATATCTGATTGGGTAATAGGACGGTGGTTTTTCTTTTTTAATTCTGCATTCTAGATTTTTCTTTCTTTAGTCAGTTTTATTCCGGGCCAATATGTTTTGGGCCAATTTTATTTTATGCACTCTTTATTATTTATTTTATTAAAAGCCCAATCTGATTCTTGATTCAAAAAAAAAAGGTATATTGTAACAAAATTTTAATTTGACATGTTTTATTTTTTTAATTTAATTCAAACAATTTCACTCGATTTGACTCAACTCGAATTTCATTTCACTTGACTTGATTCGAAAAAAAATTTCAAATCGAATTAGGATGATAAAATATGACTCGTCAATTAGAAATTTTTTCACTCGACTCGATTGAACACTCACCCCTAACGTCCATTTAAGAATTAGATTAAAGAACATAACATAAAAAATATTTTAGATATCTAACTGGGTAAAAGAAATTAGATATCAAAGTGAGAAAACATATGTCAAAATATGAATTAAGCCTAACATAAATTTAGCCACAATATATTTTAATATTAGTTTTATTGTAGATTATAATAATTTATTATAATTATAATAAAGATTATTTATAACTTTAAAATACATTTAAAATTTATTCCCTCCATAAATCTTATGTTGTAAAAAGTAAATACATTTAAAAAAGAAAAGAAAAAGGAAAAGTTAAAAAGAAGGATAAGAATCAGATTGGCGCTAAAAAAGGTCATCAGGTTGGACGGTTCCGCTACCATCGCAGGACCGTACTTCCCGCCAAACTCATCTTTCCCGAACTCCCAAATATTTTCTTCAAAAATAGAAATAAATAAAAAGCAATTTTCTTAAAAAATAATAAAAAATAATTTTCAAATGAGATTAATTCAAACTAAATCCCAAATAATAACAAAAGAAAGAAAAAGCAACAGTCAAAATCCTTCACGCGCAGCTGTTTTTTTTTTTTTTCTTGGAACGTTCTAAAAAAATGGAAAAAATGAAGAAGGAAACCGAGCCAAAGTCCAGCTCAACGCAATCTATGGCTCAAGAACCGAATGCCAAAGCGGACCCGGAAAACTCGGATCCCGAATTGGACGCGGAGGGCTTTGTTATTGTGCCAACAACAGAGCCAGAGAAAGAGAAAGAGAAAGAGAAAGAGAAAGAGAAAGAGAGTCGGATTCAAAGCGAGCAATCACCGAACCAGGCACAATCGGGATTGAGGAACTCGGTTCATCCATTGGATAGTGGATCGCCTGCTGCGGATCGCGACGCTAACATGTCCGCTCCTAACAGATACAATCCTAACCTTGCTCAGGCTCCCGCTATGGATTCTTCTTCGGCTTCTTTCAAAGGCAAGTCTTTAAGCATTTATTTCTAACAATATCTTTTGTTTTAAATTTATAACTATTTGTATTTTTTTTTTCTTAAAATTGTAAACAGAGAAGATGGATATAGTGAGGGATGCCTTTTGGAGATGGAAGAGGATAGTGGGAGAAGCGACGAAGAAAGCCGAGGATCTTGCCGGAAACACGTGGCAACACTGTATGTTATTTATTATTTATTATTAAAAAAATCATTTGCCTTTTGTCTTAGTATTTATTTTTAATTATTGGTAATTTTCCTGTTAATGAGAGATTAGATAGATGTGGTCGTATGTCATAGGTTTCCATGATTGGAATTGATATTATTGTATGCTTGGTAATTTGATTTTGTTTTAGTTTGCAATGACATCATAATTGATTAATAATCAATTTTCGTTATCATTTATTTGTGATTGGGTTTAATAATCCACTTTTAAACATAATTTTAACATTTTTGATACGATGATTGGGCTTTCTTTTCTTCTCCTCCAGAAATAAGAAATCGTCCGAGTCATGCTTTAAGAAATGAGAGATATTAGTTAGAATCATATACTATTTCTGATTTCTTATAATGCATGAACCCAATCCTCCCTCTTTCTTCTCAAAGCAGGTTCACATACATAAAAACACTTTAAATAACGTTTCCCTCATTTCTTAAATCAGTAAAAACAAGCCCAAGTCTTGCTGAGGCTGCCATGGGAAGAATTGCTCAGGGAACAAAGGTTTTGGCAGAAGGTGGCTATGAGAAGATTTTTAGACAAACTTTTGAAACAGTTCCTGAAGAGAAACTTCAGGATTCTTTTGCATGTTACTTATCTACATCAGCTGGTCCTGTCATGGGAGTTCTATATGTATCTACAGAAAAGCTTGCATATTGCAGTGACAGTCCTCTTTCATATAAAAATGGTACCCAGACTGAGTGGAGCTATTATAAGGTTTTTTTTCTTCAACCCTTACATGCTTGCATTTAGAAAATATTGGTTAGAGTGAGATCCTTTTAGCTCTCTGCTCCATGATGTTACTGTTTTACGGTATAGAAACTTAATGTTGGGAACTGGACAGATAGGTTGAACCGATTGAATTAGGATAAGTGATTTGTTTAGTCTTGTGTATATTAAACCAGAGATTCTAGAAAAACTGAAAGAAACCAGTTATGAATCCAGTAACTAGAGGTTTCACCGGTTTTACCACCGACATGATATTTTAAACCTTGGTTACCGAGTTACGAATCTTGACATTCTTCTGTTTGATAAAACAGGTAATAATCCCATTACATCAACTAAAAGCAATTAATCCATCAACAAGCAAAGTGAATGCTTCTGAAAAGTACATCCAAGTTACCTCTGTTGATGCCCATGAATTTTGGTTCATGGGATTCTTAAACTACGAGGGTGCTGTTCAATGCCTACAGGAAGTTTTGCAACTCAATAGTTTACAATCCGTCTGAATACCCCGTTCTATCTGATATAAGCATTTCACTTTGGTCGCATGATGTTTTGTCATAAAAAAGCATTTATACAATCCGTCTGAATACCCCGTTCTATCTGATATAAGCATTTCACTTTGGTCGCATGATGTTTTGTCATAAAAAAAGATTTATATTTACTCCGCTGCCCGGAACCGTTTGATGATTTACATGCTCTTTGGGAAGCTATTCAATATAATTCTATGGAAATCAACATTAGGTAAATTGTAGAGTTGTTCTCCATTAAAGCTCATGTTGGTTGTAAACTTTACTTCCTATAATTCATGAACTAAAAATCATATTGATTGTTTCAGAGAAACCTTTTGTATTCCTTCTCCCATTTGTTTTCCCTTTTTGCACCAGGGATTGGTATCAATATTTAAAATATTCTAGGATCAATTTTACTTAGTCATGAAGGTTTCAAAAATTTACCAACAACTATAAAATAATAATAGAAAAAAACTTACCAAATAAATCTCATATCCGCACTTGTCCTATAAGTTTTAGAGCATCAGCTTCGGTTCAATCGTGCGTGCCTTATCAGGCACTTTCACGAAGCGCTCTCGCTTAGTAAATGTCATTAATGTCTTTTCAGGTCGCTTCTTTAAGCATTCAACCTCTTAGTAGAGTGGAAACAATTTTCATCAAAGACAATATTGATATGTTGAGGGCCCGTCGGATCCTAGTAAAGCAAACCACACTTCATAGATTTTTTCTCCTCTACAATATTATTTACAAAATGTACAAATACTAATATTTTAAAACAATGCATTTTAAAATACTTTAATTTTAAATTTCTTTAAATTTTAGAGTTCTCGCTCCAAACGCATGGTTATAGCCACAGTTGTTTCAACTTATTTTATTTTTTGGCATGCAATTGCATTGTTGAATGAGCATCGAGATTTTATATCAGGAGTTGGATTGTATTTTATCATTTCTATTAAAAAAATTGATAAATTAGTCTCCTACATTAGACCAAAGAGTAAAATTGGTCCTTTTATTAAAAATTCTATCCATTTATATTGTTAAGTGATGACATATTTGCCAGAGCAACTAGATAGCTACACATGGTGTGTCATGTGTACCTCATGCTGGTGCATTTTACCATATAATCAAATATTTAAAAATAAAAAAATAAAAAATAAAACTTTTAATAATTATTAAAAAATATAAAAAAATATTAAAATATTTAAAATATTAAAAACAATGTCTGGACTGAACTTGGACAAATGGTTGTCTAGGCTTGAATTTGTAGTGATTTCTTAAATAATTGTTAAATAATTATAAAACTTATACAATATTATAGAAAATTATTTAATAATTATCAAGAATTATAAAAAATTATTAACTTTTTAAAAATTAATAATAAAAATATTATAAAAGGTTACTATTATATATGTATATATATTTGAATCATAAGAAATTATAAAAAAATAAAATAAAATAAAATAAAACTCATCAACTTGATTAATTAATAATATTAACTCAATTAAGAAGATACATGCGTATTTGAAATTTTTAAATATATTAGTTATTAAAAGGTAGAGAAATTTGTAAGAAATGTATAGATATACGAGGAACACAATTTGCATAGTGGATAACTCCCTTCATGTATACAATGTTGGCGCAACGTACCAGCATAGTACACCCCTTACTAGATACATTAGTCCTTATACCAAAACATGGGATCATGGATTAATCCGAGAGAAACTTGGAGACCGATGGTTTCACGAATTGAAAGACAAGAAGTTTCCTTTGTTTGAGAAACCTGCTCATTTCATCTGGAAACAGTGGCGAAGTCAAGGGGGCTGGTATGGGCCCCGGCCCCCTCCTAAAAGGTAAAATTTGTATTTAGGCCCTTAAAATTTTTAAAAAATTTTAAAATAGTAAAGGTAAAATTGTACTTTGCCCCCCCTAAAATTATAAAAAATTGATTTAATCCTTTACAAATTGAAAGATATAAACTATAAAAAATTAAAATTTCATCCGCCCCTAAAAAGTTATCTTGACTTCGCCCCTGTCTGGAAACTAACCTTCAACGGAGAGTTCAACATGTTTAGTGTTTACAAATTTTATGGGATGAAACTTCTCATCAATTTGCACATACTGGATGCATTTACCATATTGATCGAGGTGTTATCATTGTCGCTAGGGATATAAATGTTTCTTGGAAAATAGTCGTTGGCATGTCCATGGATAGAACCAGTGGATCCTATGGCGTTGCAGCAATAGGTCTTGCTATCAATGAAGAGCAGATGGTATTGTGGCACACAAGGTAGTGCAACTCTAAGCTCCACTGTAGACTCTTGGGAATTGTGTGACAAGTCTCACAAATGTAGTAATATTCTTCTAAAAAAAGTACATGTTCATTAGAAGCTTAAACCTATTGCACAATATATTTTTCATCTATTACAGGGTATGAATTTTTAGAACCATGTTGCACCGGACCCCTGTTAACGACATGCGGGCCGTATGGCACGAGTGGCTGCTCATTATATGATATTGTACCTTGCCTTAAGTATGCTTTGTTTACCTCGGTTGTTTGGTTAATTTGTTACATTATAAAAAATAATTTTTAAATAATTTTATATAATTTTTTAATAATTATTTAAGAAATTTAAGTTCATTTGGATGTTATTTTTAATAATTTTAAATGATTTTTATAATTTCTTATAATTCTTAAATAATGTCCATCATGAACCTAGATGTGGTTTTTAAAAAACCACATTCAAGTTCATCTAGGTTACCATATGGCCAGGTTCATCTTGATGTAGTTTTTAAAAAATTATAGAAATTTTTTTTAGTTTTCAGATTTTAATTTTTTTTAAAATATTACTATGTCAACATGAGACACACATGGCATTTCACGTGTCACTACTTAGTTGCTCCATTAGCCACATCATCACTTAATAGTAAGGATGAAAATTTTAACCAAAAGACCATTTTTGCTCTTTGATCTAATGTATAGGGATTAATTTACCAATTTTTTGAGTAGAAGAGATAAAATACAATTTGACTCATAATACAAGGGCTTCCATAGTACTTTTAGAGACTAAAGTATTTTAAATGGAATATTTTTGCTAACATGCTACACCGATTCAATTTAGCAAGAAAAAACTTGAACTCTAGTAATTTACCCTATGTTTGGATTGAACAAAAGTAAGGGAAAGAAAAGAAAATAAGGGAAACACTTAGTTTTGATAACTTTTTTCTTTTAAGCAAAGGAAAGTTGAGGGAGTTGAATATCCTTTACTTTCCTTTGAATTATTTATTTTTTATTTACCTTAATTTGGAGGAGAAACTAAGGAAAGGAAAGGAAGTTTCTTTTATGATGTGAAATATCATTTTTATCTTATTAATCTTTTACATAAAATATCTATAAGAAGGATATAATTGAAAAAAAAAATTATTATAAATAATTATTTTCTTAACTTTCGCAGTTTAACCAAACAAAGGTCGTGAAAAATCCTTCACTTCCCTTTACTAATTTTAACTATCCAAACAAAATAAACATATATCATTTCCTTTCATTAACCTTCATTTCTATTTCTTTTACTTTCATTTCCTTTATAATTACTAGATTTTATTACACTCACAATGTGGGTAAACAAAAATATTTTATATTAAAAAAATATACCAAAAAATGATTATTAGTGGAATGGCAAGGGTTTTTTTGATATAGATTTGTTGGTCTTATATTCAACTCCCAAATAATGTTTTTCAATTGTTTTATTTGAAAAATATATAAAAGTATGAAAAGATGTAAACACCCTTATAATAATATTAATTACCTTTAAAAATAAAGGTATTTTAGTAATGTCACAACTGATTTGGTGTCAAGTTGACTAGTGACAATAACTCAATCAACCACTTTATATATAATATAGATCTACCCAGACATAGTGTAACACTCCATACCCAACTCGATCGCCGGGTCTAAGCTATGAGATGTCACATTCGTTACCGAAGCAACTATAACAAAATTTATGTTGATTCAATACATCATAACCACTAACATGATCATTATATCATAATTTTATAATATATTACACTATCTAGGATTTATACGAGCTTACGAAAGCTCTTTCAATAACCTAAGACCAATGAATGACCAAATTCTAAGGTTTTAAGACCTTTTAGGCCGGAGTTGCAACTCCCACGGTACGGTGTCGCGACCTTGAGATAGTAGGCTAACTTTACACTTTTGAGGACTAAAATGTAAAGTTTCTAAAACTTCATCGAGTTGATGTTGCAGCATCAAATAGGGGAAGTTGCAACGATAATGGCTGGTGTTGTGAAAACCACAGGGTAGTGTTGCGACTCCATAGGTAGAATACAACAATCCCATTTCCTTTTGGTTTCAACCTAACATATAACAACATATGTATTATACCAAGACTCAAATTGACAATTCAACAGAACAAAAAATTTCAATATACAACTTAAACTCAATAGGGACCTTTTCTATGCATGATATATTACCATTTTCATTCATTCACAACTCAAATACACAAATTGAACATTTGCAACTTAGTAACCATTTGACATGTATACATATGCATATAAGTCACAAGCATTGCAACATCTCATGCACTTCAACTATGTGCCAACTTAATTATACAAACCAACCATTTGACCATTTCCAATTTACCATTTTTGGCTTCAAATATCGACATGTTCACACATTATGAAAAAATCGACTCAACCTAGGTACATGCCATATATTAAACAAAAAGGGGCTATACAAACATTATCGAGTTGAGGACCACAGATTGGATGTTGAAATCACCTCTCGAAACTTCAAATTCCACTATACCTATGCACAGAATAAACAAACTGTACGCTGAGCGATAAAGCTCAATGGTACTTTCATGATTTTAGATAATATAACTTTAGCATTAGTAAATTATCACAAGAAATTCATGCTTAATGTCTAACCAATTTACATCCTATCATGCCAAGTAATTCCATTATCATATATATATGTGTGTGTGTGTGTGTGTGTGTGTGTTCATACATATGGCAAATGGAAAAAATAAAACCATTCAACATTTGCAATAGAATTGACCAAACTTTATGCCATTTAAACATTCAATACCATTCATGAATCAAACATATATGTAACATCCCGATTTAGGGCCTAGTCAGAATGGTGGAGCGAGACCACAAATCCGAGGTATATGTATGAGTTTTGAGGTTTATGCTATGTTTACATGTTAGTATGAAAGCTTCATGAAGCAATTTTGTTAAATTACGGTTGAATTGTCCAAAAGGACTAAATTGCAAAAGTTGCAAAATATGAGATTCTAGAAGCTATTTGTGTGAAATAGCTTTGGATTATAAATTAGAGGTCCTCAAATAGTAATTTTCCCAAATTCTAATTTTTGGACAAAAAGGGGCATGAGTGGATGGTATTGGAAAAGTTTGACTAAGGGGCATTTTGGTCATTTGTCAATTAAGTGATTAAAAAGGGAAAAAGATGACAAAATTTCATTCATCTTCTTCTCCAAGCTGCCGAAAATTTCAAGAAGCCATTGTTAGGGCTCTTCAATTTTTCAAGCTTGCTAGTAAGTGCATCCAAGCCCCGTTTTTGATATTCTTCGTATTTTTAAAGTCCTAGTAACATGAGTAAGCTATTTTTAGCTATATGTTGAGCTAGGATTGATGTTCAAAAATGTAACCATGTATGACATGCATGTATTTTGATATTTTATGGAAGAATATGAAAGCTTGATGTAGTAGAAACATCTTTTGCTAAGTGAATTCCATGAAAAATGCATGTAGGGACTAGTTTCTGAAAGTCTTGAGATTGGTCATACATGAGTGATTTAGTAAGAATTGTTGATTGCTTTAGTTGAGTAAATGATTCAGCTAAGCATGAAAGGCTAGAAAGTTGAACAAAAATCACTTACGAGCCTTGGGACTAAAGTGTAAATATGAGAAAGTTTGGGGGCAAAATGGTAATTTTGCTAAAGTATGAGATAATGGTCAATTTAGTCAATGTGTGTATTGAACGGGTTGATTTATCATTTTAGATCAAGAAAGACGAAGCCCAGATCTTAACCGAGGCAAGGGCAAGGTCGTGGACTAAATTGCACATCTCCATACTTTTTGAGTACCGAGGTAAGTTTACGTATGAACAATGCATTTATGTGTATACATTGTTAATGCTAGCTAATGTGTAGCATGATTGAGAACCTATTCGATTCTAGTGGAATGAATGAGATAGTAGTTGTGAATGGATGAATGTATTACAAAGTAGACATGTGAATGTGTAGTGATAATGCTTGATAGTGGGCTAAGTGCGATACCACCTTAATACTTAACAATAATGGGCTGTGTGCGATACTATTGTTAAGCATATTATTTAGTGAGCTATGTGCGGAATCACTATAATTATCCCTTGTGGTAGGCTATGTGCGATACTACCTTATGATCTGATTGTGGTGGGCTAAGTGCGAAACCACCGAGTAATTTAGCTGTGTGGATGTATTATTGAGAAATAATGATGTGTTGTATTTTGAGTAAATGTGCTATTGAGTGCAGGGGTGCATGTCAATGATTATGAGTATGTGACTCATGATGTGTTGGAGATGTGGTAAGGGATAGAACGAGTAAGCATAGTAGTGGATGTGAAATACATATGTTAGTATAATGCTAATTGTTGTTTATCTTATACTAGAATGCTTAAATTGTTTATGTGTAAACTTACTAAGCTCAAAGCTTACTCCTTTCTTTTCCCTTGTCTTATAGAGAACAAGGATTGAATCGTGATCTGTGATTAATCGGAAGATCGCCCACACTATCAACACACTCTGGTACATTGGACTTAATGTTTTGTATATGGCATGTATAGAGGCTAGACACGTTAGGGTATTTTGTTTTTTTGGCTAAGATGTGTTGGCCTTTAGATGGATAATCTATTTTGTATAATTCCATAGTTGATGGCTACATTATTATATGAAAAGATGTATTTATCCATGTAAGATTATGTTCATTATGAGTTGGTTATGGATGTGTTGAATGAGTACTTGTTGTGTATGCTAGAGGGGTGAGAAGGGCATGACAAATAGCTTTGTTCTTGTCCATGTGGGTAGACACACGGGCGTGTGTCTAGGCCATGTGTGACACACGATCAGCCCATGGGCGTGTGACTTGGCCGTGTGTCCCCTGCATGTTAGCATTTCAAGTCAGACTAGACCACGGACTAGCCACACGGGCGTGTGCCTAGGTCGTGTAAAGTGGTCAGTGTTCACCAGGGGTGGAGAACACGGGCGTGTCCAGGCCGTGTGAATTTAGTCAGTGTCGACCACGGGTGGAAGACACGGGCATGTCTTGAGGGTACACGGGCGTGTCCCATTCCACATGAGCGTGTGACACTTGTCTGAGTGAATGAAATTTTAAGATCGATAAAGTTTTGGTAGAGCCTCGGGAGCTCTCGTATGTATGTTTAAGACCTCGTAGGTCCTTAATGTGGTAGTAGTGGTAGTTATTGAGAGCAGTCACGTTGAGCCTAAGTGGCGATCAAGTGGTTTTATTTCAGTAATGCCTCGGGCCCGATTTTGGTGTAGAACACGGGTAAGGGGTGTTACATTTAGTGGTATCAGAGTTATGGTTTAGTCGGTTCTAGGACTACCGTAGTGGGTGTAACGGTATAGCTATACATGCCATAAGTGTATAATGATAGTGTGGTGGTTTCTGATGATTTTAAACCTTATTTTATATAGTATATGGATCCCGATTAATCGATTGCTGATGAAGCAGCTAGTAATGCGCCGGCTCCTGCGCAAGGAACCGCGCCTGTTGAGAGTGGACCCGAGGTTAAGGGTCAAGGGGAAGAGGCTCGAAAAGCCTTTCTCTAGATGATGAGTAATTGGTACTCGGATTATGTTTGAGCGAACCCTAATACTCAACCTCCTCCACCTCCTCCTGTACCTCAGCCAATTCAAGTGGCTCCTCAAGGTATTGATGTAGTGAGGATATCGAAACCCCCGGTGGATAAGATTAGGAAACACGGGGCTGAGGAGTTTAGAGCTAAGGTAGATGATGACCCCAGAGGGCGAGTTACAGCTAGAGAACTCAATGAGAGTATTCGATGAACTCTCTTGTACACCTGAAGAGAACCTGAAATGTGCCGTATCTTTGCTGAGGGACTCGGCATACCATTGGTGGAAGACGTTGACGTCAGTAGTCCCGAGAGAGCAGGTGACGTGGGACTTCTTTCTGGAAGAGTTCTGGAAGAAGTATGTAAGCCAGCGGTTTACTGACTAGAAACGAAAGGAATTCCTTGAGTTGAAGCAAGGAAGAATGACAGTAGCAGAATATGAGCGCGAATTTGTTAGGCTTAGCAAGTACGTACAAGAATGTGTGTCGACGGAGACCATCTTGTGTAAAAGTTTCGAAGACGGACTGAATGAGGATATCAAACTCCTAGTGGGTATTTTGGAGTTGAAAGAGTTTGTTGTGTTGGTTGAAAGGGCAAGTAAGGCCGAGGAATTGAGTAAGGAAAAGAGAAGGGCTGTGAGTGAAGCCCGAGATGCGAGAAAACGACCGATGGGCAAATCATATCAAGCCCAGTCGAAAAGATCCAAGGAGGTGAATCCTCGGACGACAACACCAGTGGGATATTCACATCCAGACTTGGACAACACTCGTTCGGGTTCGAGAGTCCAAGCCACCTCGATAGAAAGTGTGGGAAATCCGAAGAACAAACCGGAGTGTCCAAGTTGTGGTAGGTATCATACCGGAGAGTGTTAGGGAAACAACCGGAGTTGTTATAAGTGTGGTTCCCCCGACCATTTTATCCAAAATTACCTCGAGAGGGATGACAAGGAAGAGAAGCAAGAGACAAGACATAGCGATGTGTCTGCAAGGGGTAGACCACCAAGGAACCCGAGAGGTGGGACTAGTGGTAGAGGTGCGTCCAAAGACTCTGTCGTGAGACTGGAGGGTCGGGCACCTGCGAGGACGTATGCCATTCACGCCCGCGAAGAGGCGTCATCCCCAAATGTGATAACGGGTACTTTTTCTCTTTTTGACACCTTTGTTATTGCTTTAATAGATCCAGGGTCTACTCATTCTTATATTTGCATGAGATTGGCATCTAGTTTGAGTATGACTGTTGAGTTTACGGATATTGTGGTTAAGGTGTCAAACCCGTTAGGTAAGCATGTGTTAGTGGACAAGGTGTGTAAGAATTGTCCTTTGTTGATTAAGAGTCATTGTTTTCCGGCAAACCTTATGTTGTTTCCGTTTGATGAGTTTGACTTAATCCTTGGCATGGATTGGTTGACTACCCATAGTGTCTTAGTGAACTGTGGTAGTAAGTTTATCGAATTGAAATGTGAGAATGGAGATGTTGTTCGGGTTGAATCAGGTGGATCGGATAGTCTACCAGTGATGATTTCTTCCCTAATGGCTGAGAAATGTTTAAGAAAAGGGTGTGAGTCCTATCTCGCCTTTATTTTGAATACTTAAGAGGTTGAAGTAAAGTTTGATACAGTGCCAGTGGTATGTGAGTATCCGGATGTATTCCCGGAAGAGTTACCCGGATTACCTCTAGAGAGAGAGGTCGAGTTTGGGATTGAGTTAGTTTTGGGAACGCCACCTATTTCAATTGCTCCGTATAGGATGGTACCTTTAGAGTTGAAAGAACTGAAGGTTCAGTTGCAAGAGTTGACAGATAAGGGTTTTGCAAGACCGAGCTACTCACCGTGGGGTGCTCCGGTACTATTTGTGAAAAATAAAGATAAGTCTATGAGGTTGTGTATAGACTATAGGCAACTTAACAAAGTGACGGTGAAGAATAAGTATCCTTTACCAAGGATTGATGGTCTTTTTGATCAACTGAAAGGAGCTACAGTGTTCTCCAAGATCGACACGAGGTGCAGTTATTACAGTTGAGAGTGAAAGAGCAAGATGTGTTGGCGCATTTCGAACAAGGTATGGCCATTATGAGTTTTTAGTCATGCCGTTTGGTTTAACGAATGCACCTGTGATTTTTATGGATTTGATGAACCGTGTCTTGCGACCGTACGTGGATAAGTTCGTAGTTGTCTTCATTGACGACATATTGATCTATTCTCAGGATGAGAATGATCATGAGGAGCATTTGAGAATTGTCTTGCAAACTTAAAGGGATAAGCAGTTGTATGCTAAGTTTAGCAAGAGTGAGTTTTGGCTCCGAGAGGTCGAATTCCTAGGATACATTATGTCGGGTGATGGTGTCAGAGTTGACCCAAGTAAGATATCGGCTGTTGTGGATTGGAAACAGCCGAGAAACGTGTCAGAAGTCAGAAGCTTCTTGGGATTGGCAGGATATTACAGACGTTTCGTAAAGGGGTTCTCTGTAATTGCTACCCCGATGACGAAATTGTTGCATAAGGATGTCAAGTTTGATTGGGCTGAGACATGTCAACAGAGTTTTGAGAGATTGAAAATATTGTTGACTGAGGTGCCAGTTTTGGTTCAACCAAAATCGGGGAAAGAGTTCGTGGTTTTTAGTGACGCATCGTTTAATGGTCTCGGTTGCGTGTTGATGCAAGAGGGTAAGGTAGTCGCTTACACCTCGAGGCAGTTAAAACCGCACGAGAAGAATTATCCGACTCATGATTTGGAGTTGGCTGCGATTGTTTTCGCGTTAAAGATTTGGCGACATTATTTATATGGTGAGAAGTGTCGAATCTTTACGGATCACAAGAGTTTGAAGTACTTAATGGATCAAAAGTATTTGAATTTGCAACAGAGGCGGTGGCTCGAGTTATTGAAAGACTATGAGTTAGTCATTGATTACCACCCGGGAAAAGCGAATGTGGTTGCGGATGCCTTGAGTAGGAAATCCTTGTATTCTCTAAAAGTTATGAGCACGAGTTTAGCATTGTCGATGATGGTGCTATATTGGCAGAGAGTTGAGAGCTAAGCCACTATTTGTTCATGAGATATGTGAGGCTCAGAGAAATGATAGTGAGATGCAAGCTAAGAGAGCTAAGTGTGGATCAGAAAGTGATTTACGATTTTCGAGTGGGTTCGGATGGTTGTTTCTTTGTACCATGTAATTTGTGTACCTAGAGATGAAGAATTGATCCGAAAGGTTTTGCATGAGGCACATAGTGGTTATTTGTCAGTACACTCGGGCAGTACGAAAATGTACAATAACTTGAAGAAGTCTTATTGGTGCCGAGTATGAAAAGAGACATTTCTGAGTTTGTGGCGAAGTGTCTGATTTGTTAACAGGTAAAAGCTGAGCATCAAGTACCTTCGGGATTGCTTCAGCCAGTGATGGTTCCCGAATGGAAATGGGATCGGGTTACCATGGATTTTGTGACGGGGTTGCCTATGACTCTGAAAAAGAGGGATACTGTATGGGTTGTTGTGGATAGATTGACAAAGTCGGCTCATTTTATTCCAGTACGTGTTGATTATTCACTAGATAAGTTAGCTGAATTGTATGTTGCAGAGATAGTGAGGTTACATGGTGTACCTGTGTCTATAATATCGGATAGAGATCCGAGATTTACTTCGAGGTTTTGGAAGAAGTTGCAAGAGGCCATGAGTACGAGGTTAAATTTCAGTACTGCGTTCCATCCACAAACAGATGGTCAGTCTGAAAGAGTGATTCAAGTTCTCGAAGATATGCTTCGATGCTGTGTGTTAGAATTCGAAGGTAGTTGGGAGAGGTACCTACCTTTGGTCGAGTTTGCCTACAACAATAGTTATCAGTCGAGTATACAGATGGCACCGTATGAAGCTTTGTATGGTCGTAAGTGTCGGACTCCTCTGTATTGGACTGAGCTTAGTGAGAAGCGGATCCATGGGGTCGATCTAGTAAAAGAGACTGAGGAGAAAGTGAAAGTAATCTGTAATAGTCTAAAAGTTGCTTCGGACCGACAGAAGTCGTACGCGGATCTAAAAAGAAAAGAAATTGAGTTTGAGGTGGGTGACAAAGTGTTTTTGAAAGTGTCCCCGTGGAAGAAAATCATGAGATTTGGACGAAAAGGGAAATTGAGTCCGAGATTCATAGGGCCGTATGAGATTACAGATAGAGTTGGGCCAGTAGCATACCGGTTGGCTTTGCCGGTAGAATTGGATAAGATCCATAATTTGTTCCATGTGTCGATGTTGTGACGGTATCGCTTCGATCCTTCGCATGTAATTCCTTCAATGGGAATTGAGATAAGACCGTATATGTCTTATAAAGAGGAGCCGATTAAGATCTGGGCTCGAGAAGTGAAACAGTTGAGGAATAAGAGCATAGCCCTAGTGAAAGTGTTATGGCAGAAACACGGTATGGAAGAGGTTACGTGGGAACTAGAAGAAAGCATGAGAGAGCAACATCCAAACCTTTTTACTGGTAAGATTTTCGAGGGCGAAAATCTCTAAAAGGGGGAGAGTTGTAACATCCCGATTTAGGGCCTAGTCGAAATAGTGGTGCGAGACCACAAATCCGAGGTATATGTATGAGCTTTGAGGTTTATGCTATGTTTGCATGTTAGTGTGAAAGTTTTATGAAGCAATTTTGTTAAATTGCGGTTGAATTGTCCAAAAGGACTAAATTGCAAAAGTTGCAAAATATGAGATTCTAGAAGCTATTTGTATGAAATAGCTTTGGATTATCAATTAGAGGTCCTTAAATAGTAATTTTCCAAAATTCTAATTTTTGGACAAAAATGGGCATGAGTGGATGGTATTGGAAAAGTTTGGTGAGGGCATTTTGGTCATTTGTCAATTAAGTGATTAAAAAGGAAAAAGATGACAAAATTTCATTCATCTTCTTCTCGAAGCTGCCAAAAATTTCAAGAAGCCATTGTTAGGGCTCTTCAATTTTTCAAGCTTGCTAGTAAGTGCATCCAAGCCCCGTTTTTGATATTCTTCGTATTTTTAAAGTCCTAGTAACATGAGTAAGCTATTTTTAGCTATATGTTGAGCTAGGATTGATGTTCAAAAATGTAACCATGTATGACATGCATGTATTTTGATATTTTATGGAAGAATATGAAAGCTTGATGTAGTAGAAACATCTTTTGCTAAGTGAATTCCATGAAAAATGCATGTAGGGACTAGTTTGTGAAAGTCTTGAGATTGGTCATACATGAGTGATTTAGTAAGAATTGTTGATTGCTTTAGTTGAGTAAATGATTCGGCTAAGCATGAAAGGCTAGAAAGTTGAATAAAAATCATTTACGAGCCTTGGGACTAAAGTGTAAATATGAGAAAGTTTGGGGGCAAAATGGTAATTTTGCTAAAGTATGAGATAAGGGTCAATTTAGTCAATGTGTGTATTGAACGGGTTGATTTATCATTTTAGATCAAGAAAGATGAAGCCCGGATCTTAACCGAGGCAAGGGCAAGGTCGTGGACTAAATTGCACATCTCCATTCTTTTTTAGTACCGATGTAAGTTTACATATGAACGATGCATTTATGCGTATACATTGTTAATGCTAGCTAATGTGTAGCATGATTGAGAACCTATTCGATTCTAGTGGAATGAATGAGATAGTAGTTGTGAATGGATGAATGTATTACAAAGTAGACATGTGAATGTGTAGTGATAATGCTTGATAGTGGGCTAAGTGCGATACCACCTTGATACTTAACAATAATGGGCTGTGTGCGATACTATTGTTAAGCATATTATTTAGTGAGCTATGTGCGGAATCACTATAATCATCCCTTGTGGTAGGCTATGTGCGATACTACCTTATGATCTGATTGTGGTGGGCTAAGTGCGAAACCACCGAGTAATTTAGCTGTGTGGATGTATTATTGAGAAATAATGATGTGTTGTATTTTGAGTAAATGTGCTATTGAGTGCAGGGGTGCATTTCAATGATTATGAGTATGTGACTCATGATGTGTTGGAGATGTGGTAAGGGATAGAAAGAGTAAGCATAGTAGTGGATGTGAATTACATATGTTAGTATAATGCTAATTTTTGTTTAGCTTATACTAGAATGCTTAAATTGTTTATGTGTAAACTTACTAAGCTCAAAGCTTACTCCTTTCTTTTCCCTTGTCTTATAGAGAACAAGGATTGAATCATGATACGCAGATTAATCGGAAGATCGCCCACACTATCAGCACACTCTGGTACATTGGATTTAATGTTTTGTATATGGCATGTATAGAGGCTAGATACGTTAGGGTATTTTGTTGTTTTGGCTAAGATGTGCTGGCCTTTAGATGGATAATCTATTTTGTATAATGCCATAGTTGATGGCTACATTATTATCTGAAAAGATGTATTTATCCATGTAAGATTATGTTCATTATGAGTTGGTTATGGATGTGTTGAATGAGTACTTGTTGTGTATGCTAAAGGGGTGAGAAGGGCATGACAAATAGCTTTGTTCTTGTCCATGTGGGTAGACACACTGGGGTGTGTGTAGGCCATGTGTGACACACGGTCAGCCCATGGGCGTGTGACTTGGCCGTGTGTCCCCTGCATGTTAGCATTTCAAGTCAGAATAGACCACGGGCTAGCCACACGAGCGTGTGCCTAAGTCGTGTAAAGTGGTCAGTGTTCACCACGGGTGGAGAACACAGGCATGTCCAGGCCGTGTGAATTTAGTCAGTGTCGACCATGGGTGGAAGACACGGGCATGTCTTGAGGGTACACGGGCGTGTCCCATTCCATATGGGCGTGTGACACTTGTCTGAGTGAAAGAAATTTTAAGATCGATAAAGTTTCGGTAGAGCCTCGGGAGCTCTCGTATGTATGTTTAAGACCTCGTAGGTCCTTAATGTGGTAGTAGTGGTAGTTATTGAGAGTAGTCACGTTAAGCTTAAGTGGCGATCAAGTGGTTTTATTTCGGTAATGCCTCGGGCCCGGTTCCGGTGTAGAACACGAATAATGGGTGTTACAATGTATAACTTTGAAATGATGCCATCCAATTCTATGTTCAACCAACATCATTTAGCCATTTGAGTTACCATTTCAATTCAAATCATGCATTATAATAACTTACTATAATTTGGTTTATATCATTTTTAGATTTCCAGATTTGATTTCAATGTTTCGCCCAATGGAACCCAAGTAAAACAGACTCAGATACAAGGGTAAACTACACCACACCAAGATAGCTTGTATGATCAAAACTACACCACACCAAAGCACCAAAGTGCCAAGCTAGTAGGCATAAAATGCATATTCATAAACAAATACATCCCTCAACCACACTAAGGTCTCTGAAGAGAAAATAATGCTCGATGATCCACAACAGATGCTGAATCTCTATATACCTGTCATAATCTCTATATCATCAAATATGCTGTACAAGTGCACATATGACACTATTGTCATGCCAACCGTATCCTAACCTTTTACTAAGTTCACATGGGCATCAATATTCATATTTGCATTATCATACCATGTAATCATTCATATTCGCATATTCATGCCTTGTAATCATTTACATTTACCCGTCATACCCTATAATCGCATATTCATGCCCTGTAATAATTTACATTCACCTATCATACCCTGTAATCATTCATATTTGCATATTCATGCCCGGTAATCATTTACATTTACTTTTCATATGCTGTAATTATTCATATTCGCATATTCATGCCATGTAATCATTTACATATACCTGTCATACCGTGTAGTTAGTCACATTTGTATTTTCCTACACTATACATTGTACTATCATATAACAACCATTTATCTCATTTTATTTAATTTCAATCCAATTCATATATATATAATTTCACATTCAATTTCAAAATCACATTTCAATTCATCACCAACACACAATATCCCATATCATATAACATGTTTCAATCCATTCTTACATTACAAATCATGTCCCACTAAGTCATACTACTTTCCATTTAATTCAATTCAGTCCACTATCTCGATCTTCAATATCAATCATAGCAAATCAATTCATACTATCATTATTAACTCACCTCGATACTCAATCATGCAATATAACATGAATATGCAAATAAATAAGTTGATTTCGAATCATAAAAGCATAAATCGATATCTCGTGTCACTCGTCGATGACCTAGCATCATCTTTCGCTACGATAGATAATTTAATAAATAAAATAATATCAAAATTCATTCAATCCACATCCAAATACAAAGCCACATATATTTTTCATTTTATTCAATTTAGTCCCTAAACTCGGAATAAGCATATCTTTCGATATTTAGCTTCGGATCAAAATATGATTTCACATTCTTTCATTAGGGACCATATACTTTCTATTCCTAGCATAATTTCATGACATGTTTTCAATTTATTTAATTTGGTCCCTAATGTAACAAAGTTAACTACCAAACTCATTAAGCTTTACAATTTAATCCTTTTCATAATCTAAGCTTCATATCTATCAATTTCAAGCCTAATTAATCAATTTCTCAACAATGGAATCTTGCTAAAATTTCAAAAATTGAATAAATTGATACATGTTCTAGCTAAATCAAGTTCATATGATCATAAATCTATAAAAACATGTAACATCTCGCTCGACAAAGCCTTAATGTTCGAATACTGTTTATAGAAGTAAGGCGTATAGAGTAAGTTTTGAGTAGGAATGTATTAAATTTGACTAAGTATATGAGTCTATAGATGCGCCTTCGAGCATTAGGTGAGCTTGGTGGTTTGGCGAACTCTTCTGAAGAGTATACGCCACACCAACCGTTAGACGAAACGTTAAGCCCTTAGTGTTAAGACTTTAATTTGAAAAGAACCGTATGCTTTATTATTATTTTATTATCCTGGTTGAAAAATCTGGTTAGACGAATGAGAAGTGAGAAGTGCTTAGTCATAAGGAACGAGGGTTTAAAGTTGAAATCAGACTTATCCACTAAGTTTTTCCTTTCGTGTATATTTGTATAAAGCAAGCTTTGGCTTCCTAAGCAAGTTTTATGCTTTTTTTGGCAACCATATTTTCTTCTCAAGTTTTCTATGCAATTTTTCTCCCAGAAAACTCTAGACTTAAGACTTGTTTGAAGATTTGGGTTCACTGTACTCAACCAACTCCACCATCGTTTGGTACCTGGTAAATATCGATGATATTTAAGTTATTTTCATGATTATTTATGGGGCCCTATGGTTTTATGCTTTAGGGTCAGTTTGAGGTGTAAGAGACGACAAAAGAGAACCTTTTTTTCTATTTTTATAACATTTTTGGTCTTCACCCATTCAATTGGAACATTATAACTAATCCTGTTAGAATGCCTACCTCATCTTCAAATCAGACCAATTCTCCTATTAATGGTGCAGGGTCTTCCTCATATTCACATTCCCAGATCATGGACATTTCCTCTTTTCTTAAAGAAGCTCGAACCAAGGGGAAGACTACTGCTGCCTTATCAACTAAGACAACAGCCAAGAAAATGAGGAAAAGGTCCAGATTGGAGGAAAGTATTCAAGAGACTGAAACTAGTGAATGCCCTCCTTTAGTATGATGTAATTCTAGTAAGAAGCCTACTACCATTATTATCTCTACATCTCCAGTTCCTACCTTGCCTATGGTACCAGCCCCATCCACAGAATCGACTCCTCCTATAGCCTCTCCAATTCATATCTCTGATCCACCACTGGCAGAAGGTCTCACAAAAGAAGTACCTCTAATTTAGTCAGCTTCTCCTCCTAAAAATCCACCACTTAATGCTCCTTTTGATGAGGTAAAAGAGCTTTTTTCCTTAGCATGATCTCATGAAGTCAAGTGTGCCTTTTATTTCACTGATTTCTATTATTCAGCAACAACAAAATTCAATGCCCCAATAATTAAGGGAGGCTTTTCCCACTTCCCTTGCTTCTAATTTTGAAGGGTCTCCTCTTTCCCTCATGGCAAACATTTCCAAAGCTTTACCGATAGAACACAATCTTTGGAGTGGGGCTTTTGAAGATGCCAGTAAGTATTACAATGACAAAATCACAGAGTTAGAAAAGGCTGTAAAAACTGGTGAGGACTCCTTAGCCCAATTATGCCAAAAATATTAAGAGTCTACTGATTTGATTGTGAGGCTTGATACCCGTTTCATAACTTTGAAGGGTAAATACAAGGATGCACATACCAAGTGTAAGCAATTTAATGAGGAGACCAATCAACTGAAGGGTGAAAAATCTACCTTAGAGGAGAAACTCTGTAACACCCCAAACCCGGCCTAAACGTTACGACCGAATCTGGCATGTCACATGAAAGGAATGTCTAAAAACTGTGCATTCGTTAAAAAGCTCATATTCTTTATAGTTGTGGTGAGAAATCGAGTTTAAGTAATTTTGAATAAGAAATGGTTTATTATCATTTTAGGAAAATCCCATATTGATCATTTAATAACAAGTAATAAACAAATTGAAAATTTGAAACCAAATAAAATACCCAAGGCCTTATTACATAACAAAAACTCAAATAAAAATAAGTCCAAATAAAAGAAATGAATTTACGAGTGAACATATGTATGGCCTCCACGAGTCCACCTCAACTCCCAAATCCACGATCTAATGATTACCGCAAAATTTAACTAAGGGGTGAGTCATCGAGACTCGGTGTGTAAATCCCCATCCAACAGCCCTTACACAATTTCATATGAAAATATGCATATCATGCACCCAAACCTAGCCATCCAATGCTCCTTTCTACCCGTGTGGTACCAAACCACCTTTGGTGGTGCCAAACCACCTGGTGACCCAAAGTCACGATATCCATAATTGTGGTGCCAAACCCTTTGGTGACCCAAAGTCACGAATAATCCAATGATGGGGCCAACCCATCGTGTGATACCAAATCACTTTGGCGTCAATCCCGTATTATCATCGTGGGGCCAACCCAGCTGTGGTACCAAACCACTGGGACGAGACGCTATGAGGTGCCAAACCTCGGTGTCCCAAAGACACGAATGTGATACCAAATCACTTTGGTGACCAGAAGTCACGAATCCAATGATGGGGCCAACCCATCGTGTGATACCAAATCACTTTGGCGTCAAATCGTATAATCGGTGTGGGGCCAACCCATCGTGGTGCTAAGCCTTTGGGACGAGACGCTATGAGGTGCCAAACCTCCGGTGTCCCAAAGACACGAATGTGATACCAAATCACTTTGGTGACCGAAGTCACGAATCCAATGATGGGGCCAACCCATCGTGTGATACCAAATCACCGGCGTCAATCCGTATAATCAAGCGTGGGGCCAACCCATTGTGGTGCTAAGCCACCGGGACGAGACGCTATGAGGTGCCAAACCTCTGGTGACCCAAAGTTACAATAATCAATCGTGGTACCAAACCCTTTGGTGGTGCCAAACCACTGGTGTCCCAAAGACACGGATATCATATTCCCCCTCCTCTCATCATACCCATGCAATATGACATAATAATTCGTGTATGTAAGATATGTCATGTATGCTAGACATATATCAAATATAAGTATAACATGAATTACCATCATAATCAGATAGACATAAAACAACATAATCACCCTAATCAACCTCTAAGGGTATAACAGTAATTTTACCTACCAAGGGCATTTTCGTAATTTACCCACCAAGGGTATATTGGTAATTTACCCACCAAGGGCATTTTCATAATTTACCTTCTTGGTGGTATTTGATAATTTACCCACTAAGGGTATTTTCGTAATATACCCTTCAGGGGTATTTTGGTAATTTACCCACCAAGGGTATTTCAGTAATTTCGCACCTACAATGGCCTTACCCAAAGGCCCAAATGTCACCCCGAGCGACTCAGCTACCATTTCCGTTCGTACCGGACGATTGGGCCTAAAACTCGATTCTGGCCCATTCAGGCCCACACGCTCGTGTGGCCCACCTAGCACAAATCTAGCCATGTATATAAGTTCCACCTAGTCTAGTTCACTATATACTACACAATCGCACAATTTACTCATAAGGGCCCACGGGCCCATTGGGCCCACTTCGGCCCATCGCGGCCCCAACCCACAAGAATACTACTGATGGCCTCAACTATCGCGTCGAAGCCCTACACGTACGTTCGCACGCTCGTGTGGCTACTATTGTCGTGATCGGCACTTCGGCATTTGCCGCTCTACAACTAGAGTAGAGAGAGTTACACACCTGATAGGACTCTGGTGTTAATCCGCGCTCCGACCACTCCTGTGCCCAAACGCCTTCCAAGGTGTGTCAACCCTCCTCCTGGAATGCTCTTTATATAGCTAGCTCTTCACCTTCCTTCTTTGTATCTTTCCGATGTGGGATCCCTTCGTCAAGAGAGTTTAAATTCAAGCTGAAACTCTTCCCCGTCAGCATCGCAAAATAAATACTCCCTTGCTTCTCATGAGATTCGAACCCGGGCTCCCTTGCAACATAATCCACGCTGCTAGCCACTTGGCCACAAGCTCCTCTTGTGTCTTAAACCATGCGCAACTAAATATAAATCTATAGCCAAATTACGAGGTCTAAGTAAAAAGAAAACCAAAATGCAAAAGCCAAGACTTGAACCTTGGACCTCCTTCCTTCCTTATGGCGTCATCCCTTGTCTCTTATGTGGCGTCACTTTGCCACTACACCACACACTCCACTTGTGTCATTTTTCCACATTTTATTCTTAAGGCCTACACCGCCAACTTCAGGTTTTTTTTTCACCTAAAACCAAAATTTCCCCAAAGCTAATATTTGATCCCGGGACTTCATAGAAGCCCTCTAACCTTCCAAAATAACTTACCTAATAAGTCTAACTTGCATTAATGCCGTTCTAAAAAAATTTAAAAACAAGGCCCATTGGGCCCAATCCTACTAGGCCCAATTTCGGGATGTTACAAACTCAAAGCTCAGGAAGAATGTTATAAAATGGTGTTAGAAAGTCTACGCCGGTTCCATGAAGAAACTTTAAGAAAATTTCAAGAGGACACAAGAAAAAATCTTAATAATGCTCTACTAGAGTGGAGATCTAATTTGATTCTACATGCCCAAGTGGCTGCAGGTCCTCTTAATCTTAGTCACGTAGACTTCAATTACCTGAGAGACATTTCTACTGATTTACCGAGTTTTAACATTTATCATCCTGAGGGCGAAGAATGGGAAGCTTTTCAAAGAGAATGGAAATATTTAGATGAATTTATCATTCCTACTACGCCTAGAGCTGTAGATGGTGTAGAGAGCTCAGTAGAGGAGGATCAACATCCTGAAGATCATCCTCCAACAGAAGAGGCCCCAACTGAACCCATCGACCAACCCAATGAAGGAGAGGATTAAAAATTTTCTTTGTTAAATCCTGTACCTTCTTTTCCATAAATTCATTGATGTTTTCCCTCATCATTAATGAAACTATATTTCGACTTTTCTTTGCCTCTTTATTACAACATTATACTATACTAATATAACATACATATTTCACATAAAGAAGAAAGTTCATCATACATGAGGAACTTAACCAGGTTCAGCGTATTATGCATACAATACTCTTTTTCACATAACTGTCTGAGAATTGACTAAACCGAGCATTGATACCAACTTGTAATGCCCTTAACCTGACCCGATTCCCCGGGTTTAGATCTTGGTTGTTACCACACACAATATTTAACATTTTAAAAAACAATTTACAAACTAACATTTCTTTTGTTATTTTAATTAACAATTGTACTGAAAACTCTAACATATAAAAAAAAGGAAGTATCATAAAATAACTTGTTACATTAAACTTAATATATATCTTTACAACATAGTATATTTTTAATGGTAGACTCGTAAAGCATATTTCTGAACGGCACCACAAAGCCACTGTATGCATAATAGCCCACTTCGCCGCAATCTTGGCATACACCTGGCATCATCCCTCTTGAACCTACAACAACACTTCTTAGAAATAAAATTTCACTATTACAAATCTTATACATACAATTTACTCATCATCTCAATCACTGACAACTTATGCAAAACCTTGCACTTACAACTTACTGTTCAAATACCACATATAGACTTACTCATTTAGAACTTAACATGCATAACTGAATTACTTACCTTGAGATGGAATAACTACTCATTTGTTAAAGAACCATAACTTTCAGATTATCAAGGAAGAGATACATTCAGATTTAAAGAAGGAATCAATGAATACCACTAAAGGAAGAAGGAGAAGAAAAGAAAAACCTTATTCCGAACCCATCTTATGCATATAAATATGACTTAACTTACTTAGTGGAATTTAACAAGTGTCATATATTTTAGAATTTTCCTTCTTAATGGCTTACAGTTTCTGAGAGAAATTTAAATAAATACCTTGCATTCACCATTATCAACTAGTCTATCCAGTTGATTTCTAACCATGTTACTTAAAATCTAACTAGCACAATATTCTATACAAACTAGACGTATTATGCGCTTGAATTTGGATATTGGGTATTACCACACAAAAATAGACACAAGCTTAATCTATGTATACAATTTATAGATAATTACAACTTACTTAATTGTAAATTTCAAACTAAAATATATAAGTAAGTACAATAAGTAAATACAGATACAACATGAGGTAATTAAACTACAATGATACCCAAATTGAAACTCTAATTTATTACAGATGCTCCAAGTGAAATTCTATAGAGATTTATCTTCTTCCCTCTTTACTCTAAAAATATTAAGATTTAGGGCTAAAGGAAGGTAAAAACACTTCTATGAGCTGAATCTAAAACCCTAGATTTTTTCTAGTGATTTTACTCACATCAAGAGGTGACTGTAGGATCTTGCTAAATGATGGATCTGGAGTCCAAGCTATTGATTTCATAAGGAAAGAATTGATCAGGAGTTTGGAGCCGCAGACGATGAAAGCCAGGTGAGTCCCTAAGTCAACTCTTGGATGCATGTTATGTGTTCTAGAAAATATTGTGAAAAGAGACTGAAACATGAAACAGAAGCTAGATGATTATGGTATGATGATTCAGATGTTAAATGAGTGTTTGATAGACCTTTTATGTATGGAGAGTATGAGATCTAACTGGTTTAAGTATGGGATATAAATATTGAGGCTAAAGGATGATTGTTTATGAATGATTCAAATGTATGTTTGTATGTGTCTTGATAACATGCTATGGAATATGTCTATCATGAATGAGTAAGTATGTGTGGTAAGTTTGTGTTTGTCTTCATGGAGTTGTTTAAAGGGGGTCCGTCGAAACTTTATACACGAATATTTGAAAGGAAAAGTCCATAGCAGCATATCATGTAAGACCATAGCTAGGCTATGACATCATATGGAAATAACTAAAGAAAGCTTATTACCTAACGGGGTTTCTGTGTGACCCAAACAATGAGGGGAAAATCTCATGTAGGATGAGTCTAGGCAAGTCCCTATCGTGAACACACCAGAAAAAGGAAAGCCTTTGTGGCAAACCTATGAAAAGAAAGCCTTTACGGTGAACCTATAAAAGAAAAACCTTCGTGGAAAACCTATGAAAGGAAAGGCTTTGTGGTGAATCTCTGAAAGGAAAGCCTTTGTGGCAAATCTTTGTAAAGGAAAAACCTTTTTGGTGAACCTCTATAAAGGAAAAGCTTTTGTGGCAAACCTATGCAAATGAAAGATTTTGTGGAGAACCTTTGAAAAGAAAGCCTTTGTGGCAACCTCTGACAAAGGAAGCTTTGTGGCAATCTTTGGAATGAAAAGCCTCTATGGTAATTCATGAATGGAAAACCTTAATGGCACAATTTGAATGAAAAGCCTCTGTGGTGATTCATGAAAAGAAATCCCCTCGTGGCGCAATCTGGAAGAAGAGCCTTGGTGGGGATTTTGAAAAGAAATGCCTTTGTGGCATAATATGAAAGAAAAGCTTTTGTAGCGTATCATAAAAAGAGAAGACTTTATGGCACAGTATGAAAGAAAAGCTTCTATTGCAAACTCGGAAGAAAGTACATGTATGGCAAAGTCTTAAGGGTCGAATCTTGTAGTGAGCTATAAAATAAATGGATAGTGCACAACTAGTATGACTTGTAAGAGTAATTAGTATAATTTACATGATTTAGAATCAATGCACTTCGGTAAAGTAGAATACTAGATTGTGTTCCGATAAGGACAACAGATTGAAAGTATATATAAAAGTTATAAGCTAGCTTATGGAAGCATATTTTGAACAAAGGGTTTTAATCTTGTAATTTGAAAGAGTATTGACTAACTATGGGTAATCGTTAAAGGGTTTCAATGAGATGACAACCAAGGGTTGATTAATACTGAAATGGCAATGTTTTGGGCGAATAGATCTCTGACAAGGAATCAATAGAGTAATTAGGTAAGTATTCGCCAGAGTATGTGGCGAATACAAAAGAATGAGTCATTTAAGCTTAAAGGACTAACTCCAGTAAGGGCTATGTCTGGCAAGGTATGAAATGAAAGATCTATGAGTGTCTATGAACTTCATGAATAGTTAAGGAAACAATGTTTTAGAATAGGAACGTAAAAATAATAGTACTTTGCCTAAATGGATTTCTGAAATGAGTCTGGTTAAGGAAAACATGAGAAGGTGAAGTGATGAATGTTAGTGTTGCATAAGAAAAGGAACAAATATAAGTTATGATGTCAGGGTAAGGCACAATGCCACAGTATGAAGAAGGAAAAACCTAGAATGATATACTCCAGAGTTAAGTTGAAGAATAAGTATAAGGAGGTGAATAAAGGAAGTGTCAAATGCAATTCAGGTAATTGATGTTTTCCTCACTAAGATCACATGAACTTATTTTTGTGCCTTATGTTTTAGGTGAGCTGAATTGGGTCTACGCTTGGAGGGGCGATGCCAGGGCTTCGTTAGAGAAGTAGCGAGATGGGGTATTATGCAGAGTGAGTTAAGTGGCCTGATCAAAGAATGAAATTATGTTTTCAGATTTGTGGATTAAGGTACTTATGTTAGCACGAAATTGAAAAATTAGATATCATTATAATTTAATTACCATACATTGAACCTGTAACCAATCAGTGTACATACTTAGGAAATTCGATTAGAAGTGAAACTATGTAACAGTCATGAATAGAAATTTTTATTTAAGTAAAAGGTTAAGTTACATTCGTAATATGGCGTGACCCCAAATATTCGGGTCCAGTTTATCAAACTGGGTTTGGGGTGTTACAAGTTTGGTATTAGATCACGATTTAGTTGGTTCTTGGACATTTAAGATGGAGGAGCCTGTATGCATAATACACTGAGCCTGGCTTAGTCTCTCATGTATGTATAGCCAACTCTATTTGTTGTAGAGCTGATGAAAATGTAATGAAATAACAAGTAAGGTGGTAGAGAAGGGTAGGTCACAAAATGTTCTTGTATTAGTGTTGAAAAAGAGTGACCTTCCAAGTCCCATGACCACCACAGACCCCAGAAAGTTAATGTTCAGTGCTGAGAAGGTCTTGATGGTGATTGCCATCATGGTTATGCCCCTTGGACCATCGACAAGACTCATGCTCAGCAAACTGGATGTCATTTTTACACCAAGAAATGTTGTTGTCCACTATAGGGATCTCATATGTTCTTTTGAAGAGTCATTTTTGGTCACGAGGTGCTAATGGAATTTCCTCGTAAGAATTGATGGTAAGGAGTTTTTAATAGCTCGTTTATAGTGGTATCAGAAATAGTGGTTTCGGGACAACAATTTCGA
The DNA here is from genome assembly GCA_025698515.1 of Gossypium sturtianum. Lineage (NCBI taxonomy): Eukaryota > Viridiplantae > Streptophyta > Magnoliopsida > Malvales > Malvaceae > Gossypium > Gossypium sturtianum. The sequence continues at coordinate 61,261,149 of CM046953.1, read as the reverse complement.
TTAGCGAGTCAGTAAATATTATTTTTTTAATATTTATGAGTTTATATTAGTGTCGTTACTCCGTTAGAAGGTTTGTTCCAAACTCCTTTATGAATTTGAATTGTTTGACCAACACTTAAAAAGAACAAAGAGGATAAGAAATATTGTAGCAAAATAAAGAGAAAAGAGAAGAAAATAGATTTTAAGGTTTAAGGGTTTTGAGAGGTTGTTTAGAGGTTTTGAGGTTAATGAATGGTTAAAACTATTTAAAATTATTTTTAGGTTTAATTTCTTTTTGTATTTTATCCTTAAAAATTAGGTTAAAATAAGGGTTAAGCCGTCGGATTGTGTGACGGGTTAGGTCAACCTTGCAGAAAATTGCAGTGATGTTGCGACATAAGGGTTCTGTGTTGCGACACCCATGGTAGGATACCGATGTCGCAACACACTTTGAAATTTCAAACTTAGGGGTACACCGATTACTTTTTCGCGACATAAAGGTGCTATTTTGCGACATCGAGCTGAATTACTCAATTTCTTGAACCTGTTAGTGGTACCGCGATATGGAGGTTCTGTGTTGCGACACCAACTCTATTTTTCCCCTCTTTTCAAATTTCAAAGTGTGCGGAACAAATATAACCTACTTTAAAAAAATAAATCCTAATATAAATGAGTCCCAGTGTACTTCCCCCTACGCTTTAAAGCACACAATGCCCTTACTGTAAAATGATTAAGGTGCGAATAAGAAAATTTCCTTGAGAAGGTTGAATCCTTGTTGATGTATTGCCATCGGGATTTGTTTGCTCCAAGAAGACAGACAGTACCTATAAGAAAATACTATGACAAGAAATATGAAATATGAAATATAATATAAAGGAAAAGAAATTAATAAATAAAATAAAGTAAAATAAAATAAAATAAAACAAACACTATAGCAATACAATAAACGAAACAAAATTTACAACAAGAAACAAAATTTCTTTAAAAACTGGGATGATCCGTGTCGCCACCATAGAAGAACTTCCAATTGGTTCTCGACACTTTGATTCGATGTTTGTTCATTTGTCAATGTATATGAACCAACCTCTCTGGTTGATTTTGGTGCCTTATTTTCGACTAACGTGGCATCCACATTGTGAGCCATTTAGTACCAAAATTCGAGCCAATTCCAAATTATTTTCTGGGGTATTATTACTTCGAGTTTCCTCCTTTCCCTATTGCATAAGGTTTTGGTTACTCGAGCCTTGTTGTCGTTGATGAATCAAACTCCTCGACCTTATCAGTTGGCATCTTCTCCGCTATTGCTAGAAAGTGTATTGGCTCTTCTAAACTTTCATTCAATATCGGTTTAGGCTACATGTTAGTGGTTAGTTCATCTTTCACTTCTACATTTATGATTAGTTTTGCTGCTATGTCAATTGGATCAGAGACCGATTCAACTATGTTCAACTTATCCACATGATCTTCAATTACAAGCTCCGGTTGAATCTCACCATAAATCTCATCATGGTTTCTCATGATCCGAGTTGTGAACGTCAGACATGTCCTCTTTCCATGGAGGTAGCGCTTCAAATATTTCTTGCATCAGTTTCAACATTTACACCATCATGTTTGACATGTTTGATAATACCTCAGAGTTTTCCGGCCTGGTGGTTTCAGATGAAGGCATCTCATACGAATCACAGGGATGTTTGTCTTGTTCATTACTCCCCTGGTACGTTGAGGCTTCGTTTCCGCGTTGGTTAGCTCTATCATGAACAATTTTTTATTTTCCATGATCTCCCATTCTTCATATACTCCCTCATCGTATATTTCTTCATCAAAGATCATCTCATCGTTAAACCACATTTAATTAGTTTCATCCATGTTTAAATGATTTTGCTGGGATAAAATCTATGTATCAGTGATTGACTTAAACAGGTGTTCCTCTCCTTTGAGGCATATAATGAGATCAAAAAAGAAAAAGAAGTAAACGTGAATTAATAAAAATAAAATAAAACAAACAATTAAATGTAAAAATTAAAATTAATCTAGTAAAGTTACCTCATCAGCAACAACGCCAATGACTTGACCGCCTCCGGATGTACTAATGTCCAGAGTGTGAATACTGCAACTCTTTATAGATTTCAGGTGGTGTTCGCAAGTATATGGGCCAGGTTGTAATATAGTTTTACAATAAAGTAGGTAACTTCTCCGAGGATCGTACCCAAGGGAGGCGAGCTCTAAATTAAAGTTAACCTAAACACAAATAGAATTAATTAGTAGTTTAAATAAATTATATTACGATAAAACATAAAGGAAAGATTTTTGGGGTTTTTATAAATAAAGAATTAAAAACTGCATAAATAAAAAGGACTTCGGAAAACTAATTTCTAAATTCAATCAAATGAAGATATGGGTGATTAGCTTGCTTTGGTGATCATAACTAATTCCTATTTCAGATTTCTATTCAATCAACTAGTCGTTACCCTAGTAGGATCTCTCAATCTTCCACTAAACTAATTAGTCAACAAGAACTACTTATTTCTCAACCTCACAGTTTATACCGGTTTGGGGCTAAGGTGTTCACGGATAGACCATACCGATTTTTGGTTAATTCCCATCTAAATGACATCCTAGGCTCGTCAAGCCTATGGTTTAAGATTTTCCTCTCCTAAGCAGCTGATCCACTAAGTAAACCCTACATAGCAATTAATCAATCACACCTTCACTTGCTAATCCGCCATAAGAGGATTAGTTCCTCACAGAATCCATAAAAAATAATAAACTTGATGATAAATATATGCATGGAAAAGAAATCAAGAATAAAATTTAGAGAATCCTGATTATATTCAATTGATGAAGGGCAGAAATCCTCAAATGTTTGATTGTGTCTACAAATAAAGTTCTACGAAGAACATGATTGACAAGACTGAAAAGAAATCTAAACCCTAAGAGAAAGAAAAAAAAACTAAAAACTAAATTACAAAGAAAAACTTAGAATATCAAAAGATGTACTTTAACAATTGTTTAGGATCCTATTTATAGAGTTAGGGTTGCCATCGTCCTCAACCCTAGGTTAGTTGACGCTCTTGTGTTTAACTTTTGATTGTGCAGACCAAAATTCCCCTGGCTCGTATTTATCTCCCGTACAGGGCCGGTGTTGCGACACCTTAGTTCTTGTGTCGTGACATCAAGGGCAGTATGTGTAGTTCAGGGATGGATTCAAGGGGTGTGTCGCAACATCCTATGGCTGTGTCGCGACACCAAAGGTAGTATGACAATTCTTGCATTCTGCTCCCTATGACCTCGAACTCCCCGTATTGGAACACAACAACCAGTATTAAGTTCCTATGCCCTTGCATGGTCTCTTGGACACTAACTAAGTACGTTAGCTCGCCTTTAGGCATCATTCGGCCCATAAGGTCAATAAAAGATTCAAAATACACTTTTTTATTGAATGTAAACTAAACTATAAAAAATTGACTAAAATATAATAAAAGTGCTTGTATTCAATCTCCTCAAGTGCAAAAACTAGTTTAATCTGCTACACCGTATTACAGAAGATCACCACTCTCTTTGCTGAAAGAGACACTTGGACGAAGCTTACTCCGCCAATCATATTTCCTTAGGACTACACGACAAACCTTGTATGCGCCAGAACCGGGGTGTTACAACTCTTCTCCCCTTAACAAAATATCATCCTTGAAATTTTGATCTCTCCCAGAATCAAATTTCCTAGATTGAATTGGTTTTACATGCCAAACACATATCAACGACGATACAAATTCCCTTTCATACATTTCAAAGTTTCCTTCTCATTGACATACTCCTCAAAATTCTTATTACGAAGATGTTATTCGACTACTTCTTTGAACAAAATCAAAATTTTGACGGTTAAACACTCGAGTGCAGGCGTCACACTCATACCTTTTGACAGATGTCAAACTTGAATTAGAGAATTCAAATAGTTTCTCACAGAATGACTTCCTGAACACGTTTATATCTATAAAATAGTGACTCCAACCCCTCCTTAAACACTTTTGCCACTCTTTTGATTTCTTAACAGATTTTCCAATTCCTCAATCTGCCTTTGTAACACCCCAAACCCGATCCTTAAGGAGGACCCAGGAATGGCGCTTCATTGCCTTAAAATCTTTTCCTTTAAATTTTTATAGGCGTGGTCTTCATAAAAAAATATAGTTCAATAAATATAAATTGTAAATCCTTTGTGAAATCAAAGATAAATAGGGTTATACATTTAGAAGGAAAAATAAAAAACATAGAGGCGCTAAAAACCGTATTTGGTGTAAACCTATATTTAACTACATCGTATATGCATATATATAATTAGAAAAACATTAATAATTCAAAGTAAATAATTTGATACTTTGCAAAAATATAATCACCTCACTAGGTTTCATTGAATTAATAGTTTCAAAATAATAGTTTTAAAATACAAAATTCATTCTTCAGAATGACACCATCTTGACACCACCCCCATGCCATGCATAATACAAAATACTTAGAAATCTCATAAAACAAACGTCCTCTAGCGTAGTTTTTGAGAAGTCTTTTATTTCGTCAACGATCCTGAGAAAGAAAGGTAACTAAATAAGTTCAAAGAAGTTAGTGAGTTCTAGAGCAAACATCTCAATAGCTATATATAATACCAATAAACCTTTCCAACAACGATTCATATAGTTCACTCGTTGGTGAATACCATTCAAAAATAGACTTTACTACAGACACTATTCCTTTGGCAGATACTGTAACACCCCTAACCCATATCTGTCGCCAGAACAGGGTTACAGAGCATTACCGAAATTTACAGAATAAATACAATTAATTTATGTCATTTACTATTCATATATGAAACCAATCATATTCAATCATATTGTCCCTTAATTGGACCCTCGAGGCCCAATTTATACATTAGAAACAAGTTGGGACTAAATCGAAAACTCAGAGAATTTTTTGCGAAATTCCAAAATTTTTCTTAAATACAAGGGTCACACGCCCGTATGGGTAGGCCGTGTGGCTCACACGGCCAATTGACACGTCCGTGTCCTGGGCCATGTGGGCATTCAATGTAAGGCACATGGCCGTGTCCCATCACATGTTCATACCCATGTAACTCTCTGACTTGGGTCACACGGTCAGCCACACGCCCGTGTGCTAGGCCGTGTGGACAATTTAATTTTCAAAAATAGGTGCAGGATTCACATGACCAAGACACACGCCCGTGTGTTGGGCTGTGTGTTTCACACGACTGAGACACACACCCATGCCTCTTCCCGTGTGACCAATTCAGAGCATTCTGTTTCTTAATTTTTAAGATGCAGTGGACACACGGCCAAACCACACGCCCGTACGCATGGCCGTTTGTCACACACGATTGAGACACACGCCCGTGTCTCTACCTGTGTGGACAAAATAAAGATTTTTCTAAGCCTTATTTCTCACCCAAACTTGTCTTCCACCTACATAAATATTCCAACACATATGTACCAACTAATCCAAGACATTAAAACCAAGCCAAAACCAATCTTATGTTTGATATACTACTACATATGTTCAAGTATCCATCTTACCTTTTTGATCAAACATTCATTTAAATATGCTTGTACCTATTTTACCACTTCATGCATAATCATATCAACATAATACAACCTCATGTATATATATACACAAAATATATCATCACTAGCCATTCCAATCGCTATCTACAACCAAAACATTTCATTATTTGATCTAAATTAGCCTATACATGCCATTATACCAAAAGTAGTTTTGTTAATTATACCAAATTGAGTTGAATGATGGTGTGATCTTGCTCCGACCCGCTCCAACCTTTACAAGCTTTCGAGTACTATAAAACATAGAAAATAAACAGAGTAAGCATTTAATGATTAGTAAGTTCGTATAACAAGAATTTAACTTACCAATCATGTTCATTCAATGTAAGTATACATACATGCATCCAAAAACATTTTGGCCAATTGCCTAAACCCATGCTTTCATAAAATAGTCATGAAATTTATATGAATATCAAGAAAATAAAGATGAGTTCATCATACAATCATTTTTAGGTATTTCAGGGATAATCAAGATATACTTCATTTAATTCTCATATTTTCTCACATCAGGAGTTTTGTCCGTTGAATCTTTGAAATATATCGATGGATACTCGAGTAGTACACACAAGGTGTACTTATCACTAATCCGTCAATTCATATATAGGGGTGCTCATTAGAGCATATAACCGGGAAGCACACTCTCGAGCCTTGTAACGGAAAGCTCACAAAAAGCCATATCGGGAAGCTTACAAAGAGCCTATCGAGAAGCTTATCCGGGCCATATAACGGGAAGCTCATAAGAGCCATAATCAGGAAGTTCACAAAGAACCATATCATGAAGCTCATGAAGAGCCTATCGGGGAGCTCCAGATAGCCATATATCGGGAAGTTCAAGTAGCACTGTTGGGAAGCTCACAAAGAGCCAATTTAACAGGAAGCTCATGAAGAGCCTATAATCGGGATGCTCATAAGAGCTAAGGTATGTCCACAACAAATGTAGGATCACAACCTATCGGGACGCTCCGAAGAGCTATAATGGGAAGCTCGCAAGAACCTTATACAGGAAGCTCAAGAGGGATAATAACAGGATGCTCGTTTGAGCTATGGTGTGTCCACAACATACGCAAGACCACAACCAATTCGGGAAAACTTGTATCCATCGAATTTCATCTATTCTAACGGACCTTAACAATTCTCGGGCATGTCGAATATATAATTATTTTCATATACATAACAAATTCATAATTCAAATATATAATATTCAATTCAAACATGAAAATATACACAATTTAGTTACATGAACTTACCTCGATACTTGTTCGTATATGAGAATCTACTAATCCAAAACTTTTTCTTTTTCTCGATCTAACTCCTTATTTGGTATTTCCGGATCTATATAAATGAATTTAATCATCAATTTATTACATTTCACATTCAAATCAATCCAATTTAAATCTTAGGTAAAAGTACCATTTTGCCCCTATACTTTTCATTAATTCCAATTTCGTCCTTAGGCTCGGAAAATGAAATTCATGCAATTTAATCCTTAATCCAAGCCTAGCTGAATTTTTCATATAACATTTACAACTCATGTATTTCACAAAAATTAGAAAATTTTTCATAAATTTTATATCTTTACAATTTAGTCCCTAAATCACAATTTCATTAAAATTTCCTTTACAAAAGTTGTTTATCTATCAACAACCTTTCATTTTCTACCATAAATTTCAAATTTTCAGCATACTCATCCATGGAAAAATTTTAATACTTTGATAACTTTACAAATTGATCCCCAAAATAACTAGATTAGGTTACTCTGATCTTAAAAATATAAAAATTACTAAAAACGGGACAAGATTACTTACCCAATTAGGCTTGCTTGATTTTCTTTCTCTTTCCTAAGGTTTCCATAGAAAATATTTGGGGAAGATGATGATATAAGATGATATTAAGTTATAATCATATTTATTTATTTCTATTTCCAATTTAGTCCTTTTCTTTTTCTAAATTTCCATGGATGGATCATCAAAAATATCTACTAACATTTCTTAATGGTCTAATTACCATATAAGGACCTCAAATTTTGAATTCTATAGCTATTTGATACTTATAGCTACTAGAACACAACTTTTGCATTTTATGCAATTTGGTCCATTCTATAATTAAATATGTAATAGGTAAAATTTTCTTATCAAAATTTTCATACATCTTTCCTATCATAATGCAGACCATGCAATATTATTAAAATAAACTTTCTTTCTGACTCAGATTTGTGGTGTCGAAACCACTGTTTCGATTTCAATGAAAACGGGCTATTACAGATACACTAAGCCCATGCAACCATGTAGACAACGTCCTTTGTGCTAGCCACACCCAAGTTCATGATCAATCCTTAACATTCATTTCATCATGATTTGCCAATCTGGTTTGTAATAACTCGTGCCCTACCAGAGGCTACATGATCCATTTTCATGTATCGCGATCTGCCAGTTCCATGCTCATTTCATTGAAGGCATCGCCATGATTTCATTTTCATAACTCATTTCATATTGTTCATTCTAGAAATAATGGGTGATGGCTTAAACACGAAGAAAGACCCTTACTCCATTTACACAGACAACTAACTCAGACTTATAATCACGAACCTTTATTACTCATACACGAACATATCATATTAAGGGATAAGAGTGCTTACCTTAATCAAACATAAATGAAAACATAATACACAAACATGGAAGTAAGATGGAACTCACCAGAAAATGTAGCAAGATCAGAAAACAGGACTCTTGCCCTTATCACCAGAGTTTTCTATAGTTTCTTGAGCTATAATATGAAGAGTTAACTTATCAAATCATTTTACAAGCAAAACTAAACAAATTAAATATGAACATTAACAGGAAACCCAGAATCTGGAAGTTTTTTCCCTTACACCTCAAACTGACCCTAAAGCATAAAACCCTAGGGTCCCATAAATAATCATGAATATAACTTGAGTTTCATCGATATTTACCAGGTAACAAACAACAGTGGAGTTGGATGAGTACAATGAACTTGAAATTTCAAGCAATTCTTAAGTTTAGGGTTTTCTGAGAAAAAAATTCAAAGACAGTTTGGGAAGAAAATATGGTTGCCAAAGAAAGCATAAAACTTGCTCAAGAAGCCAAAGCTTACTTTATACAAATATACACAGAAGGAAAAACTTAGCGGATAAGTCTGATTTCCCTCCAAATCCCTCGTTCCTTGTGACTAAGCACTTCTCTCTTCATAAATGTGGTTCTAACAAGTTACAAAACCTGAGTCCTATACTAACCAAGTTCTCATTCGTCCAACCAAATTGTTTGACCAGGATAAATAAAATAATAATAAAGCATATTGTTTTTTCAAAATAAGGTCTTAACACTAAGGGCTTAATGTTTTGTCTAACAACTGGGGTGGCGTGTTGACCGCCTCCAGACGTACCAACGTCCAGAGTAGAAATCTTGCACAAAATATGTTAAAAAAGAGGTGTCCACAAGTATACGGATCAGGTTGTAATAAAGTTACAACGAAGTAGGTGAGTACTTCAAGGATCGTACCCAAGAGAGGCGAACACTAAATTAATCCTAATCTAAAAACAAATAGATCTAATTAGTACTTTAAATAAATTATATTACGAATAAACATAAATATAGATTTTTGGGGTTTTTATAATAATAAAGACAATAATATAAATAAAGAAGCATTGGGGAAAATCAATAAGTAAACAGTCTCAAATCTGAGATTGGGTGATTAGCTTGCTTCAGTAATCATAACCAACTGTTGCTTTGGGGCTTCTTGTTCAATCAACTAGTCGTTACCCTAGCAGGATCTTCCGATCTTCCACTAGAATAACGAGTCGTCAAGAACTACTTATCTCTCAACCTCACAGTTTAGACCGATTTGAGGCTAAGGTGGTCACGGATAGGCCATACCAATTTTGGGTTAATTCCCACCTAAATGACTTTCTAGGGTCGTCAAGCCTAGGGTTTGTGTTCTTTCTCTCCCAAACAACTGATCTGTTAAGAGAACCCTGTAAAATAGTTAATTAATCACACCTCCACTCACTAATCACCCATAAAAGGATTAGTTCCTCATGGATCTCAGAAATATGCTAAACTCAATATAGAAAATAAACATGAATAACAAGTCAAGAAAATAAATTTTAGGAGAAGCCTGAATCGTATTGAAGATAATGTCGAATCAACACAGAATTGATTGAGTTCCACAGATTGGATCTACCAACAAAAGCAAATAACAAAACTGAAAATAATCCTAATGCTTGAGAAAAGAGAAAACTGAAGACTAAAACTAAGAAAAAAATTATAAAATATGAAAAGCTGCCCATAACATGTGTTAAATGATCCTATTTATAGAATTAGAGTGGTCGTCGTCCTTAACCCTAGGTTAGCTGTCATTCTCGTGCTTAATGTTTGATTATGCAGACTAAAACGGCCCTGGCTTGTAATTATTTCCTGTACGGAGTTGATGTTGCGACACACCAGGTCCTGTATCGTAACATCGAAGGCATTATACTTAAGGTATCTTCAGGGGTGTGTCGTGACATCCTTAGGCTATATCGCGACATTGAAGGTAGTCTTGGAATTCTTCTATTCTGCTCCCTATGTTGCAACACCTAACTTTTTGTGTTGCAATACAGTGACCAGTATCAAGTTAACACACCTTTTAATAGTCTCCTGGACACTCACAAAGCTTATTAGCTCACCCTTAGGCCTCGTTCGGTCCCTAAGGTTGATAAAAGACTCAAATTACACAATTTATTGAATTTAAATAAAGTAATGAAAACTTAACTAAAATCTAACTAAAGTGCTTGTATTCAAGCTCCTCAAATGCATAAATTAGTTTAATTTGCTACGCCAAATTACAACAGATCAAACTCCCTGAAACACCCCACACCCGACCCACGAGCCTGGACCGGATCTGGTATGCTCCTTAAGTAAACCGGTTTCAAAGTTCTTTGTTACTTAGAGAAAATTTGTGTAATTTTAGAAAATTATCGTTTTGGGTTGGCTTAAGTTGGAAACCCATTTATTTTACTTAGAAATCATTTAATTATGGTGACAAAACAATTTTAGGGTTTATTTTGAAAGGAATAATTTCAATTAAAATTTAATCAAAAATAATTCTTAACATAATAAATTAAAAAAATAAACAGAAGTAAAGAAATCCAACTTGGGCCTTATGGCCTTATTACATCAATCAAAACCCAAAAAAAAAAATAAAACTAAAGTACTTAGTAAAAATAAAAGTCCAAATCTTCAAATTTCTCCTTGCGATGCATGGTCACCTTGACTCCTGCTGAGGCCGGTCCATTAATGCTCATCACCTGAAAAATATTCCCACAACGGGGTGAGTCAACAGACTCAATGTGTAACCAACACTAACATTCAATAGATCAGGCATACCTATTCATATCAAACATTTATTCATACAACAGATATCAATGATGATGCAACCCGAACCCAAAACCTAGATGCCATCCGCTACACATCCCCGTACCAACCTCGCACACCGTGGGACTACTAAGTCGACCCTCCATCCGCACACACACCATCGAAGCGATCGGCTGCAATCGGCGTGCTCATCGCCCATATAAAATTTTGTGGCATAGCCACCAGATATAGTTGTGTCAAAAGACACCCGATTGAGATAATGTAACCGGGTTACCACATCGAGATAATGTGACAGAAGTCACCACATTCGAGATAGTGAGACCGAAGTCATCACATTCACTTCCCCTTTTTCATATAACCCGAATGACCCATATTTTTTTATATCATGCATCTCATACTTAAATTCACATTCATATATATTTTCACATGTTATAAAATAACATATTTCATAATCCTAATGGGAGTAGGAAACGCATGCACGAGTACTTTTGTACCACATTAGGGTACTTAGCCATATTCACTTTAAAATATATATATATACATAGATTAAATATTGCCATGTATCATATTAAATGATAGTGGGGATTACACACCTGATTCGCTTAATGAAGTCCTTGAAATCCCGAAGAACTGATCTCACGATTTAGATCTTAACTCCTATATTCGGTCAATCATTTAACATATTAATAAACCTTTTCAACTACAATCCAAATCCTAGTAGGATTTATACACTTACCTTGGTATCAATTTCCTTTTGTCCAAATCCAGAAACCTTGCCTTATAAGTCTGTCTGGAAATCCTTGAGTCTTAGAAATCCCAAGAAAACCTTCCAAATTTCGGCCATGGAATTCTAAAGGAGTTAGATTCTATATTTCGGCTAAAAGAGAGATTGAAAATCAAATAATGGCTGATCTTACCTTTTTGAATGAAATCGGCAACACCCTTCTCTGTCACAACAAAGATTCGGCTTTTGAGAATTTCGGCTTGGTTGGATTGTGTTTTGGTTTTGAATAAAAGAGAGAGGAGGCTAGGGAATTCGGCTAGACAAAGGAAAAGAGAAAAGAAGATGAGGGAACCCTAAGAATTTTGGTAGGGCAGAGAAAAAAAGAAAACTGATGAGTATCCCTCATTCCTTCCTCCCTTTTATAGACGAAATTATCAGCTAAGGAGTCCCTGACTTGGCCACCACTCTTCAATTTGATAGCTTTATCCTTTAATTATCATAAAATAAAAGAGTTTAATCCAGCCTTTATCTCATGGAAATTATGATAAATAAATTCCTTTTTGAAAATACTTAAGATAAATCATCATTTATCTCTCCAATAAAAAAAACCTTTATTTATCCTTAATAACCGAATTTTAAAGAGGATAAACCTCCCTTTTTCTAGAAGCCTTGCCGTCCACTCCTTGGCTTATGGAAGCAAAAATAAAACCTCCTTTATTTGCTTCCCAAGTGACTCGAACCTGTGCCCAACACCTTGCATGTGGCGCCATTTCTAGAGGCCCTAAGTGACATCTTGAGCCACTTTTCCAAGCCTGTTTGTGTGTCAAATTTCACAAACTTTTTCTTTTAAGGCCACCTTGCCTTGATTTCCTATTTTAGAATTTAAAACTTGACATTTCTGGGTCATTTCTAAGTTTCCTAAAATTTTCGATCGGCTCTGTAAACTTGCCATTTTCTTATATTTCCAAGTTTCCAGAAATGTGTACTTTCCATTTTGAATCATTTCCTTACATTTCCGTGTTTCCAAAAATGTTCATGTCTATGCATTTCGTGTTTCCAAAAATGTTCATTTCCATTTTCATTTTCATACATTTCCGAATTTCCAAAAATATTAAAAATTTATTCATATTACTTAAGACTTGTCATTTCGTACAATTAAACCGAAAATGCATAGGCCCTTTCCAGGATGTTACACTCCCCCACACTTAAGTCATAGCTTGTCCTCAAGCAAGGCAAACAAAAAAATCAAATGAAAAGTTGACCCTTGAGCAAGTATGGTACAAATGTTAGATTTGGAGTACATAACTAAGCATTTCATATTCATACAAAATCTTGGCATGATATATAGCTGACTTACCACTTTTAATATTAGCAAACCTTACCCGCTCGCCGCCTTATTTCTCCTTCTCTCACCTTCCTTATTTCTCCATAGGAAATCACAGCATAATACAACAACTAGGGCTAGCTCACTAGTTTTTGTGCACTAATGAATGTGTCTTTCTATTTTTGGCGACTTTGTCACTTTTCTTTCTTTTTTCTTCTTTACATTTCTCACTGACGAATGCTTTTACTATCAACAACTTTTTCTACTCATTTTTTATTTTCTTTTTGAAAATTTCTTTTGCTACACATATTGGTAACCTATAATTACTTTATCACACTAATATTTCCTATTTCCCTCTATTTTTACAAAATTCTGCTATAATGTATCTATTTAACACTCTATACGTATGGCTAGGCATCTATAGTCGTGCACTTCAGGAGCAAAGAAAAATGGTAAATACAATTTAACATTTTTGGCTCGAATTTTGCATGAAGGTTCATTAAAAAGTGTTTTCTGGCTCAAATATCGATACTAAGGATGAATAAACAAGGTTAGCTTCTTTTTTAGGCTCTAGGTGTTATCGCGTGTGAATATGATATGCGAATTGTGCAAGTATACACATCGGATCAAGTAATAAAGTGATAAGTAAGATCGTCTCCATAGGGATCGGATTAGGTATAAAAGCGATCAAGTTATTATAATGAATTATGATTACTACTATGGCAAATAAAGATAAGTATGCAGTGGTAATTTAGAGGGATAATAATGTGTGCTCAATGTGTATTGCTTAATACTAGAAAATGCTCAGGCAAAGTAAGAGTAAAAATGCAATGGCAATTATAAGAATAACTACGTGAATATTATGTAACGAACAAGTAAACAACTAAATATGTTATGGCAAGATGCTACGGTAAAGGATAGAGGATATACGATGTTGATTTGGTAGGTCGAGATTACTAATAATCTACCATTCCTATCAATAATTCCTCGGTAAAATCATACTCAATCTACTACTCAAAAGAGTTCTAAAGTAGTCTGCTTCTTTCGAGAGCAAACCTCAAGTTACCTTGCCTCAAGTGATATATGTCTATACGCCTTTAGCTTGGTATCCTGCACTATTTTGTTTTCTTTCCATATGAACGTTATTCTATGTCTAGAGTCTACTACAAGTATTGGTCGAGTACTTGCTCATATCATTCAATTTTAGTCCAACTAATCCAACCTTTTTAGAATTAGATTAGTTTATGGGCAAGCTGCACTGTCGTCTATGTCTAGGGATTAGATGCATACAATTTAGAAATAAAACAGTTGAATGAAATAGTAAATTAATTAATATCTATGCTTCAACAATTAAAGAAAGTAAAGGTTTCATCATGTAATCCCAACCCTATGAGACTTAGTTCCTAGGTTGGTAAGTAAAATTCAAAACCAAAATATCATCCAACAACGTTTCAATCAAATTAATTCACGGGAGAACAAATTAAGAAATAATGGAAGAACTGTGGGAAAATGGCTTTCGCCAAACCAATCCACAATCTAGCAGCACAGTGTCCTGTGGTGGCTGAGAGGGATTGCCTTTGGTTTCCTCTTTCCATCTCTACTCAGTCGTTACCCTCTGTTTTTGCCTACAGATCTCCCTCCTTAGGGTTACCTCCTTTGGATTTTTATAAGCTTTTCTTCCTAGGGTAAATCCAACAACCCATGTTATCTTCTCCTATTTTTTTAGGAAGATTTCTCTAGTACAAGTAGAGTTGGGCTGAGACTGGTATGCGTTGAGTGTTGACTCGGTCATCTTTCTAGATTTGCCACAACATACAAGGTCGTAAACTGTCCAACCTTTTACCCAGACAAACCTTCATTCCTTTATTTCTTTTTCCATATCCTACACCTGCCAAACCACCAAACATAACCCTTTTACACACAATTAAAAATAATACTAATGAAATGTCCTAAAATGCCACTAAATTTACCCAAGTACAAGCAATTCGTTAGGTCTAAAGGCATGAAATATAACTCTTTTCAAGAGTTATCACACCCCTAAACCTGAGTTATTGCTTGTCCTTAAGAAAAATATGCATGAGTGCATGTATGCAACAATATTGCCATGCATATACCCATCTTGTACTGTCAATCTATTCGAAGATCAATATATACATCAGTTCTTAGCCATCTTCTTTCTCTAAAAACTGGTTCGAGTTTCAAAGGTTTAGTTTAACAAAAGTAATGCAAAAACATGCTCCCTAAAAACAAAATTTCCTAAGTTCCATGTGTGTTCTGGCCATAGCAAATATCTCCTAATTTACTCAGTTCATTGGTTACCTAAACTCAAGTTACTCTTTCTCTAAGCATACTTGAAATGTATAAACCATTTATATTTTTTTCTTTTTTTTTTAAAAAGTTAGTATCATTATTAGGGAATTTAGCATGTAGCAGAATTCTCTGACTTGACAATTACAATGGATCATGCACTGAATTACCAAGTACTCAATCATGTCACAATTTAAATAAAAATCACTCTTGAAGCTAAGACTTATGACTTGGAAGATGGATGGAGCAAACAACTACTGTAACACCCCAAACTCGGACAAGACACCACGCCCGAATCTGGTATGTTACGGGGAAAAACGTCTTTGAGTGATCAGATTTTTTTTTCGTTTAGAAGTGGGGTGAAAACATAGTGAATTTGAGGAAAGTTTGAGTAGGCTTGTTTGATTAGATTTTGAAAACTTAACCAAGTATATAGTTAAAACGAGTTAATTTCATTTAGGACTTCCAATAGTTTCTTAGTGCCATTTTGAAACATTTTAGACTTAGTGGCCAATCGGGTTTGATTTGAAAATCATTTGAGTTTATTGAATAACAACACATAGCGAGATACCCGATGGTATAGTTTAAAACACATTGCGATATAAGTTTGAAAACATTGTTTTTCCAAGTTTTAGTAAAATTTCATGCCAAGTTATTTGTTAAGCGGGTTGAGAATCTAATTAAAACATACCCATCATAAAACATAATTTAAAGGCCTTTTACAACTCCAAATTAAAAAAAAACCAAATAACAGTAATTAAACTAAAGTACCCAAATGATAGAGTTGGAGTAAAACTTTATTAAGCATGGCATGAGCACCCCGAGTCCATCCCGGCTCCATGTCCGCGTCTCACGAGTCACTGAAATGTCAAAGGAGAGGGTGAGTCGAGTGACTCAAATGCATAAATCCCGCTCCCGATGAAACAACATGCTAACACACATCATACATAGCAACATAATTAATGCAACCCGATCCTAACCATCCGTATCTCCTTTTTCTACCCCGTGTGGTACCAAACCACTGGTGGTGCCAAACCACTGGTGACATATAGTCACAATGTGTTACCAAAACACTGGTGTCCCAAAGACACAATGTGCTACCTAAGCAGCGGTGACCGTAGTCACGATAATCGAATGATGGGGCCAACCCATCGTGTGATACCCAATCACTAGCGCAGACGATCCCATATCTCATGTGGGGCCAACCCACTGTGGTGTTAACCACGGGGACAAGTCGCAATGAGGTGCCCAACCTCGGTGTCCCAAAGACACAAATGTGCTACCAAAGCACCGGTGACCGTAGTCACAATAATCGAATGATGGGGCCAACCCATCGTGTGATACCCAATCACTAGCGCAGACGATCCCATATCTCAAAGTGGGGCCAACCCACGGTGGTGTTAACCACAGGGGACAAGTCGCAATGAGGTGCCCACCTCTCGGTGTCCCAAAGACACAAATGTGCTACCAAAGCACTGGTGACCCAAAGTCACAAAGTGTGTTACCAAAACATCGGTGCTCGTCAAGACAAATCATCACCGCCCCTCCACTCATATCACCCATCAACAACCAACTCATGTAATCATGCATATCATACAAATTGTGCATATCATGCTAATATGTTTGACTCATGCCCCATATCACATACATACATAGTCATGATACCATATAGATCATCAATAATCTAGTAACAATACTGACTTACCCGGATACGTACACATACCCCGTTTGGGTATCCAATAATCCATCATACTGTCATGATTTTAATAGGCAAACAGGTTTATTAATAACATTACTAGATATCAGTGTGTTAGTTTACACACTGTAATACGAGTCTAGAAATCCTGACAAAAGCGATCTAAGTCCCTTGATTAACTAGCTCCTACAATCGGCCAAGACATAGGGGTTAGGCACTAAGACCATTCGGCCAAAGACATATAAACCCAAAGGGGTTAATTTCAATCCCTTACCTTGAAGATGATCCGGTTTCCTACCAAACTGAACCAAGCAAGTGGTTCTCCTTTAGCAATCGGCTACACCTTAAAAGAAGAAACGGTTAATCCATTGTCATCCTTGACTTAATCGCACTAAATCGATAAATAACCCAATAATAACATAGCCACCTACCATCGCTACCAACCGGTCTCTAACGGGTAAAGGCCTCACTTGGTGGTTTCAAAAATCCCGAATGCCCTAACAAGCAATCGGTTTTAACAAAGGAGAATAACACCCATCAATAGTTGTCATATACAACTCTTAAACAACTCACATCGATTAAGAGAAAGAAAGAAACTAAATGACCATTCGGCCAAGGGCTTACCAACACCCAAACGATTGAAGCAAAACCCCAACACCAACAAAGATTCGGCCAAGAGAGCTACAAGGAGAGGAGAGATTCGGCCAAAATGAAAACACAAGCTAGAAGGAAATTTTGAAATCACCAAGGGAGGATTAGGCTACAAACTAGAAAAGAAAATAATAAAAGAAATAGATGTGGTTTAAGAGAAGAAAGAAATCGGTCAATGGTTGAAGAGATATTCGGCTCAAGTGCTTCAAGAAATGGGAGAAAATAAATGGAAATTCGGCTAAGAGAGCAATGTGAATTCGGCACTAGTGTATTAAGAGAAAAGAGACGAAAATATGATAAGAAAAGGTATTAGTTTCGGCTATCAATGTTTTTAAGTCAACGAAGGAATTATGGAGAAGAGAAAATACCATTCGGTTTACACAAATGACAAAAAAAGAACATGAAGAGGGGGATATTCGGCTACCAAGAAAACTTAAGAGAAAACAGGCAAATTTCAGTTGAATGCTCTTGAACTCTCGGTTTCAAAAGAAGAAAATGTACGAATTTCTTTGACAAAAAGTGACCGAACACACCCAAAATGCCAAATGCATTTCGGCCCCTCCAACACCATACCATGCCGTCCACTTCCCCCACTCCACACTCCCCCAAATTCGGCTAAATCCCCCCAATAGCTCCCAACCACTCATTTCAAATGAGTTTACCAAGTCTTACTCCTACCATCACTCTCCACCTTTCATTTGAAAGTGAAGACCAAGTCAAAGGAGGAATTTAAACTTCATCCAACTCTTCCCTCCTATGCCGTCCAAAAAGAAGCCAAAATGTGAGGTCTTTGCAGCTCGAACACTAGACCTCCACCCCATGCAGTTGACGCCACACCTAGCTCCCCAAGTAACGCATGCTTGCCACTTTGCCAGCTCACTTTTTGTTCAACAAAGCACCAAGTAAAATTCTTAAACCCCAGCTTCCTCAGCTCCCTTCACTTAACACCCAAAACCAAAATTTTCCCATTCACTCTGCACACTCCTAACCCACAATTAAGCCCCTAAAACACCGAAATAGCAACACAAAGACACTAAACACATGCAAAAACATGCAACAACAAAATAGCCCTAACCGGGATATTACGCTTCTACCCCTTAAAATAATTTCGACTCGAAATTACCCGATCGTAAGAGTTGCGGGTATTCTTTGTCTCATCATATCCTCGGGTTCCCACGCCGCTTCTTCCACGCCATGATTTCGCCAAAGAACCTTAACCAAAGGCACGACTTCTTACGCAGTAACTTTCACATCCCGATCTAGAATCGCATGTGTTCTTCTTCCATAGTCAAATCTGGATTTACGTCGATCTCTTCCATCGCTACCACATGCGACGGATCTCGAACGATACCTCCAAGCATCGAAACGTGGAATACGTCGTGAATCGACTAAGCTCGCGGCAACTCAAGCCGATACGCCATCTGGTCCAACTCGTCTCAATACCTTGTACGCCCAATAAATCTCGGGCTTAGTTTGCCTTTCTTCCCGAACCTCAACACCTTTTTCCAAGGCGAGACCTTCAGAACACTCGATCCCCCAGCCGAACTCTACATCTCTTCGCTTAAGATCGGCATAAGACTTCGCCCGTCAAGCTTCCTTCAATCGAGACCGAATCAACTTAACCTTATCTTCGGTCTCAAAGAACCAACTCGGGTCCTAACAACTGGCGTTCACCCAACTCCGCCCAACACGTAGGTGAGCGACATTTCCTACCATACAACGCCTCATATGGTGCCATCTTGATGCTCGCTTGGTAATCGTTGTTGTAAGCAAACTCAACTAATGGTAGAAACTCCTCCCAACTACCTCTCAAATCCAAGATACAACCTCTCAAAGATATCCTCTAGGACACGAATGACCCTTTTCGATTGACCGTCACCTGCGGGTGAAAAGCCGTCTTTGAAATCCAAACGAGTACCCGAGCTCGATGCGGTGCTTTCCGGAACCTTGACGTGAATCGGGATCCCTATCCGAGATTATCGAAATCGCACACCGTGCAACCTCACTATCTCGACACATACAACTTCGCTAGCTTCAAGTGAGTAGTCAACCTCACCGGAATAAAGTGAGTGATTTAGTCGATCGATCCACCACTACCCAAATCGAATCTTTCTTGCTTGGCGTAGCGTGTAATCCACCGACGAAATCCATGGTTATCCTTTCCCACTTCCATCGAGGAATCTTCACAGTCAAGCAACCCCGACGGCAATCGATGTTCAGCCTTGACTGGCTGACAAGTCGACACTTCCCAACAAACTCTGTCACCTCCTTCTTCAAGCCAGCCACCAAAATCGCTCTCTAAGATCCCTATACATCTTGCTACCTCCAGGATGCATAGCATAAGGATCATGCTATGTGCGTCTGAAGAATCTTTTGCCTCACCAACATCTTTAGGCATACAAGCCTTTCCTTGAAAACACAGAACCCCATCACTGGACAAGTCAGAACCCTCCAAACCACCATCTCGCACTTGCAACCTCCGCGCACTCGTAACCTCATCCAATAATCGTTTCTCTCGACCGCTCAACCCAAGTAGGCTTAACTCGCAACTCGCGCAGAATACTCCCATCGTCGTACAAGCTCAAGTGGGCGAACAAAGCTCTTAAGTCCGAAACAACCTTGCGACTCAACGCGTCACCACCACGTTAGCCTTGCCCGGGTGATACTCAATCGAAGCAGTCATAATCTTTCAAAGAACTCGACCCATCTCATACGCCTCAAATTCAAATCTTTCGAGTCAGTAGATACTTGGACTCTTGTGATCCTGTAGACTATCGATCTCTCTCCGTATAAGTAGTGCCTCCAAATCTTTAAAGCGAAGACTACGGTGCTAGCTCCAAATCGTCGCGCCGATAATTGACCTCATGTGGCCTCGGTGCGAGAAGCGTAAGCCACAACCTTACCTTCTTGCATCAAAGACACAACCTAAGCCCGTATGTGATGCGTCGCAATAGATCTGTGGAATTCCTTACCGACCTCAAAGTTGAATTAGAACCGAGCCTCGGTCAAAATCTTCTTCAACTTGTCGAAGCTTTCTGCCGCTTCTCGGTCCATACAAATGGAACTTCTTTCCTCAAAGAACTTGGTCATCGGCGCACGCTGCTATCAATGAGAAACCTCAACAAACCGGTGAGTATCCGGCCAAACCTAAAACTCCGAATCTCAAACCATCGACTTAGGCGGCTTCCAATCCAAAATCGCCTCAATCTTACGAGGATCTACTCAATCCCCTCACCGACACTACATGACCCAA
Organism: Gossypium sturtianum; assembly: GCA_025698515.1. Taxonomy (NCBI): domain Eukaryota; kingdom Viridiplantae; phylum Streptophyta; class Magnoliopsida; order Malvales; family Malvaceae; genus Gossypium; species Gossypium sturtianum. The sequence goes on along the minus strand of CM046953.1, from coordinate 61,240,228 downwards.
GAAAGTCACTTCTCTAAGCCGTAACTCGCACTTATCGAACTTAGCATAGAGTCGCTTTTCTCTCAAAATCGCAACACCACTCGCAAATGCTTATCATGCTCTTCCTCCGTCCTGAGTACACCAAGATGTCGTCTCATGAAAACCACGACGAATCGATCCAGATATCTTTGAAACACCCTATTCATCATGTCCATAAACGCCGCCGGCGTTAGTCAACCCGAATGGCATTACCGTAAATTCGTAGTGCCCATACCGAGTCCAAACGCATTGTTTTATGGATATCGCCTCCTTAACCTTTTTTAATCGGTGATACCTGGATCTCAAGTCGATCTTCTAAAAATACCGCACCCCTTGGTGATCAAACAAATCATCTATCCGTGGCAACGGATACTTGTTTTTAATCGTCGCCTTGTTCAATCAAGTGTAGTCTATACACATCCGCATCGTGCCATCTTTCTTCTTGACAAAGAGTACCGGCGCACTTACGGTGAAACACTTGGCCTAATAAAACCTCGATCCAATAACTCCCGGATCTCGAGCCTTAAGCTCCACCAATTCCTTTGGCGCCATCCTATACGAACAACAGACACCGCGCGCATTCCGGCAGCGATCAATCCGAACTCCACCTCGCGATCCGCGGCAAACCCGGAAGCTCCTCAGAAAAACATCAAGAAACTCCTTAACGGTGCGAACCTTTCCACAATGAGACTCCTTAGCCTCCAAGGCATACACATGAACTACATACGCTTCACGACCTTTCTCGACCATCTTTCTGCGCCTTCAGAGCAGATACCACATTTGATAAGTAATCCCTCCTATTACCTATCATAGCCACCTCATCACCCTCAACCGTCTTAAGAACCATGCGCTGGTCGCGCAATCCAACCTTGCTCGGTACTCGACCAACCAGTCCATCCCAAGAATCGATCGAACTCCCCAAACGGCAGTTCCATCGGATCAAGAAAGAAACACTACCCCTTGAAGTTCTAAGGGTACCTCTCTAAACAGCTTTATCTACTACTACAGAGTGACCTAGAGGGCTAATCACGTCATCCGCCTAGAAGATATCTCGTAGTCTAAATCCATGGTCTCTACTATACTACGGCAACATAAGAGTGCGTTGAACCCACATCAATCAAAGCGGTATAAGGAGAACCAAAAATCAAAAACGCATTCGGTTATGACGCCCGGCGTCGCCGCTCCTCTCGCGCCGCAAAGATACACTAATCCAGCCGTATCGCATCGTAACTACTCGCACTCTCCGCCGGTGCTCCACGGCCCCGACTGAACCATTACCACCTCTACCATTACCACGGCCCCTCGCGGTGGCGGTCCACTACCTCGAATCGACACGGCCCGACTCTCTCGATGAATCCTAGCCAACCTACGCGGACAGTCCCTCACACGGTGCTCCAGAGAACCACACTGGCAACCTTTCCCTCCACCCAGCCAGCCCACCCCAATGAGATTTCCCACACCGATCACATTGTGGCGGTGTCCTCGCCTAGCGCGGCAACAAACCTAGCAGTCTGGTTCGCCCACTCGGTCTAGCCCTCTTCTGCGGGTTACCCGACGATCCGTAAGACCCAAAGCTCCTCTTATGCCTATTTCTTTCCATACCCGCCTCATCGACTCCTTAACACCCTCGGCTACCTTAGCCTTCTCAACTAAGACAAAGAACTCGCGCTCCCGCTGAGGAGCAATCGCGACCTCAAGTCGTCTCGCAGACCATCCTCGAAACGAACACACCTCTCATGCTCGGTGGCCACAATGCCCTCGGCATACCTACTCACCAGAACTCACCGACTTGGCAAATGCATTTACTCCCCGAACAAGCCTCTCGAAATGCCTTCCACGGGAGTCAATATAACTAGCTCCGATGTACTTCTTTTGATATGCCGCTCGAAATAATCCCATGTTAGATCCTCTGCACGCCACATCGTCTCGAACCGTGAGCCACCACCGATATGACTCATCCCGAGAAGTGATACGATGCCCTTCGACTTCTCTTTCATTTGTCAAGTCCAGATCGCCCATGATCCGCTCATCGCCTCCAACCAATATTCAAGCAAAGGCTGGAGCAACACGAAACACCTCGGAAGAATTCGGCCCCATTTGCCCGAAGTCGCCAGAATGATTTCCTAACTCTGCGTGATTACCACCAACACCGGCTACTCTTTCCAACACTCGCAAAGATCGCTCGTGACATCGCTGCGTCGCCCCACCGATCTTGGAACTCACCACCTCCGGTGGCGGCGGAACCGGTATCTCATTTTTCGAACTCGACCGGATCCTACGGGCTCGTAAACCGTCATCCTACCACGACCTCGCCCACGACCACGCCCACCTCTAGCGCTCATGACTAATCTTCCCACGATTCGATTAAGAATTTTTATGCATCAAGATTTATTCCACTTGTATAAGAGCAAGTCTTATGAATATTTTAAGAGGATTTGTTCTCATGAGTTCACAAAATCCTATCGTTTCAATCTCTAAAGTAGTATACTATTGCTATTCATCAAATCATATCACATCCAATCAATTCACAAGCAATAGTACGGGGTACTTACCGGGCGAATCAAAATGAGACTCTGGTGCCATGCCTTTCAAACCATACTTTGAGAATAAAACTAACAAAACAATCTTTTGAAAACATTTTTGGCCTTAGGCCCACAAAATGAAGCTTTTGAACTTAGCTCGATACCACAATTGTAACACCCCAAACTCGGACAAGACACCACGCCTGAACTGCGGTATGTTACTGGGAAAACGTCTTTGAGTGATCGATTTTTTTTTTCGTTTAGAAGTGGGGTGAAAACATAGTGAATTTGAGGAAAGTTTGAGTAGGCTTGTTTGATTAGATTTTGAAAACTTAACCAAGTATATAGTTAAAACGAGTTAATTTCATTTAGGACTTCCAATAGTTTCTTAGTGCCATTTTGAAACATTTTAGACTTAGTGGCCAATCGGGTTTGATTTGAAAATCATTTGAGTTTATTGAATAACAACACATAGCGAGATACCCGATGGTATAGTTTAAAACACATTTGCGATATAAGTTTGAAAACATTGTTTTTCCAAGTTTTAGTAAAATTTCATGCCAAGTTATTTGTTAAGCGGGTTGAGAATCTAATTAAAACATACCCATCATAAAACATAATTTAAAGGCCTTTTACAACTCCAAATTAAAAAAACCAAATAATGATAATTAAACTAAAGTACCCAAATGATAGAGTTGGAGTAAAACTTTATTAAGCATGGCATGAGCACCCCGAGTCCATCCCGGCTCCATGTCCGCGCTCACGAGTCACTGAAATGTCAAAGGAGAGGGTGAGTCGAGTGACTCAAAGGCATAAATCCCGCCTCCCGATGAAACAACATGCTAACACACATCATACATAGCAACATAATTAATGCAACCCGATCCTAACCATCAGTATCTCCTTTTTCTACCCGTGTGGTACCAAACCACTGGTGGTGCCAAACCACCGGTGACATATAGTCACAATGTGTTACCAAAACACTGGTGTCCCAAAGACACAATGTGCTACCCAAGCACTTTGGTGACCGTAGTCACGATAATCGAATGATGGGGCCAACCCATCGTGTGATACCCAATCACCAGCGCACGATCCCATATCTCATGTGGGGCCAACCCACACGGTGGTGTTAACCACGAGGACAAGTCGCAATGAGGTGCCCAACCTCACGGTGTCCCAAAGACACAAATGTGCTACCAAAGCACCTGGTGACCGTAGTCACAATAATCGAATGATGGGGCCAACCCATCGTGTGATACCCAATCACTAGCGCACGATCCCATATCTCAAAGTGGGGCCAACCCACGGTGGTGTTAACCACGGGGACAAGTCGCAATGAGGTGCCCAACCTCCGTGTCCCAAAGACACAAATGTGCTACCAAAGCACTGGTGACCCAAAGTCACAAAGTGTGTTACTAAAACATCGGTGCTCACAAGACAAATCATCACCGCTCCACTCATATCACCCATCAACAACCAACTCATGTAATCATGCATATCATACAAATTGTGCATATCATGCTAATATGTTTGACTCATGCCCCATATCACATACATACATAGTCATGATACCATATAGATCATCGTGAATCTAGTAACAATACCGACTTACCCGGATACGTACACATACCCCGTTTGGGTATCCAATAATCCATCATATGTCATGATTTTAATAGGCAAACAGTTTATTAATAACATTACTAGATATCAAGTGTGTTAGTTTACACACACGTAATACGAGTCTAGAAATCTCGACAAAAGCGATCTAAGTCCCTTGATTAACTAGCTCCTACAATCGGCCAAGACATGGGGTTAGGCACTAAGACCATTCGGCCAAAGACATATAAACCCAAAGGGTTAATTTCAATCCCTTACCTTGAAGATGATCTCGGTTTCCTACCAAAACTCGAAACAAGCGGTGGTTCTCCTTTAGCAATCGGCTACACCTTAAAAGAAGAAACAGTTAATCCATTGTCATCCTTGACTTAATCGCACTAAATCGATAAATAACCCAATAATAACATAGCCACCTACCATCGCTACCAACCAGTCTCTAATGTAAAGGCCTCACTTGGTGGTTTAAAAATCCCGAATGCCCTAACAAGCAATCGGTTTTAACAAAGGAGAATAACACCCATCAATAGTTGTCATATACAACTCTTAAACAACTCACATCGATTAAGAGAAAGAAAGAAACTAAATGACCATTCGGCCAAGGGCTTACCAACACCCAAACGATTGAAGCAAAACCCCAACACCAACAAAGATTCGGCCAAGAGAGCTACAAGGGAGAGGAGAGATTCGGCCAAAATGAAAACACAAGCTAGAAGGAAATTTTGAAATCACCAAGGGAGGATTCTGGCTACAAACTAGAAAAGAAAATAATAAAAGAAATAGATGTGGTTTAAGAGAAGAAAGAAATCGGTCAATGGTTGAAGAGATATTCGGCTCAAGTGCTTCAAGAAATGGGAGAAAATAAATGGAAATTCGGCTAAGAGAGCAATGTGAATTCGGCACTAGTGTATTAAGAGAAAAGAGACGAAAATATGATAAGAAAAGGTATTAGTTTTGGCTATCAATGTTTTTAAGTCAACGAAGGAATTATGGAGAAGAGAAAATACCATTCGGTTTACACAAATGACAAAAAAAGAACATGAAGAGGGGATATTCTGGCTACCAAGAAAACTTAAGAGAAAACAGCAAATTTCAGTTGAATGCTCTTGAACTCTCGGTTTCAAAAGAAGAAAATGTACGAATTTCTTTGACAAAAGTGATCGAACACACCCAAAATGCCAAATGCATTTCGGCCCCTCCAACACCATACCATGCCGCCCACTTCCCCACTCCACACCCCCAAATTCGGCTAAATCCCCCAATAGCTCCCAACCACTCATTTCAAATGAGTTTACCAAGTCTTACTCCTACCATCACTCTCCACCTTTCATTTGAAAGTGAAGACCAAGTCAAAGGAGGAATTTAAACTTCATCCAACTCTTCCCTCCTATGCCGTCCAAAAAGAAGCCAAAATGTGAGGTCTTTGCAGCTCGAACACTAGACCTCCACCCCATGCAGTTGACGCCACACCTAGCTCCCCAAGTAACGCATGCTTGCCACTTTGCCAGCTCACTTTTTGTTCAACAAAGCACCAAGTAAAATTCTTAAACCCCAGCTTCCTCAGCTCCCTTCACTTAACACCCAAAAACCAAAATTTTCCCATTCACTCAGGCACACTCCTAACCCACAATTAAGCCCCTAAAACACCGAAATAGCAACACAGCACACTAAACACATGCAAAAACATGCAACAACAAAATAGCCCCTAACCCGGGATATTACAACTACCTCCTTAGCTACTCAGCCTGTTACTACAATGGAGTGCCCCTAATTTATTTACTTTTTACTACACACTCTTACTTAAACTCACCTTTCTGGTCAGCAACACAATGGAGCAAACAAAGTGGTGCTAAATTACTCAATAATTCTAAGCATTAGAGTGCCTATTATCCTTTATTTAATAATGCCAAGGTAATATGACTGAATTTGGCTTCCAAAAGTCCCTAAGATCATTTGAAGATATTTACTATAATCCAAAAAAAAAAAAAGAGTATAGGACATCTCATTTTTAGAAATTAATTTTCAAGCAACCAATCCTAAGCTAAATTCACCTAATCCACTGTCACATGTTCTAGGTGTATTGAATAATCCAAGCTCATCATCGAACATCATAAGTTCAGATTGTACTCCTTATAGGCAAATAGTACTTAATAGTTAAATTATAGTGGAAAAATAGATTTAACTATACTAAAATGATCATACATACTAAATATAAATGCAACCTAAATGCACACACCTCCAAACCTAAGGGATGTATTGTCCTCAATACATGACCAAATATATAAAAGAACAACCAAACGAGAAAATTTTACAACAAACGTCATGGAAAAAGAAATGAAATGCAAGATGCATGAAAGAAATAGAAAACTTAGCTGGCTTGGACTAGTATGTAGGTACTTCATTCTGCCCGACGAGTGGATTTATGGGAACTAACTTTATATCGCCACTTCCTCTTTTTGGGGTTCATTTCTTCCCCCTTATTAGTTTCCGTGAGCTCATCAATCAGACAATTAATGTCACGGTCCTGTGCAGTTACGAGAGCTGGTGGCGAAGGTGGAATAGGGTCCTTACCTTTGGTGGTGGCAGTGTCATCTTTTTCTTCTTCATTTTTCTCAATATTTAATGATGTCGTCTTTTCGGGCTCTTCAACAGTAGTTTGAGTGGGCTCTTTGGCAGCATCAGAAAATGATAGCAAAGTGGCAGGGAAAACATGATATTTTGGTGTTGCGTTTGTAAAATTCTTTTGCAGGGATATCCTGAGAGCTAAATCCCTACTCCTCACATAAGTCCAATATTGAGCTTGCTGCTACTGGGCTTGGACCATCTCTTCAGCTAGGTGAATATGCTAAATTTCAAAAAGGGACATCCTCTGCTCCAACTACTTTAGGGAGTGCAACATTTATTGTTCGAGGGAGCTACGAGAAACTGAAGGTGTTATTGTGGGAGAATGCGCAGCAGTGGAAGTGGTGGCCTGACTATGCTGAGTTGCCTTGGCAGCATCAATGCCTTGGATCTTGCCAAAGATGGTCCTAGATTGTCCATCCTTATTAGGGGTGATATCCACATCTGCATTGAGAGGGACTCGAGTTGTTCGACATAGAGTAGTAATAAGGGAGGGGAAGTGTAACACCCCTTACCCGGGTTCTACGTCGAGAACCGGGCCTGAGGCGTTACCGAACTCAACCCACTTAATCGCCATGTAGGCTCAATGTCATTACTCTCTATAACCTCATTCTCGACTTACGAGGCCTCACTCATACACACGAGGGCTCTCGAGACTAATCCGGAACTTTTACAATCCTTAAAAATTTTCTTCTTTTATACAGGGCTCACACGCCCGTGCACTATGTAACATGCCCGTGTATGGACACACACACCCATGTTCCCTAGTCGTGCTAAAAACCTGAGCATTCTGCCAATTGCCCCACGGCCATGGCACGCCCGTGCTCCCCAACCGTGGTGAACACTGACTCCCCTCGTACGGCCTAGAGTCTAGACACACGCCCGTGTGGCTAGCCCGTGGCCAATACTGATTAATCCCACACGCCCTAGGCACACGCCAGTGTGACTAGTCCGTGGTCTATTCTATTTTAAAATATTAACATGCAGGGGACGCACGGCCACAGCACACGCCCGTAGGCTGACCGTGTGCCACACTTGGTCTAGACACACGCCCGTGTGTCTAACCACATGGTCAAGGACAAAGCTAAGTGCCAAGTTCTTTTCACCCTTCTAGTATACACAACAAATACTCATCCAACACAATCATAATCAAATCAAATTGAATACAATCTCACATAGAAAACTATATCTTTTTCATATAATGTAATAGCCAACAACTATGGCATTATACAAAATACACTTCCCATAAAAAGACTAACACATCTTATCCATTTACAACAAAATTGACTAACTTGTCTAGCCCCTATACATGCCATATACAAAACATTAAGTTTCATGTACCAAAGTATGCTGATATGTGGGCTATCTTCCAATGATCCTCAGATCTCGATTCACCACTTTTAATCTATAAGACAAGGAAAAGAAAGGAGTAAGCTTTGAGCTTAGTAAGTTTACACATAAACAATTAAGCATCATAGTATAAGCCCAACCACAATTAGCATTATACCAACATATGATACACAACTATGCTTACTCTTTCTATCCCTTACCTTATTACCAACACATCATGAGTCACATGCTCATAACTATTGAAATGCACCCCTGCATTCAATATCACATTTACACAATATACAACACATCATTATTGCTCAATAATACATCCACATAGCTAACTCACATAGTTAATCCACATAACTAATCCACATATCTTATCCACATAGCTATTACACAATTAATCCACACAGTCAATATCTCGGTGGTTTCGCACTTAGCACACCACAATCAATTTATAAGGTGGTATCGCACTTAGCCTACCACAAAGGCAATCATAGTGATCTCGCACATAGCCACTAAATGATATACTTAACGATAGCATCGCACATAGCCAGCTCATCGTCAATATGCATTTGGATGGTATCGCACTTAGCCCACCATCTAGCATTATCACAACACATGCACAAGTCTATTTACCCAATTATTCATCCATTCGCATCTATATTACATTCATTCTACTTGAACCACATAGGTTCCCAATCCTTCTCATTCATTCTCATTCATGCTACACCCTAGCTAGCATTACCAAATTGTAAGTATGAATGCATTGTTTAGGCATAGACTTACCTCGATACTCAAAAGTATTGAAATGTGCAATTTAGTCCACCACCTTGCTTTTGCCTCGGTTTCGATCTGGGCTTTGTCTTTCTTGATCTATAATGAATAAATCGGCTTATTCAATACACGTATTGACTAAATTGACCCACATCTCATACTTTAGCAAAATTACTATTTTGCCCCTAAACTTTCTCATATTTACACTTTAGCCCTAAAGGCTCGTAAAGTGATTTTTATTCAACTTTCTAGCCTTTCATGCTTAGCCGAACCACTTACTCAACTAAAGCATTCAACAATTCTCACTAAATCACCCATGTATGACCAAACTTAAGATTTTCACAACTAAGTCCCTACATGCATTTTCATGGAAAATCACTTAGCAAAAGATGTTTCTACTACATCAAGCTTTCATATTCTTCTATAAAACATCAAAATACATGCATGTCATACATATGTACATTTTTGAAAATCCATAATAGCTCACCAAATAGCTAAAAATAGCTTACTCATGCTACTAGGACTTCAAAAATACGAAGAATATAAAAAACTGGGCTTAAGAGCACTTACTAGCAAGCTTGAAAAATTGAAAGAGCCCTAACAATGGCTTCTCTAATTTTCGGTAGCTTGGGGGAGAAGATGAGTGATTTTTTATCATCTTTTCACCTATTTAATCACTTATTTGATAAATGACAAAAATGCCCTTTTTGATAAACTTCAAATTTTGACTCATCCATGCCCATTTTTGTCCAAAAATTAAATTTGGGTAAATTTCTATTTAAGGACCTCAAATTAATAATCTAAAGCTATTTCACACAAATAGCTTCTAGAAACACACATTTTGCAACTTTTGCAATTTAGTCTTTTTTGGACAATTCAACCACAATTTCACAAAATTGTTTCATGAAACTTTCACACTAGCATGCATACATAATATAAACCTCAAAAGCTCATTCATGACCCTCAGATTTGTGGTCTCGAACCACTATACTAACTAGGCCCTAAACCGGGATCTTACAGGAAGTTTAAGCTACCGATATTCTTATCGACACACCGGTGTACCTCCTAAAAATGATCCTACCGACATTAATTCTTTTCCCTTTTATGATAGAGTGTAGTGAAAGCATCCTATCCTTTGAAAAAGTTGTAGTGTGCGTAGACGGCACAAGTCGACTCTTAAGATAATGATACCACACTTTACCAATAGGCTTAAACAAAGCCATCTCAACAGTATAACACTCTTGACTGGAAACAGTCCATCGTGTACCTTCGATACACAAATCATTTGATACCTGGGTGAAACCCTCAGCAGTGACGTTGTCAGCAAATGGTGTGTGTTTGTCTTACACACCAGCGAGACCAAACTGTGCATTAATATGATCTTCATCAAAAGGAACGGAAGTGCCCTTTATGCAGATAAAATGAGAATTTGGAGAATTGACATGGGCATAAAATTCTCAAACAATTTTCCCTAAAACGTCCTCAAGGTGCCAACAAAAAATACTCCACCCATGCTTTTCTACTATGGAGGATACATATTCGTCATATCCCATGTATGATTCGTCCCTGAACAAGAACCCTTGCTCAAAAAAAAAAAGGGTGCTTTGCGATGTTGTTATTATATTTCGTGGCAGCAACACTGTTAAAGAATGTCTTTGGTTGAGTAGCACCAGCCCTTGATGGTTCAACAGTTTTGGAGGCAGTTTTGAAGTGAGCCATTGAAGAATAATGAAAGAAATCTTGGAGAATGTAGTAAAGAAAAGATAGGAGAGTTTGAAGAGAAAGAACAATAAAAATGGAAACTTTAGGAGAAACTTAAGAGACGTGAGTAGTCGAGAAGAGGAAAATAAGGGAGTTAGTGATGATAGTTAAGCAAAAATGAAATGTGCTAAGGAAGCTGCGTGACTTGGAGGAGGAAAGAAATTAAGAAGATTTTTTTTTGGGGGTAATGTGAAGTGACCTAGTCCTCAAACAAAAAGTTTAGCTTCTCTTCCATAGGCTCGCCAAGTAACAGAATTGGCCCAACTATCCAAAAAAACAAATCTCTCCCTTAGACTTTTCTGCTCGGTCAACCTATATTACCTCGTACCGCGTTATCCATTTACCCATTTTGTCGTAATGCTACGACAAACTACTTTTAAAATCACAATTTCTAAGTTCACATTCTTTATTTTATCTCTGGAAATCATAGAAAACTTCTCAAAAATAAAAATAGAAATGAAAGCAATATTAAATGAATACTAAAAATAAAATTAAAGTACATAAATTAAAGAAAAGAAATATAAAAGAAATTGTTAGCTCAAACATCTCGGAGGTCAATGGAGTGCTTGTCTCGATCCACATGGGAACCCCAGTAGTGCTTTAAGTGTTGCCCATTAATTTTAAATGTGACCCCTATTTTCAAGTCTTTGATATTAACAGCTCTATGAGGATATACCTGGGCTACTTTAAAAGGACCTAACCAGCTGCGTTTTAATTTACCAGGGAATAATTTGAGCCTATATTTGAATAACAACACCTGTTGTCTTGATTCAAATTGCCTTGGTATTATTCTTTTATCGTGCCAACGCTTGGTCTTCTCCTTGTACAGCTTAGCATTCTCATATGCTTGTGCTCAAAACTCCTCCATTTCATTAAATTCAAGCAACCTTTTTATGGTCAGCAGCGACTTAATCCATGTTCAGCTTCTTAATAGCCCAAAATGCTTTGTGCTCAAGTTCAACAAGAAGGTGACATGGCTTGCCATAGACAAGGTTAAAATGTAACATCTCTAACGGTGTTTTGTATGCGGTATGATAGGCCCACAAAGCTTCATCCAATCTGGTAGACCAATCCTTACGAGTATGATTCACCACTTTTTCTAATTTTTTTAATTTCTCTGTTAGAAATTTCAAATTGTCCATTTGTTTGGGGGGTGATATGTTGTGGCAATCTTATGTTTCACCCCATATCGATGCAAAGCATTAGCTACCAACTTACAATCAAAATGAGACCCCTCTAGGCGTACCAAATCTTGTGAAAATGTTCTTGTGTAAAAACTTCATTACTCACCTTGCATCATTGGTAGGAAGGGCAACGACCTCGACCCACTTAGAGCATAGTCCACTGCTAACAGTATGTACAATTTGCCCACTGATGGTGGAAATAGACCCATAAAGTCTATTCCCCATAAACCAAACAAGTCAATCTCCAGTATACTTTTCAATGAAATTTCGTGTCTCCTAAATAGATTTCCTATTCTCTGACAATGATCACATGACTGATAGAATTCATGAGCATCCTTGAATAGACTTGGCCAATAAAATCCTAACTGAAGTACTTTGGCAGTAGTTTTCATCCCTCCAAAATGCCCTCCGTACGAATCTGAATGACAATGCTATAGAATGCTATGTATTTCGTCATCAGGAACACACTTCCTAATTATCTGATCAGGACAATGTTTAAACAAGAAAGGTTCATCCCAATAATAGTGCTTGGCATCATGAAGAAATTTTTGTCTTCTTTGACTGTTGAGATTAGGTGGTAACACACCACTTACTAAAAAGTTCACTATATCGGCATACCAAGGTAATCCAGTGGCAACTAACAGCTTTTCGTCTGGAAATTCTTCTTTAATAAGTGTGTCGTGACCATCTTCATTTCCAGATTCCAACCTAAACAAGTGATCAACCACTTGATTCTTAATCCCTTTCAGATCTCTTGTTTCCAAAGTCAAACTCTTGCAACAAAAGTATCCACCTAATCAACATTAACTTAGCATCTTTCTTGCTTATTAGATACTTAATAGCAGAGTGATCTGTGTATACTATGACCTTTATACCAACTAGATAAGAACAAAATTTATCGAACGTGAACACCACAGCCAATAATTCCTTTTCCATGGTGGTGTAATTAAGCCGCGCATCCGATAAAGTTCTACTAGGATAATATATTGCACGTAGTATTTTGTCTTTCCTTTTCCCTAACATGGCTCCCACAACATAATCGCTAGTGTCACACATAAGTTCAAAAGTCAGTGTCCATTCTGAAGCTACTAAAGTTAGTGTTGCGATAAGTTTTTTCTTTAACTCTTCGAAGGCTACCAAACAATGTTCATCAAAATTGAAAGGTTTATTTTGCTCTAACAAAGTGCACAAGGGTTTAGATATCCACGAAAAATCCTTAATGAATCTTCTATAAAAACCTGCATGACCTAAAAAACTCCTAATACCCTTAACACTAGTGGGAGCTGGCAATTTTTCTATCACTTCGATTTGTTCTCTGTCCACTTCAATTCCTATTTGTGATATCCTATGCCCCAGAACAATTCCTTCACAAACCATGAAGTGGTATTTTTCCCAATTTAAAACAAGATTCGTTTCTTCACAGTGGCACAGAACCAATTCCAGATTTTTCAAACAATCCTCAAAATCATTGCCGAACACAGAAAAATTGTCCATGTAGACTTCAAAAAATTTTCCACCATGTCAGAGAATATGAACATCATACAATGTTGAAAAGTTTCCTGGGCATTACATAACCCGAACGACATTCGTCTAAACGCAAAAGTACCATATGGACATGTGAAAGTTGTCTTATCTTGGTCATTGGTAGCTATGTCAATCTGATTATATCCTGAATAACCATCCAAAAAATAGTAGAAAGCTTTCCTAGCTAATATATCCAACATCTGATCAATGAATGGTAGGGGAAAATGGTCCTTTATAGTTGCCTTGTTAAGCTTGCGGTAATCCATACATACTCTCTATCTTGTGACAGTGCGAGTTGGTATGAGCTCATTGTTATCATTACTTACCATTGTAACACCTCCTTTCTTGGGTACACATTGTAGAGGACTCATCCATAAGCTATCTGAAATTGGGTAAATGATGCCAGCATCAAGCCACTTAATAATCTCTTTATTGACAACTTCTTTCATGATCAGTTTCAGTCTTCGCTGCTGTTCAATGGAATTGCTAGGGTAATCCTCCAACAAAATTTTATGCATGTAGAATGCAAGGCTAATTCACTTTATATTAGCCAGGGTCTATCCAATGCTTTATTAAATCCCTAAAAAACTTTTAACAACCTTGCCTCTTGCTCGGGTGTTAGCTCCTTAGAAATTACTACCAGCAAAGTACTATTGTCACCCAAATATGCATTTTTCAAATGCTGCAGCAAAGGTTTTAACTCCAGTGTAGAAGGTTCTTCTATAGAAGGTTTAGGAGGATTGAAAGATCGATTTGAGAAATCCAAATATTTAAACTTCTTCATTCGCCTATCCACTATTTGCTTGGCTTCCATAAATTCATCGAGTTCCTTAAAACTTACTGTATCACTCGGCTCAAGTGATCTTCGTCACTGTAGGAATTGCTGTGGAAAAATCTGGTGAACTCCTCCACTGCTGCTTGTATCAACTCAATGGCATGGTATTCATCATTAGCATCAGCACTTTCAAAGCATTAAATACATTAAAGGTAACCTGCTGATCATTTACCCTCATAGTCAGCTCGCCTTTCTGCATATCCATTAAAATCATGCCTGTAGTCAGAAATGGTCTTCCAAGAATACTTGACATATCTTGATCAGCTTCACATTCTAAACTAAGGAAATCAATAGGAAAGATAAATTTATCTACTATTATCAGCACATCTTTAATTTTACCTTTCGGATGCACGTATAATCTACCAACCAGTTGCAACGTAACCGTAGTAGGTCTTGTTTTTCCAATTCCCAGTTTCTTGAAAATAGACATATGCATTAGATTTAAACTCGCTCCTAGATCACATAATGCCTTACAAACATAATTATTTCCAATTGAGCATGGGATAGTGAAACTCCCTGGGTCCTTCAACTTTGGAGGTAATTTAATTGTCAACATTGCTGTGCACCCTTCAATGAGAGCAACAGTCTCAAATTCTCCCAATCTGCACTTTTTTGACAATATGTGTTTCATAAATTTCACGTAATTGGGCATTTGCTCCAAAGCTTCTTCCAGCGATATGTTGATATGGATTTGATTCAATACATCCAAAAATTCTTTGAACTGAATATCCTTCCTAGAATTATAAAATCACTGAGGAAAAGGTAGAGGTGGTCATCCGTTAGGTTGTTGATATTATTTTCCCGTGGCATGTTTGTTGACAACATGATCTGATTCTACCATAACATTTTGTTGCTTACCTTTTTTAGGTGCAGTATATTTTTTAGATGAGTTCAAATTCTTTCCCTGGTTGAGTTTGGAGTTGTCTTCTTTTGCAGTGGTATCTTGAACAATGCCTTCCAGCTGAGCCCCACTTCTAAGAGTAATTTCTTTGTAACGTTCCTTGTCTTGTGTTCTGCAAACTTAAAAATATACAGGATTTTTCCTATGTAACTTGTCACATTTTTACTTAAATTCGTTGTTAAAACTAAGTAATTGTTTAATAAATTAATGAAATGTGTGAAAATATGAAATTAGGACATAGAAATTATTAAAATGTGATTTTATGCTTTATTATATAGTTTTCATGCATAAAATGGCTTATTTTATACTTATTTGAACATATTATATTTTTAAGACATAAAATGGGCCATGCATGATTAAATTAAATAATAAAATATAAAATTATATTTAATAATTCATTTTAAAATATTTCATTAATAATTTGGGTTGTAATTAATTATTTAAATTGGATAAATTTTATTCTTTGGTCCTTTAACTTATTGATTTATTTTGGACAGGTCTGATAGCTTTGTTGGATTACAAAAACCGTCCAAATTGAAGACCAAACCAACCCAAATTCGGCTACACATGGCTATCCACATAAACCACTTTTCTTTTAATTACACAAGGTCCTTGCAATGTTGAAGAAATTGGAGATTTGCCCGAATATTTACATTTGACCAAGGCTCAGTCCTGAGTTGTCATGGTTTTTAAATTGCTTAAAAATCAAGCAAAATCCAAGTCAAAAGCCACTAAGCATGGCCGGCCACTCATTGAAGAAACTTGAAGAGATTAAACCCTGCTATTTTTAGCAAACTACCCCCTCTCTTCACCTATAAATAAGACCCCCTCATTCCTTCATTCATCATCCCTCATCCTTGATCATTCTCTCTTTTCTCTCAATTCTCCTAAGCATTTTCCATTCCTCACACCTAGCATTATCTCTTCATAGAGATTTTAGAAATTAAGCCTCTTAAAGAGCCCTTGGTCGGCCACCTTGGAGAGCCATCAGCAAAGGAGCAAAGCAAAGGAGTGAAGGAGGCTAGTCAGTCAGAGTCTTGGGTGATAGCCACTTTGATTTGGGTTTAATCTTTCCTTTCTTTAATTTAATCTGAAAATGTTTGCTATGTGTTCTTTTTTCTTGTTTACAACAATGTTAGCTTAATTTTATTTAAGCTAGGATGATTGCTTTGATTAAATAATATTTATTTGATTCATGCTTATAATGTTTGTGCCTCAATAGATCATGTTTTCAATTAAAATCAAGTTTGTATTTCGTTCATACATGATTGAAATGCACCTGAATTAGCTGAGCGATCCTAACTAGACGACGGCTAGTGGACACATAATTGAAATGTGCATGCTTAATTTAGATCCTAACCCGATTAGATTGCAGGTTGCATAACAACTCTAACCAAGCTCTGTTATTTGCATAGTTTTTAGATTTGTGTGATTAAACTGTTTCAAACCTAACACGTCCCTGTTACCTCACACGAATACTAAGAAACCCTTAGTAAATAAGGATAAGTAAAATGCGTATTTACTAAGTAAAGGATTCCAAAAGGACCTAATGTGGTTTCCAAACTCATGAAAGATCGAGTTGCCATTGAATGTTTTTCTGAATGTTATTGAGCATGTTGATAATAAATTGTGTTTTAATAAAAGTAATTGTCCTAGTTTATTTATGTTATAATTGATGCAAATTGTGTTTAATTTTGTTAAAATCTATTTCGTTCATATAGTTTGCATACTTAGGATAGTTTGCATTAGGGATCATCGCATTTAGTTTAATATACTTAATTTTAATCATCACTTCTCAATCATATTGTGTTTTTATTTACCAAATTGTTAATATAATTTTACAAATTAAGTGACTTAGCACAAATACAATCCCTGTGGAGACGACAACTCGATACTTACTTATTACTTGATAACGACTGTGTACACTTGCACAAACCTACGCGTTACATGTTCTTGAATTCTCTGTATCACTTAGCAATGCTTCTTGTGGCCTCGAATTCAAAGCATTTGCTATTTTCCCCACTTGATTCTCAAGAGCTTAGAGAGACATAGTTTGACTCTGAATTATAGCAGCCTGATTCTAAATTACAGCATCGTTTTTAGCCATATATTCCTTCAAAAAGGCTTCAATGGATTCGAGGAAGATGATGTTTGACCCTATTGAATATTTTGTCTAGGCAGAGGATGATTATAACCAGGCGGTGCATTCTGTCTTAAAACATTGTTTGAATTCCCCGCACCTTGATTGTTCTAACTAAAATTTAGATGTTGCTTACACCTTGAATTATAGGTGTTAGAATAGAGATTACTATTCCGGTTAAAATTACCCATGTAGTAGACAGATGCTGGGTTTGATAGGCATTCATCAAACACATGATCTTCACCACAATAAACATACGATAGCTCGACCGCTTTCATCTCCTAAACTATAGTGGGTTTCTTCATTATTTTGATCATATTAGCCAAAGAAGATAACTGGGCTATCAACGAAGTGATTGCATCAAGCTCCATAGTACCATCAGCTCTTTAGCTTGTCCCAACTCTTGTGGTCGGATATTGATAATCATTGTTGGCAATCTTTTCCAAAATCTCATATAGCTGTAACACCCCTTACCCGTATTCAACGTCGGAACAAGGTACGAGGCATTACTGAACTTACAGCACGAACATTCACACAATTCCGAGTCATAAATTTTGCATCCAAATTAAAACCATTCATATTCAATCATAAAGTCCCTAATACGAGCCTACGAGGCCCAAAACATGCATCGGAATTGGTTCGGGACTAAACCAAAAACTCAGGGAATTTTTATAAAACTTAGAAAACTTTTGCTAACTGCAGGGCTCACACGCCCATGTGGTCCAAGGGACACGCTCGTGTGGCCCTTGGACATGCCCGTGCTTTAGACCGTGTTCAATTTAGGGTGCTATCTGACTTGTGCCACATGGCCGTGCCACATGCCCGTATGCTAGGCTGTGTGGTTAATTAATTTAATTCGAATTAGGTGCAGGTTTCACACGGCCAAAACACACGCCCGTGTAACATACACGGCTGAGACACACTCTCGTGTCTCTGCCCGTGTGCTATATTCTGGACATTCTGTTTTTAAAAATTAAGGTGCAGGGGACACACGGTCGGAACACATGCCCGTACGGTAGACCGTGTGTCACACACGGCCTAGACACATGCCCGTGTGTCTACCCGTATGGACAAAATAAGGCTATTTACCAAGCCATTTGCCACCCTCATTTACACCTACACTTACACCAATTCAATGGCACAATTCATGGCATACTTAGGTAACCAAAACATCCACAATCATGGCTAAAACATTACATCCACATACTAACCTCTAACATGCTTTAACATCATAATTTATCAATTCAAAAACCATGCAAGTTTCCACATTCAAGAATGGTATCAACATATAAATATACTCATAACCAACATTAGCCAACTTACATGGCCATATACAAAATGAAATCATTAACCATTATAAGCTAATACATTTGGGCACATGTCCAATGACACATATAACAAAATGACCAAGTCCTTATACATGCCATAAATCAAAATATTGACATTTCAATGGTACGAAAAATAATGGTTGATAGTGTGAATGGATCTTTGACGATCTCCAATCCCGAGCTAGCTTGGTGACACTATAAGATAAGGGATAGAAAGGGGAGTAAGCTATATAGCTTAGTAAGTTCATATGCAAATAATAAACAACATGAATTATACATTTATCATATGCATAACATAACATGAATCAACATAAATGTCATTAAAACTTCATGAACTTAACATACTCAATCATATTCTTACCAATAGTTAATCATATACCAGATCTATTTCCTTTGAGTTTTTCGTACATACCTGTACTAACTCATAACATAATCACATAATTTCTCATCTTTGACATACCCGTTGAACCACTTGGAATACTATCGGATACACGGAAAGATTTGCACATAAGTGCCACATATGTAGCCAATGCTACCACAAATCTCATAACACATATAGGCTCGCTCTCGAGCTATCCATGGGCCTGCTCACACAAGCTGTCAGTCGAGATGTAGCTACGCAGTGCTGCTCACACAAGCTGTCAGGTATCCGCAACATATGTCAGGTATTCATGCAATATCAAAACATATTAAATACCATTGTAACGTTGCATTATTAACATACGAACTTACCTCGGTACAAAAATAGTGAAAATGGACCTAATCGTCAAACACTTTGTATTTCCCCCGATCTAGGTCTGAACTTCGTTTTTCTTGATCTATAATAGCAAATTTAACTCATTTAATACTCACATTATTCAATCAAGTCCAAAAATCACATTATGGAAAAATTACATTTTTGCCCCTAACTTTTCAACATTTTTCACTTTAGTCCCTAGGCTCGTAAAATGAAATATAGTCAATTTCTTCAAAATCCAAGCCTAGCCGAACCATTTTCATACTTATAACAGGTCCTTTTTAGGCATTTTCATAAAAAATCACTTGGTAAATGTTGTTTATCTAACATCAAACATACATTTTCTACCATTAAACATCAAAATACACAAATATCTAACATGGGCAAAATTTTAGACTTTGACATCTTTTCAAATTAGTCCTTGAAATAGCTAGATTATGTTGCAAGGATCTCAAAAACATAAAAATCATTAAAAATGGGGCTATAATGGACTTGCAATCGAGCTTGAAAGTGGCCAAACCCTAGCTATGGAGACTCTTCAAATTTCGGCACTAAGGGATGAAATTGAAGAAGATGACATATTTTATTTTAGTTATTTTGGCTTTATTTACCAAATGACCAAAATGCCCTTCACTTAAACTTTGATATTTTTCCCAAACCATGTCTATTTTTGTCCATACTAAGACATAATGGTCTAATTACCATCTAAAGACCTCTAATTTAAAATCTTATAGGAATTGGACACCTTTAACATATAAAACTCAAGTTTTGCACTTTTTACAATTTAGTCCCTTTAACTAAATTGAGCGCCCAAATGTCAAAATTTTCAAAAGAAATTTTCACGAAATCATTCCATAAAATAGTAGACCATAAAAAATATAATAAAAAATATTTTTTTACTGCGTCAAATTTGTGGTCCCGAAACCACTGTTCCGACTAGACCCAAAATTAGGTTGTTACAACTCTCTCCCCTTTAGGGATTTTCGTCCCCGAAAATATTACCAAAAAAGAGGTTTGGGTGATATTTTCTCATAGCTTCCTCGGGTTTCCACGTAGCCTCTTCGACCCCGTGACGGTGCCATAAAACTTTCACTAGAGCTATACTTTTATTTCTCAACTGTTTGACTTCCCAAGATAAAATCTTGATCAGTTCTACACATAAAGTCATATCGGGTAGAATCTCAACCTCTGTCAGAGAAATCACATGTGAAAGGTCTGATTGATAACGTCTCAACATCGACACATGAAATACATTGTGAATCCTTTCCAACTCTGTCGGTAAAGCTGTAACAACCCGATTTACGACCTAGTCAGAATAGTGGTTGCGAGACCACAAATCTGAAGTAGAAATATGTGTTTTATGATTTTTATGAGGTCTACGACATGTTTGCATGATTGTGTGAAAATTTCATGAAGAAATTTTATAATTTAGTGATCAATTTATTTATTAGGACTAAATTGCAAAGATTGAAAAATATGATATTCTAGAAGTTTCAAGTATGAGATGGTATTAGAAAAATTATTAGAGGTCCTTATTTAGAAATTAGACCATTATAATTGATTATGGACAAAAATAGACATGGGAAGGAAAAATCTCAAGAAAGGGACCTTAAGGGCATTTTGGTCATTTTGTTAATAAGTTAATAAAAAGGGAAAAAGAAGTCAAAAATGGTGTCCATATTCTCCATGCTTGGCCGAAAATTTCAAGAACACCATAGCTAGGGTTTCTTCAACTTTCAAGCTTGATTGTAAGTGCATCCTAGCCCCGTTTTTCATGTTCTTCGTATTTTTGAGATCCTCGTAGCTTAATTTAGCTATTTCTACCCTTATTTTGAGTTAGGGTTCATGTTCAAAAATTTACCCGTGTGTGACATGCATGTATTTTGATGTTTAATGGAAGAATATGGAAGTTTTATGTATGATAAAAATCTTTTTCTAAGTGATTTTCATGGAAAACTCATAAAAAGGACCTAGTTGTAAAAATGACAAAATGTGTAGTAAAAATCAGTTTTGAAGGAAAATATGAGCTATTATAAGTTTAAGATAGGTTTGGCTAGGCTTGGGTAACCGAGGAAATGAGTACATTTCACTATACGAGCCTAGGGACCATTTTGTAAATATGTGAATGTTTAGGGGCAAAATCGTAATTTTTGCCAAAGAAGGATTCATGGGTTATTTTAGACAATGCGATCATTAAATAAGTGAAATTGTCATTATAGATCAAGAAACACGAAGTCCGGACCGAAACCGAGGAAAGAACAAGGTGGTAGACTAAATCAAACAACAATACATATTTTAGTACCGAGGTAAGTTTGTGTGTAATAAATCAACGTAATGTTATTATGTTTTAATATGCTTGATATCATGAGAAATGTATATTATCTCTATGAAATTTATTAATGAGTTATCGACGAAAGTATGATGAAATTATATTATGTGAATCCCGATTGAAACTTTGGAATATAAAGGATACCATTGTCACGACATGAGATTAAGGAGGTCCCGTGTAAGACCATGTCTGGGACATGGCCTCGGCACCAAATGAAGATCCCGTATAAGACCATATCTAGGATATGGCATCGGTATCGAGTAGTAATCCTGTGTAAGACCACAACTGGGACCTGGCTTCGGTATGAAATCGTTTAAGACCATGTATGGGACATGGTGTCGATATAGATCTCGTGTAAGACCATATATGGGATATGGCATCGACATCGATATGAGATCCTGTATAAGACCATATCTGGGATATGGCATTTGCATCGAGATGTGATCCCGCGTAAGACCATATCCGGAGTATGGCATTGACATCGTATTATGTGAATGACGAGTTCGAGTATCCTTCGATATTCCAAGTGGTTCAACAGGATAAAGAGTTAAGTTTATGTTCAAGATGGAATTAGTGCTAAAGTTATGTGATGAAGTGATACAGGTACATATGAGTAATTTACGAGAAACAAGTATGATATGTGATATGAGATTGGTAAGAGTGAGCATGAGTAAGTTATGTCAATGTGCTTGAGAATTTGAGTTATTACTCAATGTAATGTATGAATGCTATCATAAGCTTTTATGTTGCTATTTATTTCATGCAAACTTACTAAGCTTTATGCTTACTTCCTCTCTTTTCCCTTTCCTTGTAGTATCGCCAAGCTAGCTCGGGGATCGTAGGACGTCAGAGCTTGGTTCACACTATCAAGCCATTCTTTTGGTCTAGTAAAGTTGATTATTTTGGGTATGGCATGTATAGGACCTTGGTCATTTTGTTAAGTGTCTTATTGGTTAGCCAAAGTGTTGGCTATTAATGTTACTTAATTCATTTTGTAATTGGCTATTGGAATTGGCCAATACTTGTTAAGTTCTATCTATTCAATTATGATGAAATTCATGAAGTGTAAGCATGTGCAATTGAATGAGTATGATGTGAAGTATATGCATGATGAAAGTAGTGCGAAGTTAAGCTGTGGATGTCTTTATTGTGAATATTAGAGATGCATTATGGTTATGTTAAGTGTTGCATGAAATGGTATGAATGTGGTTGCTTTTCAGGGTGGCAAATGGCTTGGTAAATAGCCTTATAGTTGTCCACACGGATAGACACACGGGCGTGTGTCTAGGTCGTGTGTGACACACGGTCTTTCTCTTGGGCGTGTGGATAGGCTGTGTGTCCCCTACATCCAAAGTTAGCAAAATAGAATGCTTAGTAGTAAGTACACGGGCAGAGACATGGTCGTGTGTTTTAGCCACGTGACGGCCACGGCCTCAGGACATGGGCGTGTGTCAGACCGTGTGAAGTCTGCACCTAATTTACGAAAAAATTCAGTTCGTCTCACGGGCTAGAACACGGGCGTGTGATATGCCACACGGGCGTGTCACTTCTCTCACACGGGCGTGTGGCCCTGTCTTAAGTAAAAATTTTCTAAGTGTTTGTAAGTTTTTCGGTTCAGTCCCGAATCAGTCTAGACGTATGTGTATGGTCTAGTAGACCTATATCAGTGATATTATGAGTATGAATGAAGGGTGTTTATGTATGAATGAAAATTTATGGCCCAATATTGTATGAAGAGGTTTGTTAAGTTCGATAATGCTTCGTACCCTACTCCAGCGTCAGATACGGGTAAGGGGTATTACATTTAGTGGTATCAGAGCTACGGTTTAGTCGATTCTCAGACTAACGTAGCGTAAACACGAGTCTAGCTATACATGCCATACATATGAGTATTTATATAATGATAGTGTGATGACTCCTGACAATTTAAATTGTGTTTTCATATAGTAAATGGATCCCGATGGAGCTGTGGCGGATGATGTAGAGATTAACGCACCGGCTCCCACCCAAGGGATGGTGCCAACTTAAAATGAGAATAGACCAATGACTGTGAGTCAGAGAGGAGGAGAAGAGGCTAGGGAAGCCTTTCTCCAGATGATGAATGCCTTGTATACGGAGTTCGTTCGAACGAACCCGAACGTTCAACCCCCTCCACCCCCACCTATTCCTCAGCCTACCCCTGTAACTCCCCAAGTTGTAGAAGTGGTAAGAAGAGAGAAGCCCCCAGTTGATAGAATCTGGAAACAAGGAGCCGAGGAATTTCGAGCTAATAAAGATGATAATCAGGAGAGGGCAGAATTCTGGCTTGAAAATACCATCAGGGTATTTGATGAATTGTCCTGTACACCCGAAGAGAGCATGAAATGTGTTGTGTCTCTCTTGAGAGATTCGGCTTACCAGTGGTGGAATACCCTAGTGTCGGTCGTGCCAAGAGAGAAGGTAAATTGAGAAATTTTCCAAGAAGAGTTTCGAAAGAAGTGTATTAGCCAAAGGTTCATCGACCAGAAAAGAAAGGAATTCCTTGAGCTAAAAAAAGGTCGAATGTCGGTAACCAAATATGAACGTGAGTTTGTAAGGCTCAGTAAATATGCTCAGGAGTGTGTATCCGCTGAAGCCATTATGTGTAAGAGGTTTGAGGACGGACTAAATGAAGACATCTGATTGTTTGTTGGTGTTCTAGAAATGAGGGAATTTGTTGTGCTAGTAGAAAGGGCTTGCAAGGCCGAAGAATTGGCCAAAGAGAAAAGAAAGGCTGAAATTGAGTCCCGTGACTCGAGGAAGAGACAATTGGGTAAGTCATTTCAATCCTCATTCAAGAAATCGAAAGAGTTCACTACTCGATCAGCCACTTAAGTTGGGTTTTCAAACCGAAGTAAAGGTAAACAATACTCGGGTTCTAAAGCTCAGACCACTTCAATTGCTAGTGTTGGTAATGCTCGACCAAGTAGACCAGAATGTTCATAGTGTGGCAGACGTCACCCCAGTGAGTGCCGAGCACACGAGAGAGCTTGTTTCAAGTGTGGATCCCAAGATCATTTTATTAGAGAATGCCCCGAGAGGGTTGAAAAAGAGAAATTTTAGAGTGCAAGATCGAGAAGTACTACTAGAGGGAGGCCACAGAGAAATCCAGGAAATAGAACGAGTAGTAAGAATAAATCTAGAGAGCAAACTGCAAGATCTGAGGGTAGAGCGCCATCAAGGACTTATGCTATTCGCGCTCGCGAAGAGGCGTCATCCCCTGATGTAATTACGGGTACATTTTCTCTCTATGATACTCATGTTGTTGCTTTAATTGATCCGGGATCTACCCACTCGTATGTTTGTATGAAATTAGTATCTAGTATGAACATGCCTGTAGAGTCTACAGAATTTGTGATAAAAGTGTCAAATCCCCTAGGCAAATGTGTGTTAGTTGACAAAGTATGCAAAGATTGCCCTTTGATGATTAGAGGTCGTAACTTTCCGGCTAATCTCATGTTATTGCCTTTTGATGAATTCGATGTAATTCTTGGTATGGATTGGTTAACTGCTCATGATGTGATAGTAAATTGTGGAAAGAAATATATTGAATTGAAATGTGAAAATGGGGACACTCTTCATGTTGAATAAGATGAACATGACAGATTGCCTGTAGTGATTTCTCATATGTCCACTCAAAAATACGTAAGAAAGGGATATAAAGCTTATCTTGCCTTTATGATGAATGCAAAAGAGACTGAGTTAAGAATTGAATCAGTGCCGATAGTATGTGAGTATCCAGATGTGTTTTCATAAGAATTGCCAGGATTACCTCCGGTTAGAGAGATTGAATTTGGAATTGAGTTAGCCCCTGGTACTGCGCCAATTTCGATTGCTCCGTACAGGATGGCTCCGGCCGAGTTGAAAGAATTGAAGGCTCAACTACAAGATTTGACGGATAAAGGTTTTGCAAGACTAAGCTATTCTCCTTGGGGTGCTCCTGTATTATTTGTGAAAAAGAAAGATGGTTCTATGAGGTTATGTATAGATTATCGACAACTTAATAAGGTAACCATAAAGAACAAGTATCCACTACCAAGGATCGATGATTTGTTTGACCAATTGAAGGGAGCCACTGTGTTTTCCAAGATAGACTTGAGGTCCAGTTATTACCAGTTGAGATTCAAAGACTCAGATGTGCCAAAAACCACATTTCGGACAAGGTATGGTCACTATGAATTTTTAGTCATGCCTTTCGATTTAACAAATGCTCCTGCCGTGTTTATGGATTTAATGAACTGCATCTTTCGGCCATATTTGGATAAATTTGTTGTAGTCTTCATTGATGATTTATTGATTTACTCTAGTGATGAAAATGAGCATGCGGAGCACTTAAGAACGGTTCTAAAAATTTTACGAGATAATCAGTTATATGCCAAGTTTAGTAATAGTGAATTTTGGCTTAAAGAAGTCAGATTTTTGGGGCACATTGTTTCGGGTGATGGCATTAGAGTTGACCCGAGTAAGATTTCAGCAATTGTTGATTAGAAACCACCGAGGAATGTATCTGAGGTTAGAAGTTATCTGGGCCTAGCTGGTTATTACAGACGGTTTGTCAAAGGATTTTCTATGATAGCTACTCCGATGACGAGACTATTACAAAAAGATGTAAAGTTTGAGTGGTCAGAAAAGTACCAACAGAGTTTTGAGAAACTAAAGGCATTGTTGACTGAGGCTCCAGTTTTGGTGCAACCTGAACCGGGAAAAGAATTTGTGGTTTATAGTGATGCATCCCTGAATGGATTGGGTTGTGTACTCATGCAAGAGGGAAAGGTGATAGATTATGCCTCTAGACAGTTAAAGCCGCACAAGAAGAATTATCCTACACATGATTTAGAGTTAGCTGCCATTGTGTTTGCATTGAAGATTTGGAGACACTATTTGTATGGTAAGAAATGTCGGGTATTCACTGATCACAAAAGTCTAAAGTACTTGATGACTCAAAAGGAATTGAACCTAAGGCAACGAAGATGGTTAGAATTGATAAAGGATTACGAGCAAGTAATTGACTACCACCCGGGAAAGGCAAATGTGGTCGCTGATACTCTGAGTAGGAAATCCTTGTTTGCATTGAGAGCTATGAATACACGGTTGGCCTTATCGGATGATGGATCTATTCTAGCTGAGTTGAGAGCTAGACCGATGTTTCTCTAAGAGATTTGTGAAGCTTAGAAAGGCGACAATGAATTGCAAGCCAAAAGTGTTCAAGGTGAAACAGGTATGGAGTCAGACTTTTGGATTAGTTCTGACAGATGTTTGATGTTCTGAGATAGAGTCTGTGTACCAAGAGACGATGAAATTATTCAGAAAATTTTGCATGAAGCACATAGTGGATGTTTATCTGTACATCCAGGCAGCACAAAAATGTATAATGACTTGAAGAAATGGTATTGGTGGCTGAGTATGAAGAAAGATATTTCTGAGTTTGTATCTAGATGCTTGATTTGTCAGCAAGTGAAAGCTGAACACCAAGTACCTTCGGGTGGAAATGAGACCGTATTACTATGGACTTTGTGACGGGGTTGCCCTTGACACCGAAAAAGAAAGATGCAGTATGGGTTGTGGTTGATAGGTTTACGAAACCAGCTCACTTTATATCGATACACATTGACTATTCGCTAGATAAGTTGGCAGATTTGTATGTTCCAGAAATTGTGAGATTACACGGAGTACCATTGTCGATTATTTCGGATAGAGATCCAAGGTTTACATCACGATTTTGGAAAAAGTTGCAAGAAGCCTTGGGCAAAAAGTTGGGTTTTAGTACAGCTTTCCATCCACAAACCGACGGACAGTCGGAGAGGGTAATACAGATACTTAAAGACATGCTCCGATGCTATGTTTTGGAATTTCAAGGTAATTGGGAAAATTAATTACCATTAGTAGAATTTGCCTACAATAACAGTTTTCAGTCGAGCTTGAAAATGGCGCCTTATGAGGCATTGTATGGACGTAAGTGCCGAATGCCTTTTTATTGGACCAAACTCAAAGAGAATCAGATTCACGGGGTCGATATGTTCAGAGAAACAGAAGAGAAAGTAAAAGTGATTCGGGATTGTTTGAAGGCTGCTTCGGACAGACAAAAGTCCTACGCGAATTTGAAACGGAAAGAGATTGAATTTCAAGTTGGCGATAAGGTATTTTTGAAATTATCACCATGGAAGAAAGTTTTCAGATTTGGCCGAAAAGGAAAATTAAGTCCACATTTTATTGGACCGTATGAGATTACCGAGAGGATAGGGCTAGTAGCCTATCATTTGGCTTTGCCGCCTGAGTTGGAAAAGATCCATGATGTGTTCTACGTGTCTATGTTACGTCGTTACCAATCAGACCCTTCGCATGTGATTGTACCGAAAGAGGTTGAAATTCAACCTGATATGACTTGTGGCGAAGAGCCGATTAAAATTTTGGCACGAGAAGTCAAACAGTTAAGAAATAAAAGTATAGCTCTTGTGAAAGTATTGTGGCAAAGACATGGGGTAGAAGAGGCTACATCGGAGCCCGAGGAGGCTATAAGAAACCAATATCCAAACCTTTTTATCGGTAAGATTTTCAGGGACGAAAATCCTTAAGGGGGGAGAATTGTAACAACCCGATTTAGGGCCTAGTCAGAATAGTGGTTACGAGACCATAAATTCGAAGTAGAAATATGTGTTTTATGATTTTTATGAGGTCTACGACATGTTTGCATGATTGTGTGAAAATTTCATGAAGAAATTTTATAATTTAGTGATCAATTTATTTATTAGGACTAAATTGCAAAGATTGAAAAATATGATATTCTAGAAGTTTCAAGTATGAGATGGTATTAGAAAAATTATTAGAGGTCCTTATTTAGCAATTAGACCATTATAATTGATGATGGACAAAAATAGTCATGGACACCGTGTAAGACCACGTCTGGGACCTAGCTTCGGTATGAAATCGTGTAAGACCATGTCTGGGACATGGTGTCGATATATGATCTCGTGTAAGACCATATCTGGGATATGGCATAGACATCGATATGAGATCCCGTATAAGACCATATCCGGGATATGGCATAGGCATCGAGATGTGATCCCACATAAGACCATATCCGGGATATGGCATTGGCATCGTATTATGTGAATGACGAGTTTGAGTATCCTTCGATATTCCAAGTGGTTCAACGGGATAAAGAGTTAAGTTTATGTTAAAGATGGAATTAGTGCTAAAGTTATGTGATGAAGCGATACAGGTACATATGAGTAATTTACGAGAAACAAGTCCGATATGTGATATGAGATTGGTAAGAGTGAGCATGAGTAAGTTATGTCAATGTGCTTGAGAATTTGAGTTATTACTCAACGTAATGTATGAATGCTATCATAAGCTTTTATGTTGTTATTTATTTCATGCAAACTTACTAAGCTTTATGCTTACTTCCTCTCTTTTCCCTTTCCTTGTAGTATCGCCAAGCTAGCTCGGGGATCGTAGGACGTCAGAGCTCAATTCACACTATCAACCATTCTTTTGGTATAGTAAAGTTGATTTT
The DNA here is from genome assembly GCA_025698515.1 of Gossypium sturtianum. Classification (NCBI taxonomy): domain Eukaryota; kingdom Viridiplantae; phylum Streptophyta; class Magnoliopsida; order Malvales; family Malvaceae; genus Gossypium; species Gossypium sturtianum. The sequence goes on along the minus strand of CM046953.1, from coordinate 61,211,071 downwards.
TTTGAGTATGGCATGTATAGGAACTTGGTCATTTTGTTATATGTCATATTGGTTAGCCAAGGTGTTGGCTATTAATGTTACCCAATTCGTTTTGTAAATGGCCATTGGAATAGGCTAAAACTAGTTAAGTTATATCTATTTAATGATGATGAAATTCATGAATGTAGTGGAATTCAAGGTATGGACGTCTTAATTATGGATAATGAGGTGCATTATGGTTATGTTATGTGTTGCATGAATTGGTATGAATGTGGTGCATTATGGTTATGTTATGGACGTCTTAATTATGGCTATTAATGTTACTTAATTCATTTTGTAATTGGCTATTGGTATTGGCCAATACTTGTTAAGTTCTATCTATTCAATTATGATGAAATTCATGAAGTGTAAGCTTGTGCAATTGAATGAGTATAATGTGAAGTATATGCATGATGAAAGTAGTGCGAAGTTAAGATGTGGATGTCTTTATTGTGAATATTAGAGATGCATTATGGTTATGTTAAGTGTTGCGTGAAATGGTATGAATGTGGTTGCTTTTCAGGGTGGCAAATGGCTTGGTAAGTAGCCTTATAGTTGTCCACACGGGAAGACACACGTGCGTGTGTCTAGGCCGTGTGTGACACACGGTCTGCCTCTTGGGCGTGTGGATAGGCCGTGTGTCCCCTGCATCCAAAGTTAGCAAAATAGAATGCTTAGTAGTAAGTACACGTGCAGAGACACGGCCGTGTGTTTCAGCCGTGTGAAGGCCACGGCCTCAGGACATGGGCGTGTGCCAGACCGTGTGAAGTCTGCACCTAATTTACGAAAAAATTCAGTTCGTCTCACGGGCTAGCACACGGGTGTGTGATATGCCACACGGGCGTGCCATTTCTCTCACACAGGCATGTGGTCCTGTCTTAAGTAAAAATTTTCTAAGTGTTTGTAAGTTTTTCGGTTCTGTCCCGAATCAGTCTAGACGTATGTGTAAGGTCTAGTAGACCTATATTAGTGATATTATGAGTATGAATGAAGGGTTTTTAAGTATGAATGAAAATTTATGGCCCAATATTATATGAAGAGGTTTGTTAAGTTCGGTAATGCCTCGTACCTTGTTCCGGCGTCAGATACGAGTAAGGGGTGTTACAAAAGCTAACCGATATGCCACTGGCCCTATTCTTACAATAACCTCATACGGCCCAATGAAACGCAGACTCAACTTGCCTTTGCGACCAAATCTCCAAATTTTCTTCCACGGAGATACTTTCAAAAATACCTTATCACCAATTTGAAACTCAATCTCTTTTCTTTTCAAATCCGCATACGATTTCTGTCTATCAAAAGCTGCTTTCAAATAATCACAAATTACTTTCACTTTTTCTTCGGTTTCTATAACCAAACCAACCCCGTGAATCTGTTTCTCACTAAGCTCGGTCCAGTACAACGGAGTTCAACACTTGCAGCCATACAATGCCTCATACGGTGCCATCTTTATACTCGACTGAAAACTGTTATTATAAGCAAATTCGACTAAAGGTAGATATTTTTCCCAACTACCTTCGAATTCTAAAACACAACATCAGAGCATATCTTCGAGAATCTGAATCGGTCTTTTAGATTGACCGTCGGTTTGTGGATGAAATGTGATACTAAAGTTTAACTTCGTACCCAAAGCTTCTTGCAACTTTTTCCAAAATCTTGACGTAAACCTCGGATCTCTATCCGAAATAATAGAAATAGGCACTCCATGTAATCTAACAATCTCAGTAATGTACAATTCGGTTAACTTATCAAGTGAATAGTCGGTACGTACCGGAATAAAATGACCCGATTTCGTCAATCTATCAACAACGACCCAAACGACATCTTTCCTTTTCAGAGTCAGAGGTAATACCATTATGAAATCCATCATAATTCTGTCCCATTTCCATTAGGGTACCGTCACTGCCTGAAGTAAACCCGAAGGTACTTGGTGTTCGGCTTTTACTTGTTGACAAATCAAACATCTCGAAACAAATTCTGAAATATCCGGTTCATATCTGACCACAAATACAATTCCTTCAGATCATTATACATTTTCGTACTACCCGGATGAACAGATAAACAACCATTATGTGCCTCATAAAGAATTTTCTGAAGAAGCTCGGTATCTTTCGGTATACAAATCCTACCTCGGAACATCAAACAATCATCGGTTCTAATTTGATAGTCCGAATCACTAGTCGATTCGAACTGAACTCTTTTAGCTTGAAGCTCTTTGTCACTTCTCTGAGCTTCATGAATTTGTTGAAGAATCACCGGTCTAGCTCTCAATTCAGCTAGAATCAAACCATTCTCACATAAAGCCAACCTCGTATTCATAGCTCTCAAGGCAAACAAGGACTTTCTGCTCAAAGCGTCTACAACTACATTCGCCTTTCCGGGATGGTAGTCAATTACCAACTCATAATCTTTTAACAACTCGAGCCATCTCCGATATCGCAAATTCAAATCCTATAACACCCCTTACCCGTATCCATCGCCGGAATAGACTACGAGGCATTACCGGACTTTATCACCTATAACCGATCATTTCTGAGTCACAAATTTGCATCCAAATTTAAAACTTTTAATATTCAATCATAGAGTCCCTAATATGGACATACGAGGCCCAAAACATACTTTGGAAGTGATTCTGGACTAAACTGAGAACTTTGGAAAATTTCACAACACTTAGAAAATTTTTCTTCAAAACAAGGTCACACTCAATATGCATCCTCAACAACTCTTATACATGCATAATTATATCTAATTATCATACCATACCATTGAGCCAAACTTAGCCATTCAAAATCAAGACTACTAGCACATTCAACCATTAGGTATTTAGGCCATAACCCACAACTCATCATGTATCATGCAAGCACAGCTCACATCACAAGACATTGGCATATAAATAATATATATAGTCTTACAATCAATTAGCCAATATAAGCCAATTAGCATGGCTACATACTACAATAACCTTTAACCATTACATGCCAATACATTTGGCCAAAACATAATAACACATACAAAAAATGACTAAGTCCCTATACATGCCATACACATAAATTACTTGAAGGCATTGATACCAGTCAAAAGCTTGATAGTGTGATAGAATCTCCGACGATCTCCAACCCGAGCTAGCCTCTGTGACACTATAGGAAAAGGGAAAGGAAGGGGGTAAGCTAGATATCTTAGTAAGCCCATATGAAAATAATAAGCAATTTATTAACATGTTTTCACCAATTCTCACAATATATTCTCAAGGTAATACAATCATAATTGCACAAAATTTCACTATTTACTTATGTTCATCTCAAGCTGTTTACTCGAGTCACAGTCACTAAAATATTTATATCTTGAGCTACGAAACTTCAAATTAAGATTCGTTAATGTTTCCTATAACTAGACTTGCATATATTATTACCATAGAATTTTCAGAATTTTTGGTTTAGCCAATAAGTACAGTTTATTCTTTAAAGTCTCCCCTGTTCTGTCGTCTGACAGTTTCGACCCCTCTTCACTAAAAAATAATTATCTCCTTGTACAGAATTTGGATGATATTCCTGTTTATTTATTTTGAAAATAGACTCATTAAGGATTTTAATCATATAAATTATAACCCATAATTATTTTTTAAAATTTTTTAATTATTTTCCAAATTCGGATTAGGGGATTCCAAAATCATTCTGCCCCTATCTCACAAAAATTCAAATATCTCAAAATATGAAATTCTTTTTCTTACACTGTTTATTTTATGTGAAAATAGACTCAATAATATTTAATTTCATATCTTATTTAACCTCTAATTCAATTTCCACCATTTTTGGTGATTTTTCAAAGTGATACAACTGCTGCTGCCCAAACTGTTTTATTGCTAATTTTACTCTATCATGTTTTCTTTGTATTAATTCTCATTTACACACATATAACACTAAAGTATTACCATATTTAGCCATGCCAATAGCTAGTCATCATCAAATATTTACAAGTCTTCATTGTAACACTTACTCCATTTCAACCTTACCAAAGTTCGATCACATATCGAGCATATTGCTCATGAATATATATATACACATGTAGCTGCACTTGTTCATCACATAATCACATTCAATTACACTTACTCATTTTCCCGTTGAACACATCGGAATATTATTGGATACATCGGAAGTTTGCACATAAGTGCCACACTTGTAGCCAAAGCTACTTCACATCACTTTTCACATAGAGGCTCGTTCTCGAGCTATTCACTTTCACGGGTCTGCTCGCACAAGCTGTCAGTCATTCGTTACTACTCAGTGCTGCTCACACAAGCTTTCAAGTATCCGTAACACATGCCGGATTACCCAGCCACTGGTAGAACTTATAAGACCAGCACCCGTTTCACATAGTCACAATCTCGGGTCTGCTCACACAAGCTGTCGGTCATGACGAAACTACACGGTGCTGCTTACACAAGGTGTCGAGTATCCGTAACACATGGCGGATAACTCAGCCACTGGTAGAACGTATGGACCAGCACCCGGATCACTTATTTCACTTAGATTTCACATAGGTTTCTAGTGAACATGTCACTCGTATCCATTTTTATTCTTAAGGTTCAACCGGGATATTTTTTGACTTGTCGATATTTTGTCAATTACATCAAATATTCAGCCACAGTTCATACCATTTATCAAAATATGAAAACATAAGTAAAAACGATGCATTATTTACATAAAAACTTACCTCGAAAGCAAAATCAGTGAAAAGGACTTATTCGTTAATTACTTGTTTTTCCCCGATCTAGATCTGAACCTTGTTTTTCTTGATCTAAAACATCACATTTAACTTATTTAATCGTTATACTAATCAACTCAGCCCAAAAATCATATTTGGAAAAATTACATTTTTGCCCTTAAACTTTGTCATATTTACACTTTTGCCCCTAGGCTCGTAAAATGATTTTCATTCAATTTCTTTGTACTTTAAGCCTAGTTCCCGAACCATTTTCATAACTATAAAAGCCCAAAATTTCCATTAAAACACACTTTTATGACTTATTTTATAACTCTTACAAATTAGTCCTTTTAGGCATTTTCACCGAAAAGCAATTAGTAAAAGTCATTTCTCTAACCATAAACATGCATTTTCTACCATTAAACATCAAAATACACACATATTCACCATGGGTCAAAACCCTAGACTTTAACCATATCTCAAATTAGTGGTAGAAATTGATAGGTCTTGTTACGAGGATTTCAAAAACGTAAAAATCCTTAAAAACGGGGCTAGAATGGACTTACAATCCAAGCTTGAAAAACCATAGATATGGTTTCTCCATGCAAGTTTCGGCCAAGGGGTTGAAGATGGACAAAAAATGGCTTTTAATTTTGTTTTTAATTCATTTTAATTACTGAATGACCAAAATGCCCCTAACTTAAGAATATTCTATTTCACCTATTTCATGACCATTTTTGTCCAAAAAATTAACCAATGGTCTAATTATCATTTAAGGACCTCAAATTTAAAATTTCATAACAATTGGACACCTCTAACATGTAGAACTCAACTTTTGCAATTTTTACAATTTAATCCTTTTGACTAAATTGAGTGCCCAAACGTCAAAATTTTCGAACGAAATTTTCACGAAATCATTTCGTGAAATCGTAGACCATAAAAATATAATAAAATTAAATTTTCTTATGTCAAATTCGTGGTCCCGAAACCACTGTTCCGACTAGGCCCAAAATCAGGCTGTTACAACTCTCCCCCCTTTAGGGATTTTCGTCCCCGAAAATCTTACTAGACAAGAGATTAGAGCATCTCACTCATAGTTTCTTCTAACTCATCAAAGATTCTCCTTCAAGGTAGTATATTCCAGAATCACTCTGTCTTCGGATCTGATATCTAAAATCCTAAACTTTCCAATTTGCATATCCATCATGTCAGTCTGAAGCTATTTTCAACTTTCACAAATTACTTTCACTTTTCTCAAAATCACGAATCAAATCAACTTCATAAATCTCTTTATAATCATCTTTGAACTTTAACACACAGTGTCGGAGCATATTAACAAAGGTTTGGATTACTTTCTCAGAAACACATATACTCAACTGATCTGTCAAAATAAGGAATCCGTACATGCCGAAATGATGATGCGGACTTTTAACAAACGATTTAACACAATCCAAATAACATTTTCCTTTTTCAGCGATAAAATAATCCCGATATGAAATCTATAGTAACTCCATCTCACAACACACCAATATTATCACTGACTGTAATAGTCCTGAATGCTCTTGTTATTCGACTTTAACCTGTTCACAAATCAACATCTGAACACAGAATCAGAAATATCGGTTTCCATACCCATACACTAGAACATTTACTTCAAATAACTGTACATTTTGTTACTCTCTGATTGAACAAATGAGCTACTATTGAACCTCGTACAAAATTTTCTGCATAATCACTGGATTCTTCTATAAGCAATTTCTATTTTAGAACAATGATAATAATGACAGAAATCAAGTCCCTCCTGAAATTTAAAATCGAAGTCGATTCACTCTGAACTCATTCAGATTACCATTCATTAACACATTTATAAGCTTCTCAAACTTGCAGAGAAAACATCGCTTTAGTTTTTAATTTAACTGAATCGGATCGTCACCAAATAAGATCAATCACATGGCCAATATTCACAAAATAATCAAGATTTTCCAATCAAGCATCCGTAACCTTACTTTTTTTTCCAAAGGTAAATAGATTATTACTCACAATCTTTCGAAATTTCCCAAACAAGCTAGTCAAAGATCCTTACAACCATATTAGCTCAAGAAAACAAATATCATGACTGAACACATTGACTCTAATCAAACTTACCTGTGAAAAGAGAACCATCATACAATTTGGGCTTGAGCTTCCATCATTTATACCTTTGCCAATGTTAATTCCTTACATGAAAATTAGAGAAATCCAGATACCAGAATCACCACGTTCCTAGAATCGAACCAGAAATATAATCATAATAGACATAATTATCACAAGTCAGAGAACACGCTTTAAAGATAAACCATAGTTGATAGTTCACAAAATAAGAATAGTAAGAAAAACCGAGATAAAAAAATCCAAGATATGATACCACACCAGAAATCCGAGAACATAACTCATAAGAAATAATAAAGATTTGATGATTCCTCAGAGAAAACCAGAAGAAACCAATGCTTACCGGCTCTGGAATTCCATTGTAACAGAGATAATATATTTTTCAAATATATAAAAAAAACCATAATCAGTAGAAACAGAAGAATAGTCTCATATAATTTTTTTTTTACCATCGACTTCATTCCAACGTATTAGAACAGAATCCCGAAGAGACAAAGAAATGCTGATCATAAACCAACCAGACCAACAGGGCTTTCATCTAACATTTTAGTTAACTAGCATTCTCATACAATAAGAATTTCATCAGAAAACGAGCAATTACATATGCCTCTGAGAATGTATGAACACATAGAATGTCCAAAAGAGATAGTCATAATTACTCAACTGTAACTGGCACACACAGACATCTTTACAACTCAAATATCATTTCTATGACTAATTCTGTCATCATGAACCCCGTATTATTTCGTTCACTAACGAAAACCGATCTGGGAGAATTTCCAGAAAATACATACTTTAGACATCATACCTGATTGAGTCGATTAACCAAGACTAACTTTTTATTTATACGTGACATTGCATAATCTGTATAATCTTTAAAACATTCTGATATTCTTCCCAAAACTGTTTTCACTTTCCAAACTATTCTCATCTCTGTATGCATTACTAATTATTTCACCACTGAACTCTTTAGTTTCACACTTATGAGCTCATTCAATATAAATCTCATAACTCTTATGGCATATAGCTCCATTGGTAAGGGGGTGAGGTCGTAAAGCCTCTAACTCGACTCTCATGATTACACACATATGACTTAGCACCCATCATTAACATAATATCATCACAATCATGTAATTCACTTCAGGCAAATTTACATACATATTTATGTCACACGAACTTACCGGTTGCATTTATTCAAACAAGTGTAGATAAACACACATTCCTTCAATTTTGAATAAAGATCACTTATCACATTCACTTAATCAAATAAGATAGGCACATAACAGCATATGATTACCAAGCAAACATAGACAAGCTTATTACAATATAAACTTTCATTCCATTTCACCTTTTTTCATGTTTCTCAGCTTATTCCAATTTCATTTTGCAAATCATGAATTTTTATTCATACCTTGTCAAGTTTCGACTCATCATAAACACATTTTTTAATATCCTAGTACTACTTTCAGCATTGTCAAAATAACTCAGTTGGAAGGCATCTCTGTCTCAACAAGACAATTTCGTCAGGATCGGGAGATATCACACTACCACAAGTTATATGGCATGTATAGCTAGACTCTCACACACGCTACGTTAATCCGAAAACCGACTAAACCATAGCTCTGATACCACTAAAATATAACATCCCTTACCCGTATCCGTCGCTGGAATAGGGTACGAGGCATTAACAGACTTAATCACCTATAACCAATCATTTCCGAGTCACAAATTTCCATCAAAATTTAAAACTTTTTATATTCAATCATAGTGTCCTTAATATGGACCTACGAGGCCCAAAACATGCTTTGGAAGCGGTTCGGGACTAAACCGAGAACTTTGAAAAATTTCACAACACTTAGAAAATTTTTCTTCAAAACAGGGTCACACTCAATATGCATCCTCAACAACTCTTATACATGCATAATTATATCTAATTATCATACCATACCATTGAGCCAAACTTAGCCATTCGACTTCAAGACTACTAGCACATTCAACCATTAGGTATTTAGGCCATAACCCAGAACTCATCATGTATCATGCAAACACAGCTCACATCACAAGGCATTGGCATATAAATAATATATATAGGCTTACAATCAATTAGCCAATATAAGCCAATTAGCATGGCTACATACTACAATAACCTTTAACCATTACAAGCCAATACATTTGGCCAAAACATAATAACACATACACAAAAATGACTAAATCCCTATACATGCCATAGACTTAAATTACTTGAAGGCATTGATACCAGTCAAAAGCTTGATAGTGTGATAGAATCTTCGACGTTCTCCAACCCGAGCTAGCCTTTGTGACACTATAGGAAAAAGGAAAGGAAGGGGGCAAGCTATATAGCTTAGTAAGCCCATATGAAAATAATAAGCAATTTATTAACATGTTTTCACCAATTCTCACAATATATTCTCAAGGTAATACAATCATAATTGCACAAAATTTCACTATTTACTTATGTTCATCTCAAGCTGTTTACTTGAGTCACAGTCACTAAATCATTTATATCTTGAGCTACAGAACTCCAAATTAAGATCCGTTAATTTTTTCCTGAAACTAGACTCACCTATATTATTATCATAAAATTTTCGGAATTTTTTGTTTAGCCAATAAGTACATTTTATTCTTTAAAGTCTCCCCTGTTCTGCTGTCTGACAATTTCGACCCCTCTTCACTAAAAATCAATTATCTCGTTATACGGAATTCAGATGATGTTACTGTTTATTTCTTTTGAAAATATACTCATTAATGATTTTAACAATATAAATTATAACACATAATTATTTTTGTACAATTTTTAATGATTTTCCAAAGTCAGAACATGGGATTCTGAAATCATTCTGACCCTGTGATCGCTGGCGATTTGTCAAAGTTTTAAAATTTATAAGGAGAATGATCGAAACTAAAAAGTAACTATGACAACGATTTAAGGCAAGTGCACCTATCGAACAGTAGTATAGTTAAGGCAAGATCGGATTGTTGAGCCCAAAGGAACTAAAAGTACTAATACTAACTTTCTTTTTATTATCTAGCCTAAAATAAAGGGAATTGTCGTTTAATCTAAATTAACTAACTACTAAGCTAAAGACTCTAAGACAATGAAGAATGAATTTGGGGAAATACTTGTGGGAAAAAAAAAACAATTGATTAAGACAATACCCGAGGAAGAATCCACCTAGACTTCACTTGTTATCTAACACTGAACCAGATGATTTATTCACTTGACTTGATCCGTAGGATTCCCTAAGTTATATTAATACCTCCGTCGAGGCTACTAACGTCTAACCCTAGGTTGATTAATTGAAATCTCTTTCTAATTAAAACACCTAGAATTGCATTAACTCGATCTATGGACTCACATATTAGGTTTCACTCTAATCCGGCAAAATCTCGTCACCCTATGTCTAGGCGTGCGATCAACTCTGCTTAATTATGCTAGATCTACTCTTAGGCAGGGACTTTTGCTCCTCCACCTAAGCACATCAAACTTGAATTAATATCCCGGAAATATCAAAACAAGAATTAAGAGCACATAATTAAGAACAAATCAAGTATTTATCATATAGTTCAGAAAACAATAACAAGATTCATCTTAGGTTTCATCCCCCTCAGGTATCTGAGGAGTTTAGTTCATAATGATAAAAGAAAACATCTCAGAAGAAAAGATAAAACAAAACATAAGAAAAACCCTAAAACTCCCTGAAGGAATTGAAGAGAAGATCCACCGTCTTGAGTATGACTCCGGCTTCTTGAGATGAATCAACTGGCTTTCTTCGAGTAAATCCCACAATTCTGACCTCTCCGGCTTGGCTCCTTGGTCTAGCTGGACGCCCCGACAGAGGGCTTCTGTCGACTTCCCCTTTTAGGTCATACTTAGGGTGTTTATATAGACTTTGGAATGTGTTTCTTCACCTCTAAGTATCCTAATTTGAGTGAAATTCCTCTTTGTCATGGCAGGGACACGCCCTTGGCACACGCCCGTGTGAATCGTGGCCAGGCCGTGTTCGAGTCTATCAATGAGGTAAGGCCGTGTGGATTTGGCCCAGGCCGTGTCGATTTCTTTCTTTGGCCCATTTGGTCCGTTTTAAGCCTGTTTTCTGTTCTTTTCATCCTCCTATGCTCTCTTCAGTATAAAACATGAAATTAAAGGATTAAGAGCACCAAATTACATAATTCAAGGGATAAATCATCCAAAATTATGCTAAATGTGGGCTTTAAAATATGTTACTATTACGGTTTATCAAATACCCCCACACTTAAGCTTTTGCTTGTCCTCAAGCAAAATTCTCAACTCACAATTAAAATAGAATTTCCTCAATTCATAACCTTCATCAATAATGTTTCATCATAATTCAAAGATAATTCATACATGGATAATTCAACTCAAAGAGTCCTAAAGATTCAAACAATCTAAGTCATAGTTTTTATAGTACAAAAAATAGGTGTTTCCCCTCCTCTAAATAATTACCTCTAATTCAAAATCGACAAGGGTTGACATCCTCATCAAGATTCACTCAAATCACTCAAGTGTTTAAGGTTCAAAAATAAGCACTCAAGAGTCAAACATGAAAAGTTAATCCCCACAGCTTGCATGAAAATCAAATCTCCACCATCAGAAATGATATGATACACAAATCAAAAGGTCTTTTATGGGTTGCAAAGGGGCTTGGGTTAAAGGTGTGGATAAAGGCTGAATTAGAAAGTTAGTATCGAGACTGAATTGACAAATTACCTAACTAGAAAGTTGTACTAATACTGAATAATTACATCACCGAAACTTAATACTAATAACATGAGCTTCTTCTAAAGATAATGAAATTAACAGTTTAAGCTCAAATAACATAGAACTAATAATGAATATACTTCATTTTTTTAAGAACAAATCAAATACATAATAAAGGATAAATTTAGCTACTGAAATAAAGATCATAGTTAGGCAACTGATCATATTAAATCTCGATATAAGGGTAGTCAAAAGGAATGGTGATAACAAATACAAGATGGGTTTTGGGTTAATATTAGTGGGTAAGTCAATAAATGGATTGTTAAGATCAAAGGGGTTCACTAGGGGTTAATTGTAAGGGTAGGCTTTTAGTGGAGTAAGTGGGTTAAAACCTAGGTGCCTTTATCATCTTAGTATATGAAATCAAAGGTGTGGTCTCGACATGTATAATCAAAGCAAGTTCTAGAATAACAAATCAATGTTAACACACTCATAATCAATAAAGTGAGCATGAAAAAGAATATATGCTCTAAAAGGCTCAAAATCTCACAAAAATTATGGCTTTTTGACATCAACCATGTAAATTTCAAATTTCAAGGTAATAAAGATTTAGGTAGACAACCTAAAAAAATTTTTAATTATGAAAAATAGACTTATCATGCTTGATTCTCTATTATCTTAAAGTTTAATCATCAATGCACAATTAACTATGACTTAATCTAAAACATATCAATAAAAATCATAAATCAAAGGAAATTTCATTCTAATTAGTAAAATGAGTAAATTACTCAAGACAAAGATATAATTCAGGGATTTGAGAATAATGCAAAAAGTTAGGCACTTTTAAGATTCACCCCCCACACTTAAGATGTACATTGCCCTTAATGTACGAAGATAGATAAAAACATTATAGTAAGAAGATCAAAAGATAGGGATAGAAGTGAAACTTCCTGAATTTTGGATGGATTCCTTGAGAGTGAGGCTTGTAGGTATTTGATTTGGAGGTGAAAGATAAGTTGGAGGAGGCGTCTTTGGTGGTGGTGTGGTGGCCGCCAACAATTTCTGTGCTAAATGAAGAAATTGGGTAACTCGTGAAGAATTAGCCAGGAAATAATAAGGATAATTCAAATTATACTAATTATATATTTAAAGGAAAGAAAAATAAAAGGAAAGAGTGTAAAAAGTGAAATAAAACTAAAAGAAAAGATTTAATGGACTGAAAAGTCCTTATTGTTGGATGGTTCGCGAGGTGGGTGTGACGATGAAATGTGAAGGTGCTATCATATCTAGTGGAGGTTGGTGCTATTCATTAACAGCCCCTTGAACTTAAATTAAAGAAATCAAAATATAGTAATATAAATTTAAAGACAAGAAGGATAAAAGAAAAGAAATTAAAAACTAAAATAAGAGAAAAAGAAAAATATAAATGGACTCAAAGGTCCCACGGGCGTGTCGCACGCCCGTGTAGATTTCTTAGTTTCGTCCACGGCTGAATCGTATAGCTGTGGCATTTTATCGTAGCTCGTGTTTTGGGATAAGTTTTGTCCTGTTTCCACACGGCCACTGCCATGCCCGTGTGCAAGGCCGTGTGGTAGGGAAACCTGCACTTAAAAATTTGGTTAGTTTTTAGTTAGATGCTAAAATTCAAAAATATGGACGTTAGTGGGGTTAGTGCTCGGGTTGCCTCCCGAGAAGCGCTCGTTTAAAGTCTTGAGCTAGAATTACCTCTTATTCGCATAATCATGGTGGTTTGGGGAGGTGAAAATCCTTTCTCATGCGATTAATTCGATTATTGATATATAGTTTAAGTCGAGTAGTGTTTACCTTAAAAGTGCTGAATTTAGGATTAGTTACCTCGACTGTTCCATTTGGGAAGATTTTGAGTACCTGATCTCCTATCTTAAGCTGGGTTGTCCCATAGTTAAGTTTGTGGTAGAGTTGCCTCATTTTTGCTTCGTGTGTTTTTAGTTCCTCTTTGAAGTGTGTCTTCCACTCGTCTAGTTCATCGATCCGAAGCCTTCGTTCCTCATGAATTTCTTCTTTATCGACATGAGGTCTAGGATCTGGCTCGGCTGTGTAGTTTCGTGGTGTTTCCTGTACAGAAGGTTGAATAAAATGATTATTAATAGAATTTATGTTTTTACCTTGATTACTCGATGTCCTAGTCGAGTCAAGAGCGTGAAGAGTGATCGTTTCGTCGCCTACACGAAGTGTGAGTTCACCAAATTGTTCCTTTGTGTTGTCTTTCATCATTACATCGGGATATGGCACACAAGGTTGGTACTCTGTAATTGCCGGTTTTGGTATATCATGGCTCACCTCAACCTTACCTTTATCTACCACGTTTTCTTGCCTTGGTTCTGGTTCATTTAACCCTTGTGGTTGTTCTGCTATGATCTTGGCAAGTTGTCTTAACTAGTTCTCGATCCCTTGAATCGATGCTTGTTGATTTTTAAGTATTGTCTCGTTGTTTTGAAAATGGGTTTCTAACACTGCGATAAATTTCGTTAGCATCTCCTCAAGGTTTGGTTTCTTTTCTTTGGTGAGGTGGTTGTTGAAAACCTGGAGGAAGTTGCGGGCTTTGATTGCCTTGACCATCCCACGAGAAATTGGGATGGTACCTCCAACCTGCATTATAAGTGTCACTATAAAGATTATTTTGAAGACTAGAATAGTTACCCATATAGTTGACTTGTTCGTTCTCTGTGCTAGGGTTGTAGGATAGATATTCTGTGTTGTTCACCCTCCTCCATTTGTATTGTCTTTGTATTACTGGATGTACTGCATAGAACCATACAAACCATCAATTTTTTATTTAAAAACTCTTCCTGGTTTGATAGCATGGTTACTGCGTCGAGGTTGAAGACACTGGCGGCTTCTGTTGGCTTTGTCCTCATGAATTGCCACTGATAGTTATTCAGTGCCATCTCCTCTATAAACTAAAATTACCTGTCAAAAGCAAATAAAAGAAAAATTAGCAAAGTAAAAAAATAAAAATAAAAATAAAAATAAATTGCAATAAAATGGCTAAAGTAATAAAAATTGAGCATTCTTAATATTTTAGTTCCCTGGCAACGGCGCCAAAAACTTGATCGTGTGTCAGAGTCTTAAAAATTTATATAAAGAATGATCGAGCCTAGAAACTAACTATGACAACAATTTGAGGCAAGCGCACCTATCGAACAGTAGTATAATTAAGGCAAGACCGGATTGTCGAACCCAAAAGAACTAAAAGTACTAATACTAACTTTCTTTTTATTATCTAGCCTAAAATAAAGGGGATTTATCGTTTAATCTAAATTAACTAACTACTAAGCTAAAGACTCTAAGATAAAGAAGAATAAATTTGGGGAAATACTTGTGGGAAAAAAAACCAATTGATTAAGACAATACCCGAGGAAGAGTCCACCTAGACTTCACTTGTTATCTAACACTGAACCAGATGATTTATTCACTTGACTTGATCCGTAGGATTCCCTAAGTTATATTAATACCTCCGTCGAGGCTACTAACGTCTAACCCTAGGTTGATTAATTGAAATTTCTTTCTAATTAAAACCCCTAGAATTGCATTAACTCGATCTATGGACTCCCATATTAGGTTTCACCCTAATCTGGCAAAATCTCGTCACCCTATGTCTAGGCGTGCAATCAACTCCGCTTAATTATGCAATATCTACTCTTAGGCAGGGACTTTTGCTCCTCCACCTAAGCACATCAAACTTGAATTAATATCTCGAAAATATCAAAACAAGAATTAAGAGCACATAATTAAGAACAAATAAATTATTTATCATATAGTTCAGAAAACAATAACAAGATTCATCTTAGGTTTCATCCCCCTCAGGTATCTGAGGAGTTTAGTTCATAATGATAAAAGAAAACATCTCAGAAGAAAAGATAAAACAAAACATAAGAAAAACCCTAAAACTCCCTGAAGGAATTAAAGAGAAGATCCTCCATCTTGAGTATGACTCCGGCTTCTTGAGATGAATCAACTGGCTTTCTTCGAGTAAATCCCACAATTCTGACCTCTCCGGCTTGGCTCCTTGGCCTAGCTGGACGTCCCGACAGAGGGCTTCTGTCGACTCCCCCTTTTAGGTCATACTTAGGGTGTTTATATAGACTTTAGAATGTGTTTCTTCGCCTCTAAGTATCCTAATTTGAGTGAAATTCCTCTTTGTCACGGCAGGGACACGCCCTTGGCACACGCCCGTGTGAATCGTGGCCAGGCCATGTTCGAGTCTATCAATGAGGCACGGTCGTGTGGGTTTGGCCCAGGCCGTGTCAATTTCTTTCTTTGGCCTATTGTGTCGTTTTCCGTTCTTTTCATCCTCCTATGCTCTCCTGAGTATAAAACATGAAATTAAAGGATTAAGAGCACCAAATTACATAATTCAAGGGATAAATCATCCAAAAGTATGCTAAATGTGGGCTTTAAAATATGTTACCATTACAGTTTATCACCCTGTCTCACAAAAATTCAAACATCTCAAAATATGAATTTTTTTTCTTACACCGTTTCTTTTATGTGAAAATATACTCAATAATATTTAATTTCATATCCTATTCAACCTCTAATTAAATTTCCACCATTTTTGGTAATTTTTCAAAGTGGTACAACTGCTGCTGTCCAAACTGTTTTATTGCTAATTTTACTCTATCATGTTTTCTTTGTATTAATTCTCATTTACACACATATAACACTAAAGTATATCCATAGTTAGCCATGCCAATAACTAGTCATCATAAAATATTTACAAGTCTTCATTGTAACACTTACTCCATATCAACCTTACCAAAGTTCGATCACATATCGAGCACATTGGTCATGAATATATATATACACATGTAGCTGCACTTGTTCATCACATAATCACATTCAATTACACTTACTCATTTTCCCGTTGAACACATCGGAATATTATTGGATACATCGAAAGTTTGCATATAAGTGCCACACTTGTAGCCAAAGCTACTTCACATCACTTTTCACATAGAGGCTCGTTCTCGAGCTATTCACTTTCACGGGTCTGCTCGCACAAGCTGTCAGTCATTCGTTACTACTCAGTGCTGCTCACACAAGCTGTCAGGTATCCGCAACACATGCCAAATTACCCAGCCAGTGGTAGAACTTATAAGACCAGCACCCGTTTCACATAGTCACAATCTTGGGTTTGCTCACACAAGTTGTCGGTCATGACGAAACTACACGGTGCTACTTACACAAGCTGTCGAGTATCCGTAACACATGGCAGATAACTCAGCCACTGGTAGAACGTATGGACCAGCACCCGGATCACTTATTTCACTTAGATTTCACATAGGTTTCTAGTGAACATGTCACTTGTATCCATTTTTATTCCTAAGGTTCAACCGGGAAGTTTTCTCACTTGTCGATATTTTGTCAATTACATCAAATATTCAGCCACAATTCTTACCATTTATCAAAATATGAAAATGTAAGTAAAAACGATGCATTATTTACATACAAACTTACCTCGAAAGTAAAATCGGTGAAAAGGACTTATTCGTCAATTACTTGTTTTTCCTCGATCTAGATCTGAACCTTGTTTTTCTTGATCTAAAACATCACTTTAACTTATTTAATCATTATACTAATCAACTCAACCCAAAAATCATATTTGGAAAAATTATATTTTTGCCCCTAAACTTTGTCATCTTTACACTTTTGCCCCTAGGCTCATAAAATGATTTTCATTCAATTTCTTTGTACTTTAAGCCTAGCCGAACCATTTTCATAACTATAACAGCCCACAATTTCCATTAAAACACACTTTTATGACTTATTTTATAACTTTTACAAATTAGTCCTTTTAGGCATTTTCACTGAAAATCACTTAGTAAAAGTCATTTCTATAACCATAAACATGCATTTTCTACCATTAAACATCAAAATACACACATACTCATCATGGGTCGAAACCCTAGACTTTAAACATATCTCAAATTAGTGGTAGAAATAGATAGATCTTGTTACGAGGGTTTCAAAAACATAAAAATCATTAAAAACGGGGCTAGAACGGACTTACAATCAAGCTTGGAAGCTTGAAAAACCCTAGACATGGTTTCTCCATGCAAGTTTCGGCCAAGGGGTTGAAGATGGACAAAAATTGGCTTTTAATTTTGTTTTTAATTCATTTTAATTACTAAATGACCAAAATGCCCCTAACTTAAAAACATTCTATTTCACCTCTTTCATGACCATTTTTGTCCTAAAAATTAACCAATGGTCTAATTATCATTTAAGGACCTCAAATTTAAAATTTCATAACAATTGGAAACCTCTAACATGTAGAACTCAACTTTTGCACTTTTTACAATTTAGTCTTTTTGACTAAATTGAGTGCCCTAACGTCAAAATTTTCGAACGAAATTTTCACGAAATCATTTCTTGAAATCTTAGACCATAAAAATATAATAAAAATAAATTTTCTTATGTCGAATTTGTGGTCCCGAAACCACTGTTCCGACTATGCCCAAAATCAGGCTGTTACAAATCCTTTTGAGTCATAAGTACTTTAAATTCTTATGGTCAGTAATGATACGACACTTCTCACCGTAAAAATGATGTCTCCAAATCTTCAAAGCAAACAATATGGCAGCCAATTCTAGATCATGCATCGGGTAATTCTTCACATGCGGTTCTAACTGTCTCGAGGCATAGGCTATCATTTTGTAAAACCCCCTAACCCGTATCTGTCACCGGAATAAGGTTAAGAGGCATTACCGAACATATCAAATTATAACACAAACATTTTATTAACATCAAGCATTTCACAAACATTCCATAATGAAAAATACACATAGAGTACCTTTAAAAGGTCTACGATACCTTAAACATACATTGGAAAGGGGTCGGGACTAAACCGAGCACATACAAAATTTTTCTGAAATTTAAACAATTTTCAAAGTTACAGAGGTCACACGCCCGTGTGACTAGGCTGTGTGCCTCAGACGGCTACAAGACACACCCATGTCTAAGACCGTGTAAAACAGGGCATACATTTTGACTTGCACTACACGGCCGAAGACACGCCCGTGTGCTTGACCCGTGGGCAACACTGACTTAATTCACACTGCCTGTCACACGCCCGTGTGTCTGGCCTGTGTGCAAGTCTAACTTGTTTCAAATTACAACCTTAAGAGACACGGTCGAGACACACGCCCATGTGCTCAGCCGTGTGGGCAAATATAGGCCATTTGCAAGGCCAATTTGCCACCCAAAATTGGGTCTTACCTACAAGCATCATACAAACCTCAATTCATGTTCCAAAGGTAACCAAAACATACCAAAACATACACAATTTGACTCTTAAGAACATCATCCATTTCCATATACAAATCCAACTCAAACATACTAATTCAAAACACCAACTTCACAACAAAGACATATGAATCATACATCATTTTAATCTAATTCAATTCATAGCATTTCTCATCATATCAATTTCCAAATCAACCATAAAACTTACCGGAATTGATCATTTCATTAGACCAACCATGAGCACATCAAACCATACCAAATTATGCATCATATAGCATGAACTACTCATCCATAAACACATTCATTATCAAACCATATCACATGGCTATATTTACACATTTCAAAACATAATCAAAGTTCTCTAGACTATACATGCCATACTTTAGTATATACATTTTCAAAAGGGTACCAAAATATAGTTCGATAGTGTGGTGATGATCCTTGATGATCCCCAAGCTTTCCGTAGCTTTAATAATCTATAAAACAATGAACAAACATACACACAGAATAAGCTTTCATAGCTTAGTAAGTCATAAGCAACTAATGATTAAATAAACATTCGCATTAAATCAACTAGCTAAATCAAGCAAACCTTAACCAAATGTACATTTATTAAGCTTGCAAACTCAAACATTATCACATATACAATAAAATTATAACATCAAAGGCCGAATACACATATACCATAGGCACAAATAATTTTCTCTTTTACCATGTCTAATTCATATATTCATATCAAACATATAATTTCCTTACTTTCATATTCATATGACATACCACGTACATGAATCTCTTAGTTCATTTTCACATTTGATCTTAGCTCGATAATGCCCGTTGAACCATTCAGAATCAATAAGGATACTCGGATAGTCAGAGATCGCGTACAATGCCAACGTCCCAGACGTGGTCTTACATGTAATCACATATCGATGCCACTATCCCAGACAGGGTCTTACACGAATCAAATACGATGCCAATGTCCCAGACATGGTCTTACACGTAAACACAAGTCGATGCTAATGTCCTAGACGTGGTCTTACACAATAACACATATCGAAATCCTATGTCATGACATATGTATCCTAACTATTCCTACGATTCGTACGGGGCTTTCGGACGTCGTAACTCGATCAATTCAAACTCGTAGATAATTCTTCCACACTTTTCTTAATTCGACATTCACATATATATACAAGTAATAATTCAATTTTGGACAAATAAAATACATACAATCACCATTAACGATATTTATTTACTTATGAACTTACCTCGACAAAGATGGATGAACTGGGACAACTATTCAACAACTTTAGATTTTCCCCGATCAAATTTCAATTTCCTCTTTTCTTGATCTAAATTAATAAAAATTAAACTTATTAAATCACATATTCAATCAAATTCATCCAAAAACACATAAATGGGTAAATTACACTTTTGCCCCTGACATTTCACATTTTTCACAAATTAGTCCCTATTTCACAAAATAAAAAATAAACATAATTTCATTATACAATAGCTTGGCCGAATATTCACTAAGCTCATATAAGTCCACACATTTCATTTATTTCACATTTTAGTCCCTCAATTTATTATTTTCACAATTTAGCCCAAATTACTCAAATTCATCAAAAATCCAAAGACAAAACATGTTAATCTATCACATATCTTTTATTTTCTATCATCAAACAACAAAAACCACAAGCTTTCAACAATGGAAAAACACAAAATCATCATCAAATTAAAAAATTGAGGCATGTGCTTGATAGATTACATAGCAACGATCTCAAAAATATAAAAATTATCAAAAACCGAACAAAAACGAACCTTTAATCAAACTAGATGTTGGCCGAATGCTTCAAAGCTTCTAAAACCTTATTCTTTTTCTCTTATTCGGTCATTTACAAAGATGAATGCATGTATTTGACTTTTGTTTTATTAAATTAATCTTTTATTTAACAAATTACTAATTTAACCTTATTAATCACATTTAAAATCCACTAACTATGTACATATATGTCCATTCATTAATCCAATGGTCCAATTACAACATAAGGACCCCATATAATAAAAGCCATAGCAAATAGATACCTTTACATATAGCATGCTAGTTTTACATTTTACGCGATTAAGTCCTTTTAATTAAATTGAGCACACAAACAATAAAATTTTCACTCGAAACTTTCACACACATAAATTAACATGTTGTAGACACCAAAAATAATATTAAAATATTTTTCTAACTCGAATTTGTGGTCCCAAAACCACTATTCCGACTAAGGTCTAAACCGAACTGTTACACACTTTGCCTTCTTGCATCAACACATATCCAAGACCGTTCAGTGACGCATCGCTATAAATCACAAATTCTTTTCCCGGTTCAGGTTGCACTAAAACCGGTGCCTCAGTCAATAGTGTTTTCAACTTCTCAAAACTTTGCTGACATTTTTCGTACCATTCAAACTTAACATCTTTTTGCAACAACTTAGTCATAGGAGTAGCAATCATCGAGAAACCCTTAACAAATCGTCGATAATAGCCGGCTAAGCCCAAAAAGCTTCTAACCTCTGATACATTTCTCGGCAGCTTCCAGTCAATAATTGCCGAAATCTTACTCGGATCAACCTGAATACCATCTCCTGAAACAATATGTCCCAAAAATCTGACTTCTCGGAGCCAAAACTCACTTTTACTGAATTTAGCAAATAATTTCTTATCTCTCAAAGTCTGCAATACAGTTCTTAAGTGTTCGGCATGCTCAGTCTCATTTTGGGAATAAATCAAAATGTCATCAATGAACACAACTACGAACTTGTCCAAATACGGTCTGAAGATTCGATTCATTAGATCCATAAAAACAACAGGAGCATTAGTTAATCCAAAAGGCATGACAAGAAATTCATAATGCCCATACCTTGTTCTGAAAGCAGTTTTCGGTACATCAGACTCTTTAACTCTCAACTGATAGTAGCCAAACCTCAAATCAATCTTCAAGAACATTGTTTCCCCTTTCAACTGATCAAACAAGTCATCAATTCTCGGCAGAGGATACTTGTTCTTTATCGTTACTTTGTTGAGCTGCCGATAATTGATACAAAGTCTCATAGATCCATCTTTCTTCTTTACAAATAATACTAGTGCACCCAGGGAGAAAAACTCGGTCTCGCAAAACCCTTATCTGTCAACTCTTGCAACTGAGCTTTTAATTATTTCAATTCAGTCGGAGCCATTTTATACGGAGCAATCGATATCGGTGATGTCCCTGGCACTAAATCAATACCAAATTCAACTTCTCTAATCGGTGGCAACCCAGACAACTCTTCTGGAAAACAATCGGATATTCACAAACTACTGGCACTGATTCAATTCAATTCAGACACTTTTGTATTCAACACATAAGCTAGATAAGCTTCACAACCTTTTCTTACATTTTTCTGGGAAGACATCGAAGAGATCACAATAGGTAACTCACCTGACTCATCTGAATCAATCTGAAGAATTTCACCATTTTCACATTTCAATTCAATAATTTTCCGTCTACAATTCACTACCGCATCATGCAGTGTCAACCAATCCATACCCAAAATAACGTCAAACTCATCAAATGGAAACAACATTAAATCAGCCAGAAAATAGTGACCTCGAATCATCAAGGGACAATTTTTGCAAACTCTATCAACTAATACATGTTTGCCTAAGGGGTTTGACACTTTAATCACAAACTCAGTAAACTTAACAGGCAAGCTCTTACTAGCTACCAATTTCATGCAAACATAAGAATGAGTTGATCCAGGATCAATCAATGCAACTACATTAGTATTATAGAGAGAAAAAGTATCAGTGATAACATCGGGAGATGTCGCTTTTTCGCGAGCACGGATAGCATAGGCTCTAGCAGGTCCTCTAGCCTTGGATCTTACAGTTGAATCTTTAGTTACACC
Source organism: Gossypium sturtianum (assembly GCA_025698515.1). Lineage (NCBI taxonomy): Eukaryota > Viridiplantae > Streptophyta > Magnoliopsida > Malvales > Malvaceae > Gossypium > Gossypium sturtianum. The sequence continues at coordinate 61,188,238 of CM046953.1, read as the reverse complement.
TTTACTACTGGTCGCATTCCCCGTATTCCTTGGGGGTCTCCCTCTAGTGGCAGTGTTGCTCGATCTTGCATTTTGAATCTTGTCTTTCTCAGCCATTTTAGGACAATCCCGAATAAAGTGGTCTTGTAAGCCACACTTAAAGCAAGCCCGGTCATTCATTCTACATTCACCGGGATGTCGTCACATCGTGGTTGACATTCAGCCTACTGCACCTAAGCGTTACCAACGCCGCATCGATGTAGTCTAGGCTTTAGAACCCGAGTATTGCTTCTCACGATCTTTGTTGGAATACCCAGCTGAAGCACTCAAACGAGCATAAAAATCTCTCGATTTCTTAAACTGAGATTGAAATGAATTACTCATCGGCCTTTTTATTGCATCTCTAGCCTCAGACTCAGCTTTCCTCTTCTCCTTGCTTAATTCTTCAGCTTTTCAAGCTCGGTCGAATAGCACTACAAATTCTTTCAGCTCAAGGACTCCAACTAATAATCGGATATCCTCATTCAACCCGTCTTTGAACCTTTTGTACATAATAGCCTCGGTGGAAACACACTCCTGAATATACTTACTAAGCTTGACAAACTCTCGCTCGTACTCAGTTACTGACATTCGGCCCTATTTCAACTCTAAGAACTCTTTACGTTTCTGATCAATGAACCTTGGCTGATATATTTCTTCCTAAACTCATCTTAGAAGAATTCCCAGTTAACCTTCTCTCTCGGTACTACTGACACAAGATTTTTCCACCACCGGTATGCTGAGTCTCTCTTAGAAGTGACACAACATATTTCAGACATTCATTTGGTGTGCAAGACAGTTCATCAAATACCCTGATGGAGTTTTCGAGCAAAAATTCTACTCTTTTAGGATCATCATCGACATTTGCTCTAAAATCTTCAGCCCCATGCTTTCGGATCTTATCAACTAGAGGCTTACTAAATCTCATAAATTCCATACCTTGTGGAGCTACGGAAACCGGTTGAGGAATAGGTGGGGGTGGAGGGGGTTGAGCAGTCGAATTTGTTCGAACAAACTCCGTATACCAGTCGTTCATCATGTGGAGGAAGGCTTCCCTAGCCCCTTCTCCTTGACCAATTTTCACTAGTCTACTTTTAGATGGCGCGGTCCCTTGAGCAGGAGCCGGCGCATTACTTTCTACTTCATCAGCTTCAGCTCAATTGGGATCCATTTACTATATAAAAACACAATTTAAAGTTGTCAGGAGTAATTACACTATCACGGTTTATTTATGGCATGTACAGCTAGACTCTTACACACGCTACGTTAGTCCGAGAATCGACTAAATCATAGCTCTGATACCACTAAATGTAACACCCCTTACTCGTATTCAATGTCAGAACAGGGTACGAGGCATTACCAAACTTACAACACGAACATTCACACAATTTTAAGTCATAAATTTTGCGTCCAAATTAAAACCATTCATATTCAATCATAAAGTCCCTAATACGAGCCTATGAGGCCCAAAACATGTATCAGAAGTGGTTCGGGACTAAACCGAGAACTCAGGGAATTTTTATAAAACTTAGAAATTTTTTGCTAACTGTAGGGCTCACACACTCGTGTGGTCGAAGGGACACGCCCGTGTGGCCCTGAGACACGCCCGTGCTTCAGACCGTGTTCAATTTAGGGTTTTCTCTGACTTGTGCCACACGCCCGTGTGCTAGGCCGTGTGGTTAATTAATTTAATTCGAATTAGGTGCAGGTTTCACACGACCAAGACACACGGCTGTGTAGCATACACGGCTGAGACACACGCCCATGTCTCTGCTCGTGTGCTATATTCTGGACATTCTGTTTTTAAAAATTAAGGTGCAGGGGACACACGATCGAAACACATGCTCGTGGGGTAGACCGTGTGTCACACACGGCCTAGGCACACGCCCATGTGTCTACCCGTATGGACAAAGTAAGGCTATTTACCAAGCTATTTGTGTAACATCCTGAAAATGGCCTATGCATTTTTGGTTTAATTGTACGAAATGACATATCTTATGTGTTATGAATATATTTTGAACACTTTTGGAAACCTAGAAATGTATGGAAATGTTAAGTTTAAAAGAGGAAAGTGAACACTTTTAGAACCTTGGAAATGTAAGGAAATGTCTTGTAAGGAAATGTCATGGAAATGTAAGGAAATGTCTTGGAAATGTAAGGAAATGTCTTGTAAGGAAATGTCATGGAAATGTAAGGAAATGTCAAGTTTCTGAGCCGATCGAAAAATTTTTGAAACTTAGAAATGACCTAGAAATGACGAGTTTTAAGGTTTAAAAGGGGAAATTAAGGCAAGGTGGCCTTAAAAGAAAAAGTTTGTGAAATTTGACACACAAACAAGCTTGGAAAAGTGGTGCAAGATGCCACTTAGGGCCTATGGAAATGGCGCCATATGCAAGAGGAATGGGCCTAAGTTCGAGTCACATGGGAAGCAAATAAAAGAAATTTTATTTTGCTACAAGGAGCAGAGGTGGGCGGCACATGGCTATAAATTAGGAGCTTTTATTATTTTATAAATAGTGGATAAATAAGGGATTTATTTATCATTATTTTCAAGAGATAATTGTTGGATTAAATTCTTTTAATTTGAATAAAGAGATAAAGAGGAAAATAATAGGGAGAAGTGATGGCCAAGTAAGGGACTTTGAGTTTAATAATTTTCGGCTAAGTAAGGATAGTTGCTGAATTATCTTTTATTTTAAGTGATAATTAAAGGATAAAGTTATCGGATAAAGGAGTGGTGGCCAAGTAAGGGACTCATTAGATGATAATTTTTTTTATAAAAGGAAGGAAGGAGGGCTACTAATCAATTTGTGCTTCCTCCTTTCTCCCCGAATTCTTAGTGCTCTCTTCTCTTCTTTTCTTTCTTTTCTTTTGTCAAGTCGAGATTAAGTAATTGTTGGAACCTAGCCGAATATTTTCCTCTCCATTAGAAGCCATAGCCGAATCCTCCATCTTTATTCTTCCTTTTCTTTTATTTCCAATCTATCAAAAGCCGAATCTTTGAGGGGCTTCAAGCATAGTCTTTGTCGAATTCTTCAAGGAGATCTTTCGGGATTTACTAAGTGTCGACTACAAGGAAGGAGAAGTTCTTTTCCCGATGGTACACCATAGGCCGCGCGTTCCCTAGTTATTCGGTGAGTTTCGGGATTTAGAATCCACAAGGTAAGTGTCTATAGCATTCGGCCAAGGCCATGTTTGGTATTCTAGATCTATTTCTTATATGTTTTAAGAGCCGAAAACTAACTAGTTAGGAGTTTTGGTGGCTAGCCGATTTCAAGAAGAAACTCAGCAAGTTTCCAGGATTTGATTTTTAATCCAATCGGCACAAGGTAAGTTTAAGTATACTAATCCTACTAGGATTTGGATTTATGGCCGAATGGCTTTTTATTAAATTAGTAAGTGATTAATCAAATGTAGGGATTAAGGATCTAAGCGGTAGATCAGATTTCGGGATTTCAAGGAAATTGTTAAGCAAATCAGGTGTGTACCCCACACTAACTTTTAATAAGATTGATGGTAATATGTAAAATATGCATGTTCATAAGAATGTGGCTAAGGTACCATAATATGGTACAAAGTACTCAGGTACGTTTCCTACTTCCACTAGGATTATGAAATATGTTATTTATAACATGTGAAAATTTATAAGAATGAGAATTTAAGTACGATATGCATGATATGAATAATATGGGTCATTCGGGATATATGAAAAAGGGGAAGTGAATGTGATGACTACGGTCTCACTATCTGAATGTGGTGACTTCGGTCACATTATCTGAATGTGGTAACTTCGGTTACATTATCTCGAATGTGGTGTCTCATGACACAATTATTTGGTGGCTATGCCACAAATTTTTTATGGGCGATGAGCACGTTGATCGCAGCTGACGCCTTCGATGGTGTGTAGCGGATGGAGGGTCGACTTAGTAGTCCCCACGGTGTGGACCGGCAGTACGGGGTGTGTAGCGGATGGACAACTAGGTTTGGGTTTGGGAATGCATCATAACCTCGTATTCTATGTTTTGAATGTGTAATATGTGATATGCCCGATTCTATTATGATTTAGTGTTGTGTACACATTGAGTCTGTTTGACTCACCCGTTGGGGAACATTTTTCTGTGTGATGAGCAGTGATGGGTAAGGGACAGCAGAACTTGTGGTGGCCATGCTCAACATGAAGTTTATATTTTTGAGGACTCTTGAATTTATTTTAGTACTTTGAAATATTTTGGGAATTATTTGATGTAATAAGGCCATAAGGCCATAGTTGAATTACTTTACACTTATTTTTATTTATTATGATTATGAATTTTATGTATTAAAATTTAATTAAAATTTCTTTTAAACTAAACCCTAAATATTTTTCACTTAAGATAAAAGGGATTTCAATATAAAACAAACCTATTTTCAACACAAGCCCAACCTAAAACAATATTTTTCTTAAAATCACACAAGTTTTCCTAAGAATAAAAGAATTTTGAACCAGGTTTACTTGAGGAACATACCATACCAAACTGGTGAAGCTCGTGGGCGGGTTTGGGGTGTTTCATTTGGTATCGAGCCCAGTTTTAAACTCTCGGCTGTGGGCTAAGGCCCAAAACATTTTCAAATCGAGCCCAAAAGAGTTTTATGAAAGTATTTTTGAAAATAAACAGTTTTCGGCATGGCACCTAAGTCTCCAACATGATCCACGGTAAGTACCCCTAACCATTTGTGTGATTATGTGGTTTATGTTATGAATTATGGAAGGGTAGAAGAGGAATGGAACGTAGAATAGCATGATAGGAACTTGAACCCTAGGACTAGTTTACTCAAACACAAACACATAAGACTTAATTCCATTAAACAAACCTATGACTAAGACGCCGAGTTAGGGTGTGGTAACCATTGTGCGCATGTCTAGGATTGGATCAGGAAGAGCTCGGTACTTAAGCCCTAGTGACTCACCTCCTCTTATTTGGAATCCCGCCTCAGTGCGTAGCTTCGGTTCACCCTAACCAAGAGGACTCGGTCATAGGCTAAACACAATGACTAAAACCCGAAAGGGAACTAGCCGTGTTTTTATAAACCCTAGTTTTAAAACTCTTAATATTACCTTTTTAATTTGTGAGAACTATTTTTACAAAATTCTTTCGAAAAATTTTTGATTTATAAAATTACAAAAATACCCCTAGTGGTAAATTACAAAAATACTTTTAGTTTATGAAATTCCCAAAATACCCATAGTTCTTATCAAAATTTTCATTACTTTATAAAATGTTCAAAAACCATAATTTGCAAATTATCAAAACTTGATTTGGAGAAAATTACTTAAATTGCCCTTAACTCACAAAATTACCAAAATGACCCTGATTTTCAAAATTTTTGCAACATCACCGTTTTGGAAAGTAAAATTCTCAAAAAGAACCCTCAAAGTTTTGCAAATTTTGAAATATCCCTGATTTATTAAACTTTACAAATTTACCCTGGTTAATTACCAAAATACCCCCGGATTTCAAAATTTTTCCAAAATACCCCGGGAATTTAAAAATACCAAAATACTTTGTGACGAAATCACCAAGGAACTCTTTCTTTTGGAAAAATTTATGAAAATACCCCTGTAGGACACATTACGAAAATACCCTTGGGTAGTGGAAAAACAACAACAATGAAAACTACCACATTTCTCTAAATGAACGAAAGTTCATAATTGGTTGATGAATGTGAACGTGACTTTCTGAATAGTGAATTTGAGTTGAGAACTTTGTTTGATCGAAAGAACCACTTTTAAACATCTCTTTTCATAAAACTGTTCGCGGTTAATAAGTGGAACAAAATTCTGATGCATAAAACTTTTTAATCAGATCAAATCGCGACGTTAGAAATGAGTTCTAGGGGACGTGAACTTAGAGACTATGCCTAGAAAGTATGATGGTTCTATTAAGATCAGAGTGCGCAGCATAAGCGTAGTGCGGTGAGTTATGATGTACGATTATTCGTTAATAAGTAATTTCGAGGACGAAATTATTTTTAAGGAGGGTAGAACTGTAACATCCTGAAAATGGCCTATGCATTTTTGGTTTAATTGTACGAAATGACATATCTTATGTGTTATGAATATATTTTGAACACTTTTGGAAACCTAGAAATGTATGGAAATGTTAAGTTTAAAAGAGGAAAGTGAACACTTTTAGAACCTTGGAAATGTAAGGAAATGTCTTGTAAGGAAATGTCATGGAAATGTAAGGAAATGTCTTGGAAATGTAAGGAAATGTCTTGTAAGGAAATGTCATGGAAATGTAAGGAAATGTCAAGTTTACAGAGCTGATCGAAAATTTTTTGAAACTTAGAAATGACCTAGAAATGACGAGTTTTAAGGTTTAAAAGGGGAAATTAAGGCAAGGTGGCCTTAAAAGAAAAAGTTTGTGAAATTTGACACACAAACAGCTTGGAAAAGTGGTCAGAAGATGCCACTTAGGGCCTATGGAAATGGCGCCATATGCAAGAGGAATGGGCCTAAGTTCGAGTCACATGGGAAGCAAATAAAAGAAATTTTATTTTGCTACAAGGAGCAGAGAGGTGGACGGCACATGGCTGTAAATTAGGAGCTTTTATTATTTTATAAATAGTGGATAAATAAGGGATTTATTTATCATTATTTTCAAGAGATAATTGTTGGATTAAATTCTTTTAATTTGAATAAAGAGATAAAGAGGAAAATAAGGGAGAAGTGATGGCCAAGTAAGGGACTTTGAGTTTAATAATTTCGGCTAAGTAAGGATAGTCTTTGAATTATCTTTTATTTTAAGTGATAATTAAAGGATAAAGTTATCGATAAAGGAGTGGTGGCCAAGTAAGGGACTCATTAGATGATAATTTGGCTATAAACGAAGGAAGGAGGGCTACTCATCAATTTGTGCTTCCTCCTTTCTCTGCCGAATTCTTAGTGCTCTCTTCTCTTCTTTTCTTTCTTTTATTTTGTCAAGTCGAGATTAAGTAATTGTTGGAACCTAGCCGAATATTTTCCTCTCCATTAGAAGCCATAGCCAAGAATCCTCCATCTTTATTCTTCCTTTTCTTTTCTTTCCAATCTATCAAAAGCCGAATCTTTGAGGGGCTTCAAGCATAGGTCTTTGTCGAATTCTTCAAGGAGATCTTTGGGATTTACTAAGTGTCGACTACAAGGAAGGAGAAGTTCTTTTCCGATGGTACACCATAGCCGCGCGTTCCTAGTTATTCGGTGAGTTTTGGATTTAGAATCCACAAGGTAAGTGTCTATAGCATTCGGCCAAGGCCATGTTTGGTATTCTAGATCTATTTCTTATATGTTTTAAGAGCCGAAAACTAACTAGTTAGGAGTTTTGGTGGCTAGCCGATTTCAAGAAGAAACTCAGCAAGTTTCCAGGATTTGATTTTTAATCCAATCGGCCCAAGGTAAGTTTAAGTATACTAATCCTACTAGGATTTGGATTTATGGCCGAATGGCTTTTTATTAAATTAGTAAGTGATTAATCAAATGTAGGGATTAAGGATCTAAGCGGTAGATCAGATTTCGGGATTTCAAGGAAATTGTTAAGCAAATCAAGTGTGTACCCCACACTAACTTTTAATAAGATTGATGGTAATATGTAAAATATGCATGTTTATAAGAATGTGGCTAAGGTACCATAATATGGTACAAAGTACTCAGGTACGTTTCTTACTTCCACTAGGATTATGAAATATGTTATTTATAACATGTGAAAATTTATAAGAATGAGAATTTAAGTACGATATGCATGATATGAATAATATGGGTCATTCGGGATATATGAAAAAGGGGAAGTGAATGTGATGACTACGGTCTCACTATCTGAATATGGTGACTTCGGTCACATTATCTGAATGTGGTAACTTCGGTTACTTTATCTGAATGTGATGTCTCATGACACAATTATCTGGTGGCTATGCCACAAATTTTATATGGGCGATGAGCACGTCGACTGTAGCGACTGCCTTCGATGGTGTGTAGCGGATGGAGGGTCGACTTAGTAGTCCCCACGGTGTGACCGGCAGTGCGGGGTGTGTAGCGGATGGACAATCGGGTTTGGGTTTGGGAATGCATCATAACCTCGTATTCTATGTTTTGAATGTGTAATATGTGATATGCCCTGATTCTATTATGATTTAGTGTCGTGTACACATTGAGTCTGTTTGACTCACCCTGCTTGGGAACATTTTTAGGTGATGCAGTGATGGTGATGGACCTGACTAGAACTTGTGGTGGCCATGCTCAACATGAAGTTTATATTTTTGAGGACTCTTGAATTTATTTTAGTACTTTGAAATATTTTGGGAATTATTTGATGTAATAAGGCCATAAGGCCATAGTTGAATTACTTTACACTCATTTTTATTTATTATGATTATGAATTTTATCTATTAAAATTTAATTAAAATTTCTTTTAAACTAAACCCTAAATATTTTTTCACTTAAGATAAAAGGGATTTCAATATAAAACAAACCTGTTTTCAACACAAGCCCAACCCAAAACAATATTTTTCTTAAAATCACACAAGTTTTCCTAAGAATAAAAGAATTTTGAACCGGTTTACTTGAGGAACATACTAAATCTGGTCAAAGCTCGTGGGCCGGGTTTGGGGTGTTTCAATTTTCCACCCTTATTTACACCTACACTTACATCAATTCAGTGGAACAATTCATGGCATACTTAGGAAACCAAAACATCCACAATCATGGCCAAAATATTAGATCCACATACTAACCTCTAACATGCTTTAACATTATAATTTATCAATTCTAAAACCATGCAAGTTTCCACATTCATGAATGGTATCAACATATAAATATACTCATAACCAACATTAGTGTAACACCCCTCACCCATATTCAACGCCGGAATAGGGTTAAGGAGCATTACCAGACTTACAACTCAATTATACATACTATTAGCATACATTTCATCAATTCAAACATTTGTCAATCAACCTCAATCAATATGTCTCTATTATGAGCTTACAAGGCCCTAAACATGCTTTGGAAGTGGTTCCGGACTAAACCGATAACTTAAGAAACTTTCATGAAACTTTGAAAAATTTCTCAAAACAGGGGACAGACGCCCGTGTGGCCAGACCGTGTGTCTCACACGGCCACAAGACACGCTCGTGTCACAGGCCGTGTAAACATTCGAGAAGGAATCACATGGCTGTGTCCAAGTCCGTGTCCTACCCCGTGTCCAAACAAGTGAGCTTACTGACTTGGGTCACACGGCCAACACACACGCCCATGTGGCTAGCCCGTGTGCCCTTCGAAGTGGCCACACACACTCGTGTGACAGGCCGTGTGCTAGGCCATGGCAAACCTGTAAGGTATACTGACTTATGCCACACGGCCAAGTCACGCGCCCGTGTGTAAGGCTGCATGGAGCATACTGACTTGATTTTAATTTCAACACCAGAGGACACACGGCCGTGTTACATGACCTTGTGTCACACACAGCAGAGACACAAGCTCATGTCTCTGCCCGTGTGGACAAAAATAGGCTATTTACCAAGCCATTTTGCTACCATTTTACACATACCTAAACAAGCTCAAATAGTTCCATTTCAAGACACAAATAAGTTGCCAAAATTCATTAACCAAAGTTCAAATCATACCAATTCTTTACCATCAATATAAATCACAAATATACCAAAAATTTCCATATAATTTTATACCTAATTTACATATACCATTCAATTAACTAAACCATTCCAAACATGCAATATCCATTCAACCTCAATCACTCATTATAGGTCAATTACCTAACTCAAAATAATACCATTTGCACATTTATAAACAACATCAAATTCACCATCACAAGTCAACTCAAATGGCCTAAATACATGTTCATCAAACATACCAAAATGACTCAAGCCTATACATGCCATATACCATATATACACACTTCAAAAGTACCAAAATAGATGTCCGATAGTGTGATGAAGTCCTTGACGATCCCCAGATTCGAGCTAGCTTCGTAGAACTATAAAACATCGAAGATTAAACAAAGTAAGCTACAAAGCTTAGTAAGTTCGTATGTAAATATGAAATAATCTCAACAATCATTAACACTTCAAAATGGATAACATAATTAACATTTAAAGCATCAATCAATGAGCTAACATAAAGTTTAATCATATCATAACTCATAAGTCCTCAACTTCTTCTAACTCGTTACTAGAATAGTTTGCAGTATATATCTGTACTGATACATATCTATTTACCACCAACTCTACTACCAAATCACTTCGAGCTTATAATTGTTTACAATACAAATATTTTGATTTTCCGATGCCATAGTCCAACTATGGTCTTACATATACGTTGCCAAGGCCCTGCCGTGGTCTTACGTTCACATGCCATAATTCAGTTATGGTCTTTGTAACACCCTGAAAATTTGAGTAATTTATTTTCTATGTGTCCTTTGAGTAATTATTCTAGAAAGTAAAATTTTCTGATTTATTTTCGTGGTTAGTATAGTCCTGAAGAAGGGTTTAAAATTTTTTTTTTTTAGAAGGAATAATATTAATTTTGAGAATTTATGGAAATAGACTAAGTGGCATTGACACATAAATTAATTTAAGTGTCAATGTGTAGCATAAGATGAGTAGTTGGACAAGTGGTGATGGCGCATGAGCTAGTACATGGGGGTGAAGGTTCGAATCCCCTAAATAGCATCTAGGTGAATTTTATTTTTGATTTTTCCGCCCATGTATAGCAAGTGTCGGCCAAGAGCATATATGGAAGGTGTTGACTTGTTATTTTTGGTTAGAATATCAAAGGAATAAGGAAAATTTGAACTTAAGGAAGGGTATCAAAAGAATAAGGAAAATGTGAGGATATGAGGCATGAATCAAGGAGTTGTTTAAGGAAACAATATCTTGGCCTAAAGACCAAGCATATGGACGGCATTATGGCTAGGGGGGGGGAGCCGAATTTTGGTGATAGTTTGGCTAGGAAATTTTAGTCTTTGGTTTTGGTCATTTTGTTTAGTTTGTGCAAGTTTTGAAAATTCTCTCAAACTCTCTTTTCCTTGGCCGAAATTGTGCACTTGGTAAGCCTAGTTTCTTTTGTCAAATTGGTCATTTTTGTTTTACACTTTGGTGTCAATTTTGTGCCTTTCTCTTTGTGCCGATTTTACCAATACCTAAAGAGACCATTCTTTTCTTTTCTTCTCCCCATTGCCGATTATACATTGCTCTCAAAACTTATCTTTTCTTTCTTTTCTTTTCCATTCTATTTGGAAACCGAAACATCATCACCATCTCTCTCCTATTTGATTTCTTTCAATCGAAATTCTCTCCACCTACACTTTCATGGCGAATGTTAAAGTGCCTATAACCGATTTTATTTTCTCTTTTCTTTGTTTCTTCATAGCCGAATTCTTCTTAGATCCATATTATTCTCAAATCCTATCTTTTCGACGTGGAAATAGGTAAGAATCCTTTTCGCTTCGATTAGTTAATAGTGGTTATGGCGAATATTGATGATGGTTTGAAAGCTTTATTAGATCAAAATAAACGTTCCTTCTTTTAACGCTTATTTTGTTATACTTTTAGTGCTAAAACGGAAGTTTGGAATCAAGAAGTCGTGGGTGACAAAACGTTGGAATCAATTTTGTGGTAAGGAAATCATATCTTTAAAACCTTAGGATTATTTTGATATCATTGGATTAACGATCTTTGTCCTTGAAGACATTCAAAATAGGGAAGAAAAGGGCGGTGTTTAGCCTTCGGAAGAAGGAGGTTACATTATTCCCCTAAGTACAAGCAAAGGACTATTTCAAGAATCCGGGATTTTCCACAGGGTTGTGGACGCTCAACCGAGGAAAATCAATTGTTCAAGTCGTTCGTACTCGAACCATTATTTGTTCGTGGATTCGATTCGATTAGCGAACCATCGATCGGAGAAAAATCGCAAGTAGAAGTCTTACGAAAATCCGAGGGTAAATTTCTAGATCGCTATAGTTAGATCGGTTTTATTATAGATTATAGTGTTTTAATTAAAACAATACGTATAGGTGTTGAAGAGCGGGAAAGTTTAGTTCTCTCCATAACCAGGTGTGTAACTTCACACTCATTTTCGGGTTAGATTTCTAATCGTAAGTATTGCGATAAAATCGTGAAAGTGGTAAACTCGGAAATTATGTAGTAATTGATACTTTTGTGAAAATACATGAAAACGGTTAAAACCAAGAAATATGCGAAAAACTGTTAAATCGATAAAATGGGCCGATAAAACTCTAGTTCGATAAAATGGGCCGATAATACTCTAGTTCGATAAAATGGGCCGATAATACTCTAGTTCGATAAAATGGGCCGATAATACTCTAGTTCGATAAAATGGGCCGATAATACTCTAGTTCGATAAAATGGGCCGATAATACTCTAGTTCGATTAAATGGGCCGATAATACTCTAGTTCGATAAAATGGGCCGATAATACTCTAGTTCGATAAAATGGGCCGATAATACTCTAGTTCGATAAAATGGGCCGATAATACTCTAGTTCGATAAAATGGGCCGATAATACTCTAGTTCGATAAAATGGGCCAATAATACTCTAGTTCGATTAAATGGGCCGAAAATACTCTGTTTCGATAAATTGGGCTAAAATGGGCCAAAGTCACTAAACTACTAAATGGGCTAGTTGTTAAATTGTTTATATGAGCCTAATGAAGGGTTAATTGATAAGCCCACCGATGATATGGATTAATGAAAATCTGTTATATGATTATATTTGTTATATACGCATGATTGCATGGGGTGGGTTATATGAAGAGAAGAATGGCCAGTTGCCACAAATTTGGCTCATTGCCTTTAGTTGGTGGCTCTCGCCACAATATGGCTCAATGCCTCTAGTTCGGTGGCTCGCCACAAATTCGCTAAATGCCTCTAGTTCGGTGACAATGTCACAATCTAGTTCGGTGAGTGCACTACAAAATTATTTAAGGGCTTTAAGCCCATGATTGGTGTGTTTGGCGGGGTGGGTTGACTTGATCCCCACAGTGTGTTGGTTGGTACGGGGTGTTAGCGGATGGATACTAGGTTGGTTTGGGAAATTCATATTTCATGCATTCTTTTCTTTAAATTATGTTACTTTACGATGTATGGTTGAAATCGTTAATGGGCTCAAGCCCAAAGCATGATATCTTGACGATCCGCCTAAAAATGGTGGTAAGTGAGTTGCACATCGAGTTCTTTGTAACTCACCCAAATTTTATTAACCATTTCAGTGTAATGGAAATTGACGTGGACTTGGTAGGAGATGACTTGGTGGAGGCCATACTACAAACTTGGGTTTTAATAAACTATGACTTTACTTAAGTTTTTATTTTAATTGCTATTATTGGGTTGATGTAATAAGGCCTCTTATTATGTTTTATGGTTTTATTGTGTGGATGATTTAAATTTTATTTCTAAACTCTTAATATGGTTTTATCTTAAATATGTTAAGTTTTCTTAAGAACATTGGTTTTATAACAAAAGTTTTGTAGCACTATTTTATCTTAACCCTATGAAAATAAACGAATATATGATTGGTGTGACAAACCAAATCTTGTCTAAACGCATAGACCGGGTTTGGGGTGTTACATTTAGTGGTATCAGAGCTCAGTTCAAAACTCGGCTGTGGTTTGGGTTCAATAAAGAAATTTGTTTGAAAATAATTTCTAGAGTTTTGAGTAAAGGTAGTATGGCACCATGAGCATCCCGCGCCAAGTCAAGTAAGTATCTGTATACTGTATGTTTATTATCATTGTGATATGATTATAAGAAACACTCTAGAACTTCTAGTTTTATGTGTTAAAACCGTAGAGATTGAGACAATAGGATATTGATGCGAAAACACTCTATCTCTTTCATATCATAAGACATCGTTAATAAACAATTGAAATATTATTCGATTCATAAAACTCTTAATCGATTAAATCGAATTAGTCGCCATGAGCACTAGAGGACGTGGTCGTGGACGCGGTAGGCGTGGCCGTGGTAGAGGACGAGGTGTTAGGGGCGCAACTGATGTGCCGGGTTATATGTCGGAAATGGATGCACCTGCGTCACTCGAGAGTGAGACGGATCGCACGCGACCATATGGAAGAGGATAATGCCGTGACACGAGCAATGCCGCGAGTACTTGAAAGGGTCATTGGATCCGAGAATCGGACCAACCGCCGTGGGTCGACATCGGAGCGATCAAATCCAAAGTGAGCCGAGGTTTTCAGAGGTGTCTCGGTGTAGCTCCCAATGTCGCTGAATATTGGCTTGAGGCGAGAGAGCGAATTATGGACGATCTTGAGTGCACTTTGTGGAACAAAAGTTAAGAGGAGCGGTATCTTTGTTGAGAGACGAAGCTTACCAATGGTGGCTTACTATCCGAGATGGCATCGATGTCGCTTTAATTAATCGGGAATTTTTCAAGGCTTCCTTTCAAGGGAAATATGTGGGAACAAGCTATGTGGATGCCCGAAGGAAGGAATTCTTGAACTGGTGCAAGGAAATAAGACGGTGGCAAAGATATGAGGTCGAGTTCTTACGTTTGAGTCGCTATGCTCGAACGATAGTGGCAACGGACCATGAGGCGTTGTGTGCGCCGAGGACGGTTTGAAAGACGAGTTGCGGGTTACGATAGCCCCACAACAAGTTAGAACTTTTGCCGCTCTTGTGGAGAAGGCCAAGATAGCCGAAGAGGCTAAGAACTCGGAACGTCAAAATCGGGAGCAAATTCGAGGCAAGAAAGATCTCAAGCATTCGGGTTCTTCGAGAAGATTCTCAAGAGAGGCCGGAATGAGGAACCAGCTCAAGGAAGAGCACCGATGAGTCAGTAATCGTAGTCGGGATTGTCTTGAATGTGGGAAAAGACATTAGGAGAATGTTGGAGGAAAACGGGTGCTTGCTATAAATGTGGATCGACGGAGCATCAATATAGGAGTTGCCCTCGACGTATGGATACAACTCAAGAAGTTCGTACTATCGATGCACCACCGCAAGAGGAGTTCAAAGAACCACCGAGAGGGTCGGGGACCGTGTCGTCGTGGTGGTAATGGGGCGGACGTGGTCAAGGTGCAGCGGGTCGAGGCAATGGTCCTAGAGGCAACGCGGATGCAAGACAGCCAGGATTGGTGTATGCGGTCAGACGTCGTGAGGATGGCAATGCACCTGGTGTGATAACTGGTACGTTCTTCATTTCTGATGTACCCGTTATTGCCTTGATAGATATTGGTTCTACTCATTCGTACATTGCTAGCACCATAACTGGAGACTTGAAATTAGACTCTGAAATTTCCGATAAAGAGATGAGGGTGATTAGTCCCTTAGGTCAGTCGGTGGTGGTTAATAAACTGTTTAGAGACGTGCCCTTAGTTATTCAAGGAGAAACATTCTTGGCAAATTTGATGGAATTGCCTTTTGGCGAATTCGATATCATTCTGGGCATGGATTGGTTGGTTAAGCAGGGCGCAATTGGACCATCTTTGAAAAGCGGATGTTGATAAGAACTGCGGAGGATAAGGAGATAGTTATGATAGGCGAGCGGAGAAATTTCTTGACAAACGTGATTTCTGCGTTAAAGGCGGAGAAGTTGGTACGAAAAGGATATGGAGCATTTTTAGCATTTATTAGTGCTTTAGATGCCAAAGAGCTGTCAGTGGAAGATGTGAGAACGGTGAAGGAATTTTCGGATGTTTTTCCTGAAGAACTTCCTGGTGTACCTCCGGATCGGAAGTGGAATTTGGTATTGAGCTTTTGCCGGAATCGCTCCAGTGTCCATTGCTCCTTATAGAATGGCAAGAAGGAGTTGTTGAGCTTAAAGCCCAAATTCAAGAACCGCTAGATCGTGGTTTTATTCGACCGAGTGTGTCTCCGTGGGGAGCACCGGTTTTGTTTGTTAAGAAGAAG
The DNA here is from genome assembly GCA_025698515.1 of Gossypium sturtianum. Classification (NCBI taxonomy): domain Eukaryota; kingdom Viridiplantae; phylum Streptophyta; class Magnoliopsida; order Malvales; family Malvaceae; genus Gossypium; species Gossypium sturtianum. The sequence goes on along the minus strand of CM046953.1, from coordinate 61,172,306 downwards.
GATGGGTCAATGCGTATGTGTATCGATTATAGGCAATTGAATAAGTCGACGATCAAGAATCGGTACCCTCTGTAGAGAGGATTGACGACTGTTTGATCAATTGAAGGAGCTTCTGTTTTCTCCAAGATTGATTTAAGGTCGGGTTACCACCAGCTTAAGGTGAAAGAAGCGGATATTCACAAGACAAGCGTGTTCCAAACCGCTACGGACACTATGAGTTTTTAGTGATGCCGTTTGGGTTGACCAATGCACCACCGTGCATTTATGGATATGATGAACCGGGTCTTTCAACCATTCTTAGATCGGTTGTGGTGGTATTCATAGATGACATTCTGGTTTATTCGAGGAGCGAAGAAGAACATGACTCGCATTTGCGGATTGTATTGCAAGTGCTTGAGATAATCAGTTGTATGCCAAATTCGGTAAATGTGAATTTTGGTTAAGAGAAGTGACTTTCTTGGGTCATGTGGTATCACCAAGGAATAAGGGTGGATCCTCGGAAGATTGAGGCGGTATTGGATTGGAAACCACCGAAGTCGGTATCGAGATTCGGAGTTTCTTGGGTTTGGTGGATATTATAGGACGCTTTGTTGAGGGGTTCTCATTGATTCTTTGCACCTCTAACTAAGCTTTTGCGGAAGGGAGTGTTGTTTATATGGGTGATAAGCAGCAAGAAAGTTTCGGAGCGAATCAAGAAGGTTTTAGCAGAAGCGCCGTGATTGATTCAACTCGAGGTCGGGAAGGAGTTTACGTTTATTGTGATGCGTCACATACGGGTTTAGGCTGCGTATTGATGCAAAGTGGGAAAGTTGTAGCTTACGCTTCGTCAATTGAGACCGCACGAAGTGAACTACCCTACTCATGATTTGGAGTTAGCGGCAGTGGTGTTTGCCTTAAAGATTTGGAGGCATTACCTCTATGGTGAAAAGTCTATCATCTATACGGATCACAAGAGTCTTAAGTATCTTCTTACTCGAAGGAGTTAAACTTGAGACAACGAAGATGGGTGGAGTGTTAAAGGACTATGATTTCTCTATTGAGTATCATCCTGGAAAGGCTAATGTAGTGGCGGACGCATTAAGTCGTAAGGTGGTGGTATCGATTTGAGAGCTATGTTTGCCCATTTGAGTTTGTATGAGGATGGTAGTTTGATAGCGGAATTTCAAGTGAAGCCTATGTGGTTAGAACAAATTAAGGAAAAACAGATTTTAGATGAGAAGTTGAGACTTTTATTTCAAACAAGTGGAAAATGGTGAAATTGAGGATTTTGGAATAAATTCGTAAGGTGTATTGTGTTTTCGTGAAGGGTGCAGTATGCCTAAGGATTCAGATCTCGAGGCAAATGATTTTGAGGAGGCGCATAGTAGCCCTTATGCTATGCACCGGAGGAAATAAGATGTATCGGGATCTTCGTGAATGATATTGGTGGCACAGGTTGAAACGTGAGATTTGAGAATTTGTGGGAAAATGCTTAACTTGTCGCCAAGTGAAGGCGGAGCATCAATTGCCGTCAGTCTTTTGCAACCGATTAAGATTCCTCTTTGGAAATGGGAGCGGATAACAATGGATTTTGTTAGTGGGTTACCTTTAACACCTACTAAGAAAAATTTCATTTGGGTAATTGTTGATCGCCCGACGAAGATCGCTCATTTTCTACCAAGGCGCGCGGACTACTCGTCTGCGCGAAGTTGGCGAAGTCGTATGTATCCGAAATCGTGAGGTTGCATGGGGTACCAGATCGATTATATCGGATCGGGATCCTAGGTTTACATCTCGATTTTGGAAAGCTTTGCATGAAGCCTTGGGTACAAAGCTTAATTTTAGTACGGCTTTTCATCCTCGGACCGATGGTGATCGGAGAGAGTGATTCAGATTCGGAAGACATGTTAAGGGGATGTGTAATCGACTTCAAAGGTAGTTGGGAGGATTTTCTACCGTTAGCGGAATTTGCGACAACAACGACTACTAGTCTAGCATTCAGATGGCACCCTACGAGGCATTGTATGGTCGAGGTGTCGTTCTCCTATTTGTTGGGTGAGTTGGGTGATCGGCGATTGTTAGGACTCGAGATGATTTCAAACGGAAGAAAAAGTGAAAGTTATTCGAGCACGGTTAAAGGAAGCTTCGGATAGACGAGAAGTCGTATGCGGATCTCAAGCGTAAGGATATCGAGTATGCCGTAGGAGATCAAGTTTTCTGAAGGTCTCACCTTGGAAGAAGATATTGATTCGGGAAGAAGGGCAAGTTGAGTCCTAGATACATTGGACCATATCGTGTGGTGAAACGAGTTGGTCCAGTGGCCTATCGATTGAGTTACCTCCGAATTGAGCCAAATTCATAATGTTTTCCACGTGTCCATGTTGAGGCGCTATAGATCGGATCCTTCGCACATAGTACCAGGTAGAAGAAGTGGAGTTGAATTTGGATTTGTCTTTTGAGGAGGAACCGGTGGAAATCTTAGACCGAGACGTGAAGGTGCTAAGAAAGAAAGATCGTGCCGTTGGTCAAAGTGTTGTGGCGTAACCACGGAGTGGAGGAAGCTACGTGGGAGCCTGAGGATGCAATTCGGCAACAATACCCTCACCTTTTTCAGCGGTGTAAATTTCGAGGACGAAATTTTCTTTTAGGGGTAGAGTTGTAACACCCACGAAAATTTGAGTAATTTATTTTCTATGTGTGCTTTGAGTAATTATTCTAGAAAGTAAAATTTTCTGATTTATTTTCGTAGTTAGTATAGTCTGAAGAAGGGTTTAAATTTTTTTTTTTTTAGAAGGAATAATATTAATTTTGAGAATTTATGGAAATAGACTAGTGGCATTGACACATAAATTAATTTAAGTGTCAATGTGTAGCATAAGATGAGTAGTTGGACATGTGGTGATGGCGCATGAGCTAGTACATGGGGGTGAAGGTTGAATCCCTAAATAGCATCTAGGTGAATTTTATTTTTGATTTTTCCGCCCATGTATAGCAAGTGTCGGCCAAGAGCATATATGGAAGGTGTTGACTTGTTATTTTTGGTTAGAATATCAAAGGAATAAGGAAAATTTGAACTTAAGGAAGGGTATCAAAAGAATAAGGAAAATGTGAGGATATGAGGCATGAATCAAGGAGTTGTTTAAGGAAACAATATCTTGGCCTAAAGACCAAGCATATGGACGGCATTATGGCTAGGGGAGCCGAATTTTGGTGATAGTTTGGCTAGGAATTTTAGTCTTTGGTTTTGGTCATTTTGTTTAGTTTGTGCAAGTTTTGAAAATTCTCTCAAACTCTCTTTTCCTTGGCGAAATTGTGCACTTGGTAAGCCTAGTTTCTTTTGTCAAATTGGTCATTTTTGTTTTACACTTTGGTGTCAATTTTGTGCCTTTCTCTTTGTGCCGATTTTACCAATACCTAAAGAGACCATTCTTTCTTTTCTTCTCCCCATTGCCGATTATACATTGCTCTCAAAACTTATCTTTTCTTTCTTTTCTTTTCCATTCTATTTGGAAACCAAACATCATCACCATCTCTCTCCTATTTGATTTCTTTCAATCGAAATTCTCTCCACCTACACTTTCATGGCCGAATGTTAAAGTGCCTATAACCGATTTTATTTTCTCTTTTTCTTTGTTTTTCATAGCCGAATTCTTCTTAGATCCATATTATTCTCAAATCCTATCTTTTCGACGTGGAAATAGGTAAGAATCCTTTTCGCTTCGATTAGTTAATAGTGGTTATGGCGAATATTGATGATGGTTTGAAAGCTTTATTAGATCAAAATAAACGTTCCTTCTTTTAACGTTTATTTTGTTATACTTTAGTGCTTAAAACGGAAGTTTGGAATCAAGAAGTCGTGGGTGACAAAACGTTGGAATCAATTTTGTGGTAAGGAAATCATATCTTTAAAACCTTAGGATTATTTTGATATCATTGGATTAACGATCTTTGTCCTTGAAGACATTCAAAATAGGGAAGAAAAGGGCGGTGTTTAGCCTTCGGAAGAAGGAGGTTCTGTTATTCCCCTAAGTACAAGCAAAGGACTATTTCAAGAATCCGGGATTTTCCACGGGTTGTGGACGTTCAACCGAGGAAAATCAATTGTTCGAAGTCGTTCGTACTCAGAACCATTATTTGTTCGTGGATTCGATTCGATTAGCGAACCATCGATCGGAGAAAATCGCAAGTAGAAGTCTTACGAAAATCCGAGGGTAAATTTCTAGATCGCTATAGTTAGATCGGTTTTATTATAGATTATAGTGTTTTAATTAAAACAATACGTATAGGTGTTGAAGAGCGGGAAAGTTTAGTTCTCTCCATAACCGGTGTGTAACTTCACACTCATTTTCGAGTTAGATTTCTAATCGTAAGTATTGCGATAAAATCGTGAAAGTGGTAAACTCGGAAATTATGTAGTAATTGATACTTTTGTGAAAATACATGAAAAGCGGTTAAAACCAAGAAATATGCGAAAAATCGTTAAATCGATAAAATGGGCCGATAAAACTCTAGTTCGATAAAATGGGCGATAATACTCTAGTTCGATAAAATGGGCGATAATACTCTAGTTCGATAAAATGGGCGATAATACTCTAGTTCGATAAAATGGGCCGATAATACTCTAGTTCGATAAAATGGGCCAATAATACTCTAGTTCGATTAAATGGGCCGATAATACTCTAGTTCGATAAAATGGGCCGATAATACTCTAGTTCGATAAAATGGGCCGATAATACTCTAGTTCGATAAAATGGGCGATAATACTCTAGTTCGATAAAATGGGCCGATAATACTCTAGTTCGATAAAATGGGCCGATAATACTCTAGTTCGATAAAATGGGCCAATAATACTCTAGTTCGATTAAATGGGCGAAAATACTCATTTCGATAAATTGGGCTAAAATGGGCCAAAGTCACTAAACTACTAAATGGGCTAGTTGTTAAATTGTTTATATGAGCCTAATGAAGGGTTAATTGATAAGCCCACCGATGATATGGATTAATGAAAATCTGTTATATGATTATATTTGTTATATACGCATGATTGCATGGGGTGGGTTATATGAAGAGAAGAATGGCAGTTGCCACAAATTTGGCTCATTGCCTCTAGTTCGGTGGCTCTGCCACAATATGGCTCAATGCCTCTAGTTCGGTGGCTCTGCCACAAATTCGGCTAAATGCCTCTAGTTCGGTGACAATGTCACAATCTAGTTCGGTAGTGCACTACAAAATTATTTAAGGGCTTTAAGCCCATGATTGGTGTGTTTGGCGGGGTGGGTTGACTTGATCCCCACAGGTGTGTTGGTTGGTACGGGGGTGTTAGCGGATGGATACTAGGTTGGTTTGGGAAATTCATATTTCATGCATTCTTTTCTTTAAATTATGTTACTTTACGATGTATGGTTGAAATCTGTTAATGGGCTCAAGCCCAGCATGATATCTTGACGATCTGGCCTAAAAATGGTGGTAAGTGAGTTGCACACTGAGTTCTTTGTAACTCACCCAAATTTTATTAACCATTTCAGGTAATGGAAATTGACGTGGACTTGGGCCGGAGATGACTTGGTGGAGGCCATACTACAAACTTGGGTTTTAATAAACTATGACTTTACTTAAGTTTTTATTTTAATTGCTATTATTGGGTTGATGTAATAAGGCCTCTTATTATGTTTTATGGTTTTATTGTGTGGATGATTTAAATTTTATTTCTAAACTCTTAATATGGTTTTATCTTAAATATGTTAAGTTTTCTTAAGAACATTGGTTTTATAACAAAAAGTTTTGTAGCACTATTTTATCTTAACCCTATGAAAATAAACGAATATATGATTGGTGTGACAAACCAAATCTTGTCTAAACGCATAGACCGGGTTTGGGGTGTTACAGTCTTATTATCCGATTTGCCTTAGCCCAGCTATGGTTTTATTCAGCAACTCATCCACTTCAACCGTACATTTAAATTAAGTTCTACACATTTAACCATAGGATAAATACAATCTCAATACCATCCATCCATTGAATAAATACACATTTAAGTTCAAATAACGAACTTACCTCGTGTACAAAAATGACGAAATGGACCGACTATTCAATTACTTTGCTTTTTCCCCGATCTAAGTTCGAATTCCTCTTTTCTTGATTAATTACTCATGCAATTGCCGAAACCTAAAATAGCATCCATGGCTTCTTCTTTCCTCTTATTTTCGGCTATAGGATGAAGATGACACCAAAATTATAATTTTTGTTTTATTTATTATGACATTATTAATTAATTACAAATTTAACCTTAATTATAAACCATTTAAATCAACCATTTAATGTCCAAATATGTCCACTCATGTGTCAAATGGTAAAATTACAACATAAGGACCTCTAAATTAAGATTCCATAGCTATTGAATACCTTTAGCTAATGGAACTCCACTTTTACACTTTACGCGATTTAGTCCTTTTTATCAAATTGACCATTTAAGCGATAAAATTTCTTCACAAAATTTTCACACATACATGGTATCATGCTGTAAACATTAAAATAATAATAAAATAAATATTTCCACTTCAGATTTATTGTCTCAAAACCACTATTTCGATTTGACCAAAAACGGGCTGTTCCAACTCTCCCCCTTTGGGATTTTCGTCCCCGAAAATCCTACCAGTGAAAAGGTTAGGGTACTATTTTTTCACAGCTTTCTCGGGCTCCCACGTAGCCTCTTCGACATGGTGACGTTGCCACAAAACTTTCACTAAAGCTATGCGTTTATTTCTTAATTCTTTAACCTCTCGAGCTAGAATTCTGATCGGTTCTTCGTTATACGTCATGTCAGGTTGAATTTCAATCTCAAATGGAGAAATCACATGTGATGGATTAGATCTATACCGATATAGCATCAATACATGAAACACGTTGTGGATCTTTTCTAATTCTGATGGTAGAGATAGGCGATATGCTACTAGCCCTATTCTTTCAATGATTTCATACGGCCCGATGGATCTCGGACTCAATTTGCCTTTACGACCAAATCGAAGTATTTTCTTCCACGGGGACACTTTCAGAAACACTTTATCATCGATTTGAAATTCAATATCTTTCCATTTTAAATCCGCATACGATTTTTGACGATCTGAAGCTGCTTTCAAATAGTCGCGAATTACTTTCACTTTCTCTTCAGTTTCTCTAACAAAATCAACCCCGTGAATCTGTTTCTCGCTAAGTTCGGACCAATACAATAGTGTTTGACATTTACGACCGTACAATGCTTCATACGGTGCCATCTTTATACTCGACTGGAAACTGTTATTATATGCAAATTCAACTAGCGGCAAATATTTCTCCCAATTGCCTTCGAACTCTAAAACGCAACATCTGAGCATATCTTTGAGAATCTGAATTACTCTCTCAGACTGACCATCAGTTTGCAGATGAAAAGCTGTACTAAAATTGAACTTTGTACCCAAAGCTTCTTGCAATTTCTTCCAAAACCGCGATGTAAATCTCGGATCTCTATCCGAAATAATCGAACCTGACACCCCGTGTGTAACACCCCTAACCCGTAACCATCGCCGGTCTAGGGTTAAGAGGCATTACCGGACAGTCGGAAACTTTTATAAACATTTCGTAGCATAAAGTATATCATCTTCAAATCATAGCAGAACATAGGCATATAGTCCCTTAATGAGGTTTACGAGACCTTAAACATGCATTAAAAAGGGGTTGGGACTAAATCGGGATCATACAAGTTTTTTCGAAAATCAAACATTTTTTTTAAATTACAGAGGTCATATGCCTGTGTGGGCAGGCCGTGTGCCTTACACGGCCTCGGACACACCCATGTGTCCAAGCCGTGTCAAAACAGGGCATACATACTGACTTGTCCACACGTCCTGAGACACGCCCGTGTGCCTCACGCGTGGTCGACACTGACTTGCACCACACGGCCAGTCACACGCCCGTGTGTCTAGCCCGTGGTCGAGTCTGACTTGTTTTGAAATACAACCACGAAGGACACAGTCGAGCCACACACCCGTGTGCTCAACCGTGTGGCCAATTATAGGCCATTTACAAGGCCAATTTGTCACCCACACATTGGGTTATACCTATAAGCATTATACCAATTCAAATCATAACAAAATGACTATCCTTTCTAACCATTCAAGAACATATCAAGCATACCAACTTATGCAACATTTATCTCATTCTCATCACAACCATTTCTAAGTATAAACCATTCAAAACTTACCATTTCAATGTGTAACACCCCATACCCGAGTCCGAGGCTAAGACTGGATACAAGACATTACCATGCTTGGACTCACTTAAACATGTACTTACGGGCTGTAAAATTTTGTCCCGAAATAGAAACTCTTCTTTCTAGGTCAAAACATACATATCATGGGCCTATGAGGCCTTAAACACATATCCGTAACCTTTCAAAACTCATCTGAAAACTTTTACTCGAAGTAGGGACCACACGCCTGTGCAACTTGAAACACGCCCGTGTACTTCTGGACATGCCCGTGTCTTCCACCCGTGGTCGACACTGACTAGTTACACATGGCCTGGACACGCCCGTGGCCGTGACCCTAGCCCGTGTGCCAAACCTTAGTATTCTGACTTATCCACACGGTCTGTAAACACGCCCGTGTATATCAGCCGTGTGACAATTAAATTTCTAAGTGAAAAGTGCAGACTTCACACGGCCTTGGCACACGCCCATGTGCCAACCGTGTGTGTTACACGGCCTGAACCAACGGCCGTGTGATCTGCTCGTGGCCTATCCTAACTTCAAGTATAAAAGTGCAGGGTACGCACGGCCTAGACACACGCCCGTGTATCCAACCATATGGGCACTTAGAGGCTATTTACCAAGCCAATTGCCACCCTGAAATCGAGATCACATTCATACTCAATTCAATTACTCAAATTACTACATCTTTCATTGATATCTATAAACATACACACTTAGTCAAAGTTGGCCAATTTCTCTAGCCATATACAAAAAGGATAATGAACAAGATAGCCTATACTATGGCTCTTCTTAAAACATATACTCAAATGAAGTTTTTTCTATACATGCCATACTTAATAAAACAACTTGGCTATAACAAAATAGCGATTGATAGTGTGCTCCGAGCTCCGATGACGATGATCCACAAGATTAGCTTGGCGGGACTACATGGAAAGAAAGAGTGAAAGACGTAAGCATTTAGCTTAGTAATTTTGCATATAATGCACATAAAAACATACTTGCTTAAATTAAACCATTTGACATAAACAATGGTATCATAATTTCAGCTATAAAGCGTACTTGCTCATACTTGATTCTTACATATCTCATCATACTTACTAGTCTCATACTTGTGAGGTAAACAAAGTACCTGTATCACTTGTTCACATTGATCAACATACTTTGACATAATAATCATAATCTCTAATTTATCATTCATAACATGAATAATACTCATTTTTACTTGATAATAACTTTGCTTACTTAGCTTTCTTGTCATCTCATTTGAACTTAGCTCGTTTGCCCGATGAATTTATATGAATAATCGAGGATACTAAATCTCATCTCACATAACTCAATGCCAAAGCCATATCCTAGATACGGTCTAACATGGAATGTCTCATCTTGGTTTCGAGGCCATGTCTTGACATGGACTTATACGAAGTCTTTCTCGTGAGTTCCCTTGGGAACTTACCATTGCCATGTCTTGACATGGTCTTACTTGGTATCTTTGCTCATGAACTGGTCAATGCCGAGCCTTGGCTTGGGCTTACATGAAATTTCTTTCTCTTGATAGCTTTTCATTGCCAAGCTTGCCTTGGACTTACATGACATCTTTGCTTGGAGACTAACCAATGCCATGCCTTGGCTTGTACTTACATGGGTCTTCATCTCATAATAACTCTTCAATGCCAAGACTTGTCTTGGTCTTACATGATAACTTGCTTGATTGCTGATGCCATGCCTCGGCTTGGTCTTATACGGACTTTCTCATTTCATGTGGTAGATCGAGTATCCTAAGCTATTCAACTTCAATCGGGGCTTTTTCATGCTTGATCTGTAACACTCCAAACCCGGCCCATACGCCACGGCTGAATTTAGAATGCCACTGCGGAAAACGTTTGAAAAATATTTTGACTTAGAGTGAAAACATAAAAATTTATTGTCTTTAATAAAACATTGTATATTTATAAATCCAAATAAAATCAAGTTGTTACAAATTCTTGATTTGTAATTTTAACATATATCTTTAAGATATGAGTTGCTAAAAATATAACATATCCAAATAATAAAATTGTCAATCCTCTTTAAAACATAATAATAAACTTCAAAACCTTTTAAGTGGCCCCTATTACAATAACCAAATATTCACAAATTCTGAAAATATGTATAATATATATATAAAATAAGGAAAATAACTTCTGCATGGGCCACCTCGTATCCATTCCAACTCGGTCCAAGCTTTATGCATCACTGTAAGGTTTGAGAAAATTGGGTGAGTCACATGGACTCGATGCATAGTTATTACACATGTCCCCACATATGGGCTTGGCCCATATCCACGATCCACATACAAAATTATACAAAATGAAGCCCAACCCAACCTAGTTCCATCCATTACACCAACCCTCAGACACCCGCGCGCCCAAGGCCGTGGCTAATCCACCGATCACCTAAGTGATCCCACATAACTTACCTCTCAGCAGACTTGCTGCTCAAGGCCGTGGCTAAGCCATCGATCACATAAGTGATCCCACATATCAATTAATCCATGGTGATGCACACAGCTATCAACCGCCGAGATGGGCACCTAGCCAACACCTCCCTTGATGAAGCACATATCTAACATCAAGCGCCAATGTAGCACAAGGCTAACATCGGACCACGTACATAAAGTACACCCTTTCCTTCGATAGTCACATCCCAAGTCCCATGCATATATATATGTGTATCATGGAAACATATCACTTGAACAATAATGCATCACATGCCATCACATTTCATATATTCATCAATGATCATTTAATATCGTAATTCACTAACCTGAGTATTCGATCACCCACCACGGGTATTCACAATCTTAGCCCTTAATTTGGCTACCATTAACATCATATCACATATACATAAATATAACACATACACACAATCAAGAGATAGTGCGATAACTACGCACCTGCTTTGGCACAATCAATCAAATCCCGAAACCCACGTCTAACGATTTGCACTCCTACGATTGTTGAACTCCTTCCTACACAACCTAAGTTAGAATCGACTTTAAGTAATAATCCATAAGAATGGCCCTTGGCCGAATGCTACACTTACTTACCTTGAAGAATCGAATCCAAAAGACTCCTCTATGCGAGCACTTCACACTTTAAAACGAAACTAAGAGCAAGAGATCGATGGTATCACCCCTCGGAGAATCGACTTCAAGTCCCAAAGAGAAAGATTTGGCACTTGAATGGTGAAGAGAGAGAGATCATGCCAAAGTGGAGGAGTTGAATGCTAAGAGGATTCGGCTATGGTGTTTCTTAAAATTTCAAGCAAAGACAAGAGAGAAAGAGGCTATAGGGTTCAGCCAAGCCTTACCAAAGGTGATGACAAACTCGGCTATCAAAAGGAAAAGAAGGAGTTTGAGAAAGGAGATAGATTCGGCCAAACTAGCAAATAGAGAGAAGAGGAAAATGCTAGTGACCTTAATGATCTTTGAAGTTTCGAACACAAAACAAAGAGAAGGGAAACCGAAACTAAATGGCTTATGCACAAAAACGGCACTTAGATGGCATTAGGATTTTGGCACCACACTAGAGAAAGAAGAATAAACCCGAAAAGAAAACACCTAAACTCCTTAAGAGAAATTCGGCTACTCCCCTCTACTCACAAAACCGAAATGGTCATCAAAGAAATCCCCCTTGGCCATCCAACTCACATATTCATCACAAATCCCACAATTTCCTCTTTATTTCCTCCTAATCCTATTCCTTCCAAAAATTCGCCAACTCCCCTAGTCCATGAAACCATCCATGTTCATGGACAAAATGCCATAGAAGAGTTTCCAAAACAACACTCCATAATCCATGCCTTTTGTCCCCTCATTATACCATAATTCCTTGATACCATACCATAAATAAGTACTTGCCTTATTCCTTAGTCTACTATCCATAAATAACAAAGTCCATCCTTACCATAAGTAAAATTTGACCAACACATGCCATACAAAAATTAAAAGTCACCTTAATGTCATCCATGGATTCGAACCTAAGACCATTAATACACTCCACACTCCACTTGCCACTTTACCAATTGACTCATTGTGATTAAAACCTCAAACTAATTTTCTCAAGGCCAATTTTGCTTAGCTCCCCTTCTAAGAATAAAAATCTAATATTTTTCTAAGGCATTCCCTTACATTCTAAAATTCTAAAAACCTTTAAAACATATTCATACACACACTAAGCCCACTATCACTTGAATTATGCATAAACGCATAACCCTAAATATAGGATATTACAGTTCTACCCTCCTTAAAAATAATTTCGTCCTCGAAATTACTTACTAACGAACAATCGTACATCCTAACTCACCACACTACGCTATCGCTGCGCACTCGATCTTAATAAAACTAACATACTTTCTACTAAATCTTGAAATCCCCGACTGCACTCCAATCTGGTTCCGTCACAAACCATTCTCGCCTCTACCACGTCTTCTAGAACTCATATCTACGATCGCGCTTTTTAACTGGATTAGAAAGTTTTATGCATTAATACTTTTGGTTCCACCGTTTATCCGCATGAACAGTTTTTATGAAAAGGAGTTTAATAGTGGTTCTTTCGATCAATCAAAGTTTTCATCTCAAGTTCACTATTCTAATTCAGAGAATCACATCCATTCGTAACGCTCAACACACTATTATGGGCATCTTTGTCCATTCCCAACCCAAGGGTAATTTCGTCATTTTTCTTATAGGGTATTTTGGTAATAAATCGGGGTCAACTTAAAATAATCTTGACAAATCAAAGGCATTCTAGAATTTTCAAAACTCGAGGGTATTTTAAAAGTTTTTTCCAAATCAAGGGTATTGCAGAAATTTGTAAATCGGGTTATTTTAGTAATTTTGTAAGTTAGGGGCAATTTCGTAAATTCTTCCCAAATCAAATTTCATAAAATAGAGATTTTTAATATTTTTGCAAGGTAGGAATATTTTAGTAAAAGTTATGGTAGTATGGAAATTTCAAAAAAATTCAAACCTGTGGGCATTTTAGTAATTTCACAACTGGGGGTATTTAGGTAATTTTGCCAACCTGGGATAATTCGAAAAATTGTGTTTCTCAAAATCTAATCTAGTATTTTCAAATCAAAGAGGGTAATTTGGAGATTTAAAAAAATTAAGGTTTTTGAAAATAGTAAGGCTAGTTCCTTTCGGGTTTTAATTATCGGTTTAGCTAGGTGAATAAGTCCTCTTGGTTAGGGTGAACCGTAGCTACGCACCAGGTAGGATTCGAATAAAGAGGAGGTGAGTCGCTAGGACTACTTAAATACCAAGCTCTTACTGAATCCACTCCTAGACATGCGTACAACAGTTGCCACACCTTAACTCGGCGACTTAATCACAAGTTTATTTGATTGTTCTTAAGTCTTATGCATGTGTTTGAGTGCACTAGCCCTACGGTCCAATAGTACTAATATTCTAATCTACGAGCCCAAATAAGCCCATAACATTCACATATATAAATCACTTCAATAGTCAGAGGTACTTACCTGGTGGACTTCGGGTTGGAGATATAGGTGCCATGCCGTAATAAACTGAAAAATTTATGAAAGCCCAAATCTTTGAAAAGCCCATCTAAAAAAATGTTTTGGGCCCAAAACCTCAAAGCCGAGTTTTGAACTGGCTCGATACTAAATCAGTAACACCCCAAACCCGCCCATACGCCACGGCCGAATTTAGAATGCCATGCATGAAAACGTTTGAAAAATATTTTGACTTAGAGTGAAAACATAAAAATTTATTGTCTTTAATAAAACATTGTATATTTATAAATCCAAATAAAATCAAGTTGTTACAAATTCTTCGATTTGTAATTTTAACATATATCTTTAAGATATGAGTTGCTAAAAATATAACATATCCAAATAATAAAAATTGTCAATCCTCTTTAAAACATAATAATAAACTTCAAAACCTTTTAAGTGGCCCTTATTACAATAACCAAATATTCACAAATTCTGAAAATATGTATAATATATATATAAAATAAGGAAAATAACTTCTGCATGGGCCACCTCGTATCCATTCCAACTCGGTCCAAGCTTTATGCATCACCTGTAAGGTTTGAGAAAAATTGGGTGAGTCACACAGACTCAGTGCATAGTTATTACACATGTCCCCACATATGGGCTTGGCCCATATCCACACAGTCCACATACAAAATTATACAAAATGAAGCCCAACCCAACCTAGTTCCATCCATTACACCAACCTCGGCACACCTGCCGCCCAAGGCCGTGGCTAATCCACCGATCACCTAAGTGATCCCACATAACTTACCTCAGCAGACTTGCTGCTCAAGGCCGTGGCTAAGCCATCGATCACATAAGTGATCCCACATATCAATTAATCCACGGTGATGCACACAGCTATCAACCGCCGAGATGGGCACCTAGCCAACACCTCCCTTGATGAAGCACATATCTAACATCAAGCGCCAATGTAGCACAAGGCTAACATCGGACCACGTACATAAAGTACACCCTTTCCTTCGATAGTCACATCCCAAGTCCCATGCATATATATATGTGTATCATGGCAACATATCACTTGAACAATAATGCATCACATGCCATCACATTTCATATATTCATCAATGATCATTTAATATCGTAATTCACTAACCTGAGTATTCGATCACCCACCACGGGTATTCACAATCTTAGCCCTTAATTTGGCTACCATTAACATCATATCACATATACATAAATATAACACATACACACAATCAAGAGACAGTGCGATAACTACACACCTGCTTTGGCACAATCAATCAAATCCCGAAACCCACGTCTAACGATTTGCACTCCTACGATTGTTGAACTCCTTCCTACACAACCTAAGTTAGAATCGACTTTAAGTAATAATCCATAAGAATGGCCCTTGGCCGAATGCTACACTTACTTACCTTGAAGAATCGAATCCAAAAGACTCCTCTATGCGAGCACTTCACACTTTAAAACGAAACTAAGAGCAAGAGATCGATGGTATCACCCTCAGAGAATCGACTTCAAGTCCCAAAGAGAAAGATTTCGGCACTTGAATGGTGAAGAGAGAGAGATCATGCCAAAGTGGAGGGAGTTGAATGCTAAGAGGATTCGGCTATGGTGTTTCTTAAAATTTCAAGCAAAGACAAGAGAGAAAGAGGCTATAGGGTTCAGCCAAGCCTTACCAAAGGTGATGACAAACTCGGCTATCAAAAGGAAAAGAAGGAGTTTGAGAAAGGAGATAGATTCGGCCAAACTAGCAAATAGAGAGAAGAGGAAAATGCTAGTGACCTTAATGATCTTTGAAGTTTCGAACACAAAACAAAGAGAAGGGAAACCGAAACTAAATGGCTTATACACAAAAACGGCACTTAGATGGCATTAGGATTTCGGCACCACACTAGAGAAAGAAGAATAAACCCGAAAAGAAAACACCTAAACTCCTTAAGAGAAATTCGGCTACTCCCCTCTACTCACAAAACCGATATGGTCATCAAAGAAATCCCCTTGGCCATCCAACTCACATATTCATCACAAATCCCACAATTTCCTCTTTATTTCCTCCTAATCCTATTCTTTCCAAAAATTGCCAACTCCCCTAGTCCATGAAACCATCCATGTTCATGGACAAAATGCCATAGAAGAGTTTCCAAAACAACACTCCATAATCCATGCCTTTTGTCCCCTCATTATACCATAATTCCTTGATACCATACCATAAATAAGTACTTGCCTTATTCCTTAGTCTACTATCCATAAATAACAAAGTCCATCCTTACCATAAGTAAAATTTGACCAACACATGCCATACAAAAATTAAAAGTCACCTTAATGTCATCCATGGGATTCGAACCTAAGACCATTAATACACTCCACACTCCACTTGCCACTTTACCAATTGACTCATTGTGATTAAAACCTCAAACTAATTTTCTTAAGGCCAATTTTGCTTAGCTCCCCTTCTAAGAATAAAAATCTAATATTTTTATAAGGCATTCCCTTACATTCTAAAATTCTAAAAACCTTTAAAACATATCCATACACACACTAAGCCCACTATCACTTGAATTATGCATAAACGCATAACCCCTAAATCTAGGATATTACATGATCTCATTAATTTCTTTGTTTAACATAACATTAAACATTTTCATAATAATATGGTACATTATAGTAAGCAATTCAATGACATAAATCATAAAGCTTAAAAATCATACAAACTTACCTCGATATACAAAATGTATGTAGACATACAATTTAGCCCTCGACTTTGTTCTTGCCTCGGTTTCGATCCGGGCTTCATTTTTCTTGATATATAATCATAAATAGATCATTTAATACTCACATTGACTAAATTGACCCTTTACTCATACTTGGGAAAAAATTACTATTTTGCCCCTATACTTTCTCATATTTGCACTTTTGCCCAAAGGCTCGTAAAATGAATCTCATTCAACTTTCTTAAACTTCATGCTTAGCTGATTCATTTTCTCTACTATAGCAATCATCAATTCCCATTATTTCTAATAGGTATGACCAATTTCATAATTTTTACAAACTAGTCCTTACTAGCATTTTTCATGAAATTCACTTAGAAAAAGATGTTTATCTAACATCAAACTCTCATAAACTTCCATAAAATATCATTTTACAAGCATGTCACTCTTGAGTAGATTTTTGAACATGCATCTTAGCTTATTTTATAGCTAAAAATAGCTAATTCATAATACGAGAACTTCAAAAACACGAAGAATATTAAAAACGGGGCTAAGATGAACTTACTAGCAAGCTTGAAAGATGAACAAACCCTAGCTATGGGTTCTTGGAAAATTTCGGCAATGAGGAAGAAGATGAATGAAATTTTTATCATCTTTTTCCCATTTTAATCATTTAAATGGTAAATGCCTAAAATGCCCTTCTCTTTAAAAATTTCTATTTTACTAACTCATGTCCATTTTTGTCCAAAAATTATAATTTGGGAAAATTGCTATTTAAGGACTCATAATTAATATTCTAAAGCTATTTCATACAAAAAGCTTCTAGAAACTCATATTTTACAACTCTTGCAATTTAGTCCTTTTTGGACCAAACAACTTCAATTTAACGAAATTGCTTCATGAAACTTTCACACTAGCATGCAAACATGGCATAAACCTTAAAACTCATGAATTTACCTCGGACTGGTGGCCTCGCACCACTATTCCGACTAGGCTCTAAATTGGGCTGTTACAATTCTCCCCCTTAGGGATTTTCGTCCTCGAAAATCTTACCAGCAAATAGATTTGGATACTGGTTTCTCATGATTTCTTCTGGTTCCCACGTCGCTTCCTCTATCCCATGTCTTTGCCACAATACTTTTATTTCTTAGCTGTTTGACTTCCCGAGCCAAAGTCTTAACTGGTTCTTCACCATAAGTCATGTCGGGATGAATCTCTATCTCTGACGGGGTAATTACATGTGAAGGATCTGACCGGTAGCGTCTCAACATTGACATGTGAAATACATCATGTATCTTTTCTAACTCTGATGGCAGAGCCAATCTGTAAGCTACCGGTCCAACTTTCTCGGTAATCCCATACGGTCCAATAAAACGTGGACTCAACTTGCCTTTTCGGCCAAATCTGAGAACTTTTCTCCATGGTGATACTTTCAAGAAAACTTTATCTCCGACTTGATACTCCATCTCTTTTCTTTTTAAGTCCGAATAGGACTTCTGTCTGTCTGATGCAGCTTTTAAACATTCTCGTATCACTTTCACTTTCTCTTCAGCTTCTCTAACCAAATCAACCCCATGAATTTGGTTTTCCTTGAGTTCTGTCCAAAATAAAGGCGTTCTGCACTTTCGCCCATATAGAGCCTCATAAGGCGCCATCTTTAAACTCGACTGAAAACTATTATTGTAGGCAAACTCTACCAATGGGAGAAACTTTTCCCAACTACCTCGAAATTCAAGAATACAACATCTTAGCATATCCTCGAGTACTTGAATTAACCTCTTCGACTGATGTAACACCCCAAACCCGGTCAAAATGCTACGACCGAATCTGGCATGTCATAGAAAAAAATGTTTTTGGAAAACGAGTTGTCGTCTAAATGTTGAAAAGAAAAACCTTTGATTTTATAAAACCCGAGTTGTGTGAAACCAGTGGTTAAAATTCTTTCAAAACTTAGTTTTAAAGAAGACAGTGTTACCTTGTTATTATTGCGTGTTTTATAAATACCCGACGGTAAAAATTTTGGAAATCCCGAGAATTCGTTAAAATTTTGAAAACGTCCACTTTACGAGTTTATTAGGCATGTCTTTAGTGTTTAAACGTCGGTTTTTTTAGAAATGTAACAAAATCACTAACCCCAAAATAAAAATTTAGATGGCCTTATTACATAACTGAAATCCAAAATAATCATTAAAGTAAAAACCCGAAATATTGAGCATGGCCACCTCGAGTCCATTCCGGCTCCACTTTCACGATCTAGGAATTATCTGCAAAATGTAATGGAAGGGGTGAGTCACCGAGACTCAGTGTATAAATCCCCATCCCTAAAGATGTTAAGCTCTCACACAGTTTCATATGCAACATGTATGTCATGCAATCCATCCAACCTATCCATCCGAACACCCAATTCTACCCCTTGTGGCACCTAGCCACTAGTGGTACCTAACCACTGGTGACCGAAGTCACAAATAATCATGTGTGGGGCCAACCCACTCTTGGGTACCTAACCACTGGTGACAATACCTTATATCGACATGTGGGGCCAACCCACTATGGTACCAAACCACTGGGACGGGTCACAGAAATAAGTTTATGTGGTACCTAACCACTGGTGGTTCCAAACCACTAAGACTTAGTCACAAAATATTAATATGTAGGGCCAACCCACGTGTGGTACCTAACCACTGGTGACAGTCTGATAATCATACCTTCCCCCTCCTCTCATCATACCCATACTCATGAACATGCTTTTTAATACAACATCATCATGCTTAACATTTAGGAGTAATCAAATATGACATATGCAGATTTAACAGAGACAATTAACGTTAGCCACCAAAATGGACTTACCCGGAGTCCTTGCTTTTATCCACAAGGGTAACTTATCGATTCCTCTGGTCATTTCGGCTTTTTGATGATCATAAATAATAAAGACATTAAACATATGAAGTGTGTAAGAGTTACACATCCGATTACTCGTGAAACCACGCTCTCACGCCGACACTATCGCGTTAATCGACACCACCGCTATCTGTCTACTACCTTGCTCAGATGCCGGCCTACAACCTGGTGGCCAATCACGAACCGCAGACACAACCCTCTTCTTAAACTTAGGGGCTGGGTTTACAGATCCAACCCCTCCTACCGCTTGGCTGGCATTAGAGTCCATGAACACACCTTGATCACTAAACGGATTAAAGCAACGAAATTAAATCTAAGAGGTTAATGTAACTCGTAGAGCGAAAGCCCTTACCTAGATCAATAAATCCCGAGGCTTCAGGCTCGATTTACAAACCAACTGAATCCTGAGAGTCCAAAAGAAAGCATCAACACCCCACCTACATTCGGCCAAACATCAAATAGAATTGGGTCTCTACCTTCGGCACTTAGCGCAATAAGAAAAGATTGAATCGGCAGGGACACTTACCACAACACTAGCAGAATCGATTAGGAGTAGAGGAGAATAGATAACGGCGATCCGCTGTTACAAGAACCGAAGAAATGATTATGAAAGCCAAAGGAATTCGGCTACTAAAAAACTACCCAAAACAGATGTCAAATCCCGACTTTTCTTCCTATAGAAAATGATAGAGAAAAGGGAAAGAGAATGGGAGAGAGTTAGGGAGATTCGGCCAAAGGCCAAGAACTTACCCAAATGCCGAAAGCGTTCCACTATGCAAAGAGAAAGATGGAAACGAAGGGTGATCCTTAACAGATGATATTCGGCCAAACGCTAAAAGAGAAAAGAGAAAAGTTGATGGGTTTTCGGCAAAGGTTGAAGCTTCAACAGGTTTTGGCTGACAAGAAAAGAAGAGATGCAAAGAAGAAACGAGGAATGGGGTTTGAGGTTTCGGTTCTTGAGGAGATTCAGAGAAAACGCAAAAGAGAGAAACTAAGGTGAAAGGAGGGTTCGACTTTGATGCTCAGAGACAAGGGAAATGGACGAAAATGAGGAGTAAAGGAACTTAGAAGACCATTTTGGATTTGGGCAGATGAGAGAAAAGAAGAGAAAAACAAAATACAAAGTTTGAGATGTGAGAGTGGTTCAATTTCGGCACAAAAGAAAAATAAAAAGAGAAAACCCCAAATGCTCCCTACTAGCCGAATGCTCACCCCTCACCAAAGCCAACTTACCACATTCGCCACCCTCTAAGCAACACTCAACCGAATGCCCAACCCTCTTCCAACTCTTTTGAAATTCGGCTAACACACCTCCCACTTCAATCCCCTTTTCTCTCATTGTTTTTCTCCTGCCACCTATTCAAATCTGTTTGAATGCTTCAAACTCCTCAAATTTCTCTCCACCACCTATTTAAATATGTTGACTCCTTCAATGATCATCCACGAGTCCATCCCGAGTACAACTCCCCGATCTTGGCGCAAAAAAATAATAAGGTAAAGGAAATTCCCGCAGCTCGAACCAAGGCTCCATCCACCCACATGAGGCGTCACTCCCTTGCCTCTTAAGTGGCGCCTCCTTGCCACTTTACCAAGGCACTTCTTGTGTCAAAGCTCACCACCAAGCACCCTTAACACCTGACCCAAGCATCTCCCCCTTCCAGGTGCCCAAAAATAAATTTTTTTTTGCCAAAGCTCAGGCCTACCCCTAGCTCATGCCCGGACCCCAAAACACCTTAAACTAGCATAACAACCATACTATACACATGCACACATATATAAATGCAGAGAGGCCCGATTTAGGATGTTACTGGGTTCTACCCCTTAAAAATAATTTCAGCCTCGAAATTACTCGGTCAAAAGAGTTGAGGCTATTCTTTGCCGTGATCACATCCTCCTGCTCCCACGTGGCCTCTTCTGTTCCATGATTCTACCATAATACCTTCACCAAAGGAACTGATTTCCTGCGCAAGACTTTGACATCCCGCTCCAAGATATGCACTGGTTCCTCCTCAAAAGACAAACTGGCTCACTTTAATCTCCTCCATGGCATAACATGAGACGGATCCGAACGATAGCGTCTAAGCATGGAAACATGAAACACGTTATGGATCTGACTCAATTCTGATGGTAACTCGAGCTGATAAGCTACTAGTCCCACACGCTTCAACACTCGATAAGGGCCCGATAAACCTAGGGCTCATTTTTGCTTGCTTCCGACCAAATCTCAAGACTTTCTTCCACGGCGACACCTTCAAAAAGACCTTGTCACCCACAAAGAAACTCTATATCCTTCCGCTTAAGATCGGCATAAGATTTCTGCCTGTTCGAAGCTTCCTTCAGACGAGCTCGAATCAGCTTAACCTTATCCTCTGTTTCGGCGACCAACTCTGGACCCAACAACTGACGCTCGCCCAACTCTATCCAACACGTAGGGGTACGACACTTCCGCCCATATAACGCTTCATACGGTGCCATTTGGATACTTGCCTGATAACTATTGTTGTACGCGAACTCCGCCAACGGTAGAAATTCTTCCAGCTACCTCAAATCCAAAACACAACCCCTCAACATACCTTCCAAAACTGGATTACCTCTCTCGATCGCCCATCCGATCACGATGAAATGCCATAATGAAATCCAACCTTGTACCCAATGCCTGATGCAATGCTTTCCAAAACCTTGACGTGAATCTAGGATCCTATCTGAGATAATCGACACTGGCACCCCATGTAGTCTCACGATTTTTGCCACATACAACTTAGCCAACCTTTGAAGTGAGTAATCAATCCGAACTGGTATAAAATGAGCAGACTTTGTCAGACGATCAACAATTACCCAGACCGTATCCTTCTTGCTAGGCGTAAGGGGTAGCCCACTGACGAAATCCATCGTGATCCTTTCCCATTTCCACTACAGAATTTCTACCGGTTGCAACAGACTCGAAGGTAACTGATGTTCGGCTTTGACTTGCTGGCACGTCAGACACTTACTTACAAATTCTGTCACTTTTCGCTTTAGACCCGCCACCGTAATCGTTTCCGCAAATCCCGGTACATCTTACTACCTCCAAGATGCATAGCGTATGGGCCGCTATGAGCTTCTGAAGAATCTTACGCCTTAACTCTACATCTCTTGGCATACAAACTTTCCCTTGGAAACATAACACTCCATCGCTACTCAAGCTATACCCCTCTAATCCACCATTCTGCACGTGCAAATACCAAGCACTTAAGACGTCATCCACTAACTGTTTTTCCTTAACCTGGTTTACCCATGTCGACTTCACTTGCAGTTCTGCTAATAGACTTCCGTCATCATACAGACTAAGGTGGGCAAACATGGCTCTTAAATCTGCTACCACCTTGCGGCTCAACGCGTCAGCCACTACGTTAGCCTTACCCGGATGGTACTCAATCGAGCAGTCGTAATCCTTCAACAGCTCAATCCACCTTTGCTGCCTCAAATTCAATTCATTCTGAGTGAGCAGGTATTTCAAACTCTTATGATCCATGTACACTATAGACTTCTCCCCATACAAGTAATGTCTCCAAATTTTCAGGGCGAAAACCACTGCAGCAAACTCCAGATCATGCGTCGGGTAATTCACTTCGTGGGGTCTCAATTACGGAGAAGCATATGCTACTACTTTCCCCTCTTGCATTAGCACACATCCCAGACCAGTATGCGATGCATCACAATAGACCGTAAACTCCTTCCCCGCTTCAGGCTGAATCAAAATCGGAGCTTCTGTCAAAATCCTCTTTAACTTCTCAAAACTCTCCTATTGCTTGTCTGACCACACAAACGGAACCCCTTTCCTTAACAATTTGGTTAACGGCACTGCAATCAAGGAAAACCCTTCCACAAACCTTCTCTAGTACCATGCTAAACCCAGAAAGCTCCGAATCTCTGCTACAGGCTTAGGTGATTTCCAGTCCAACACCGCTTCAATCTTCAGAGGGTCTACACTAATCCCCTCAGATAACACCACATGACCCAAGAAAGTAACTTCCCCTAGCCAGAATTCACACTTACTAAACTTTGCGAACAACTGCTTCTCCCTTAGAATTTGCAAAACCACACGCAGATGTTCATCATGCTCCTCCTCAGACTTCGAGTACACCAGAATATCATCTATAAACACAGCAACGAACCGATCCAAATACGTTTGAAAAACCCGATTCATCATATCCATGAACGCTGCTGGCGCGTTAGTCAATCTGAACGGCATTACCAAGAACTCATAGTGCCCGTAACGCGTACGAAACGTCGTCTTATGGATATCTGCCTCCTTAACCTTAAGTTGATGATACCCCGACCTCAGATCTATCTTAGAGAAGACTGATGCTCCCTTAAGCTGGTCAAACAGGTCGTCTATCCTCAGCAATGGGTACTTGTTCTTAATCGTCAACTTATTCAGCTGACAGTAATCTATACACATTCGCATCAATCCATCCTTCTTTTTAACAAAAAGCACAGGTGCTCCCCAAGGAGATACACTAGGTCGGATAAAACCCCGATCTAACAGCTCCTGAATTTGTGCTTTCAGCTCCACCAACTCCCGGCGCCATCCTATAAGGGGCAATAGACACTGGCGCGGTTCCAGGTAGCAGGTCTATACCAAACTCCACTTCGCGATCCGGAGGCAGCCCCGGAAGCTCTTCTGGGAACACATCGGTAAATTCCTTCACCGTTCAGACATTCCCCCCAGTTGATTCCTTGGCCTCCAATGCACAAACATGAACCATGAACGCCTCACATCCCTTCCTCACCATTTTCTCAGCCTTCAAGGCGGATACCACATTGGATAAGTAATTCCTTCTTTCACCTATCATCACCACCTCTTCACCCTCAATAGACCTCAACACCATGCGCTTGGCTACACAGTCCAGACTTGCTTGGTACTTCACTAGCCAGTCCATACCCAAGATCAAATCGAACTCCCCAAATGGCAGTTCCATCAGATCAGCCAAAAATACTACCCCTTGAAGTTCTAGAGGTACCTCCTTATACAGTTTATCCACTACTACAGAGTGACTTAGAGGGCTAATTACAGTCATCTGCCTAGAAGAAACCTCATAGGCTAAGTTCATAGTTCCCACTATACCAGCAACATAGGAGTGCGTCGAACCAACATCTATCAAAGCAGTATAAGGCAATCCAAAAATTAAGAACGTACCAGTTATGACGTCCGGTGCGTCGCCCTCCTCTCGACGCCGCGCTTCATAGACCAACCATGGCTGTCTTGCATCAGTATTTCCGGCACCTCTACCCGGTGCCTCATGACCTCATCCGTTACTGTTACCACCCCTGGCTGATCCTCGACCCCTCTGCGGTTGCTGACCATCTCTCCTGAATTGTGTACGTCCTTGACCCTCAAACTAAGTCCTAGCTGACCTCCGCGGATAATCCCTTATCCGGTGATCCATCGACCCACACTCGAAGCACCCTCTGTTTCCTGTCCAACACTCTCCCGAATGAGGCTTCCCACATCGAGCGCCTTTGTGGCGGCCATCGAGTAGCAAAGAGCGAGCTTTGCAACTTGACTCAATCCGCCAAATCTAACCCTTTTCGAGGATTCCCAGCAGCAGACACGATGGCCCAAAACTCCTCTTATCCCTATTCACGTTTCCGATTCTACCTCTCGGTCCGTTTCACCTCCTCACTATCTTGGCCTTCTCCACCGGGACAAGAAATTCTCTTTCCCATCGTGGAGCAATCAACACTCGCAGCTCATCTCTCAGCCCGTCCTCAAATCTGACACAGCGCTTATGTTCCGTAGCCACGATACCCCGGGCATAACGGCTCAACCTTAAGAATTTTCGCCTCATATTCGAGATCTTGACTTACTCCTCCGGACCAGATTCAAGAATGCCTGCACTGCGCATCTATATAACTAGACCCGACGTACTTCCTCTGGTAAGCTGCCTTAAAGAAATCACAAGTGATATCATCGACCATCGCACCATCCCTGACTATGAGCCACCACTGATAAGACTCATCCCGGAGAAGAGACACTATCCCTTTCAAACTTCTCCTCGGTAGTAAAGTCCAAATCGTCCATTATGCACTCGGTTGCCTCTGCTTGATGACTCGTTTGTGTTGGGAGTTACACCGAAATACCCCTAAATACTTACGCTCCATTAGCTCTGAGTCGTTCGGATACGCATTACGAGCCCCGTTCCAACGCTCGCACAGCAAAGACTCTCTCTCGGGACCCGTAGCATCGCTGTGACATCGCTGCGTCATCACCACCCGTCGATCACGAAATTTCTGCGCCCATTACGGCGGCGGCGGCACCTCATTGTCCGATCCATGACCAGACCTTACTCGTTCCGACACAGTAATCCTACCCCTACCACTTCCACGTACATTACGCCCACGTCCTCGAGTGCTCATGACTAGCGTTCACATCTTAATGTGATTTAAGAATTTTATGAGTTAGCTTTCTTCCACTATTTATTACGGCACAGTCTTATGAGAAATTTATTAGAGTAGTTGTTCCCGCAAGTTCATACAGTCCTACGACTTCAGTTTCTAAAGTAAAGGTCCTACTACTAGCATTCATAGTGCAAGCATTTAACTCATGTAAACAGTAGTTAAGAGACTTACCCTCGCGGATTGGTGCCGGAGACTCAGGTGCCATGCGTTCCAAAACATGTTCCTCATTCAACCATTTTGCAACCCCTTTTATAAAACATTTTGGGCCTCAGGCCCACAGCCGAGCTTTTGAACTTGGCTCTAATACCACAATTGTAACACCCCAAACCCGGTCAAAATGCTACGACCGAATCTGGCATGTCACAGAAAAAAATATTTTTGGAAAACGAGTTGTCGTCTCAATGTTGAAAAGAAAAACCTTTGATTTTATAAAACCCGAGTTGTGTGAAGCCAGTGGTTAAAATTCTTTCGAAACTTAGTTTTAAAGAAGACAGTGTTACCTTGTTATTATTGTGTGTTTGATAAATACCCGACGGTAAAAATTTTGGAAATCCCGAGAATTCGTTAAAATTATGAAAACGCCCACTTTACAAGTTTATTAGGCATGTCTTTAGTGTTTAAACGCCGGTTTATAGAAATGTAAAAAAATGAATAACCCCAAAATAAAAATTTAAATGGCCTTATTACATAACCGAAATCCAAACTTAAGATAAAATAAAACAAAAATAATCATTAAAGTAAAAACCCGAAATATTGAGCATGGCCACCTCGAGTCCATTCCGGCTCCACTTCCGCGATCTAGGAATTATCTGCAAAATGTAATGGAAGGGGTGAGTCAAGGAGACTCAGTGTATAAATCCCCATCCCCAAAGATGTTAAGCTCTCACACAGTTTCATATGCAACATGTATGTCATGCAATCCATCCAACCTATCCATCCGAACACCCAATTCTACCCCTTGTGGCACCTAGCCACTGGTGGTACCTACCCACTGGTGACCGAAGTCACAAATAATCATGTGTGGGGCCAACCCACTTGTGGTACCTAACCACTGGTGACAATCCCTTATATCGACATGTGGGGCCAACCCACTGTGGTACCAAACCATTGGGACGAGTCACAGAAATAAGTTTATGTGGTACCTAACCACTGATGGTTCCAAACCACTGAGACTTAGTCACAAAATATTAATATGTGGGGCCAACCCACGTGTGGTACCTAACATTGGTGACAAATCGATAATCATACCTTCCTCCTCTCATCATATCCATACTCATGAACATGCTTTTTAATACAACATCATCATGCTTAACATTTAGGAGTGATCAAATATGACATATGCAGATTTAACAGAGACAATTAACGTTAGCCACCAAAATAGACTTACCCGGAGTCCTTGCTTTTACCCACAAGGGTAACTTATCGATTCCTACGCTTATTTTTGGCTTTTGTGGATCATAAATAACAACACATTAAACATATGAAGTGTGTAAGAGTTACACACCTGATTACTCGTAAAACCATGCTCTCTACATCGACACTATCGTTAATCGACACCACCGCTATCTGTCTACTACCTTGCTCGGATGCCGGCCCACAACCCGGTGGCCAATCACGAACCATGAGACACGACCCTCTTCTTAAACTTAGGGGTGGGTTTATGATCCAACCCCTCCTACCACTTGGCTGGCATTAGAGTCCATGAACACACCTTGATCACTAAATGGATTAAAGTAACGAAATTGAATCTAAGAGGTTAACGTAACTCGTAGAGCGAAAGCCCTTACCTAGATCGACAAATCCCGAGGCTTCAGGCTCGATTTACAAACCAACCGAATCCCGAGAGTCCAAAAGAAAGCATCAACACCCCACCTACATTCGGCCAAACATCAAATAGAATTGGGTCTCTGCCTTCGGCACTTAGCGCAATAAGAAAAGATTGAATCGGCAGGGACACTTACCACAACACCAGCAGAATCAATTGGGAGTGCGATCCGCTGTTACAAAAACCAAAGAAACGATTATGAAAGCCAAAGGAATTCGGTTAAAAAACTACCCAAAATAGATGTCAAATCCCGGCTTTTCTTTCTATAGAAAATGATAGAGAAAAGGGAAAGAGAATGGGAGAGAGTTAGGGAGATTCGGCCAAAGGCCAAGAACTTACCCAAATGTCGAAAGTGTTCCACTATGCAAAGAGAAAGATGGAAACAAAGGGTGATCCTTAACAGATGATATTAGACCAAACGCTAAAAGAGAAAAGAGAAAAGTTGATGGGTTTTCGGCAAAGGTTGAAGCTTCAACAGGTTTCGACTGACAACAAAAGAAGAGATGCAAAGAAGAAATGAGGAATAGGGTTTGAGGTTTCGGTTCTTGAGGAGATTAAGAGAAAACGCAAAAGAGAGAAACTAAGGTGAAAGGAGGGTTCGGCTTTGATGCTCAGAGACAAGGGAAATGGACGAAAATGAGGAGTAAAGGAACTTAGAAGACCATTTTGGATTCGGGCAGATGAGAGAAAAGAAGAGAAAAACATAATACAAAGTTTGAGATGTGAGAGTGGTTCAATTTCGGCACAAAAGAAAAATAAAAAGAGAAAACCCCAAATGCTCCCTACTAGCTTAATGCTCACCCCTCACCAAAGCCAACTTACCACATTCGGCCACCCCTCTAAGAACCACTCAACCGAATGCCCAACCCCCTTCCAACTCTTTTGAAATTCGGCTAACACACCTCCCACTTCAATCCCCCTTTTCTCTCATTGTTTTTCTCCTGGCCACCTATTCAAATCCGTTTGAATGCTTCAAACTCCTCAGATTTCTCTCCACCACCTATTTAAATATGTTGACTCCTTCAACAGTCATCCACTAGAGTCCATCCTGAGTACAACTCCCCCTGATCTTGGCGTCAAAAATAATAAGCGAGTAAAGGAAATTCCATGGCTCAACCAAGGCTCCATCCACCCACATGAGGCGTCACTCCTTGCCTCTTAAGTGGCACCTCCTTGCCACTTTACCAAGGCACTTCTTGTGTCAAAGCTCACCACCAAGCACCCTTAACACCTGACCCAAGCATCTCCCCCTTTCAGGTGCCCAAAAATAATTTTTTTTTTGCCAAGGCTAAGGTCTACCCCTAGCTTATGCCTGGACCCCAAAACACCCTAAACTAGCATAATAACCATAATATACACATGCACACATATATAAATGCAGAGGCCCTGATTTAGGATGTCACACTGATCGTCAGTTTGAGGATGAAAAGCGGTACTAAAGTTCAACTTTATACCCAAGGCCTCTTGTAGCTTCTTCCAAAACCTGGATGTGAATCTCGGATCTCTATCTGATATGATTGACAAAGGAACTCCATGAAGTCTCACTATTTCTGAAATATACAAGTTTGCCAACTTGTCGAGGGAGTAATCCACTCGAACATGTATAAAATGGGCTGACTTCGTGAGTCTATCAACTACAACCCATACAGCATCTTTCTTGCTCGGAGGTAATGGTAAACCCGTTACAAAATCCATAGTAATACGGTCCCATTTCCACTCCGAAACTAAAATGGGTTGAAGCAAACCCGAGGGTACTTGGTGTTCAGCCTTTACTTGTTGTCAAATCAAGCATTTGGAAACAAATTTTGAAATATCTTTCTTCATTCTCGGCCACCAATATTGTTGCTTCAAGTCATTATACATCTTGGTACTACCCGGATGTACAGACAAACATCCATTATGGGCCTCATGCAAAATTTTCTGAATAAGCTCTTCTTTTCTCGGTACACAAGCTCTATCTTTGAACATCAGAATTCCATTGGGACTAATCCGAAAGTCAGATTCAACATCTGTCTCGCACTGAGCTCTCTTGACTTGCAATTCACTATCTTCTTCTTGAGCTTCAATGATCTCTTGGAGGAAAATTGGTCTAGCTCTCGACTCAGCTAAAATAGAACCATCGTCGGATAAGGTCATCCGTGAATTCAATGCCCTTAATGAAAATAGGGACTTTCTACTCAAAGTGTCGGCAACCACATTTGCCTTCCCAGGATGGTAGTCAATGACCATCTCATAATCTTTTATCAACTCTAACCATCTCCGCTGTCTTAAGTTCAACTCTTTCTGCGTCATCAAGTACTTCAAACTTTTGTGATCAGTGAAAATCTGACATCTCTCACCATATAGGTGATGTCTCTATATCTTCAAAGCGAAGACTATGGCAGCCAACTCTAAATCATGCGTCGGATAATTTTTCTCATGAGGCTTCAACTGTCTGGAGGCATAAGCAATCACTTTGCCTTCTTCCATAAGTGCATAGCCTAATCCATTTTAAGATGCATCGCTATAAATTACAAATCCTTTCCATGTCTCAGGTTGTACTAAAACTGGGGCTTCTATCAACATTTCTTTCAACTTCTCGAAACTTTGTTGGCATCGTTCTATCCACTCAAACTTTACATTTTTCTGTAACAATTTAGTCACCGGGGTTGCAATCATGGAAAACCCCTTGACAAATCGTCTGTAATAGTCGGCTAGGCCTAGAAAACTTTTAATCTCAGAGATGTTCCTCGGTGGTTTCCAGTCCATAATAGCCGAGATCTTACTCGAATCTACTCGAACTCCTGCTCCTGAGACAATATGTCCCAGAAATCCTACTTCCTTGAGCCAAAACTCACTTTTACTAAACTTGGCATATAACTGATTTTCTTGTAGAATCTGTAAAACTGTCCGTAGGTGCTCAGCATGCTCATTCTCATCTCGGGAATAAATCAGTATGTCGTCAATGAAAACGACTACAAACCTGTCAAGGTATGGTCTAAAAATGCGGTTCATTAAGTCCATGAATACCGCAAGAGCATCGGTCAAACCAAAGGGCATGACTAAAAATTCATAATGCCCATACCTTGTTCGAAAGGCTGTCTTAGACACATCTGATTCATTTACTCTCAGCTGGTAGTACCCTGAACTCAAGCCTATTTTGGAGAACACAGTGGCTCCTTTCAATTGGTCAAACAAATCATCGATCTTTGGCATTGGGTACTTGTTCTGTAACATCCCAAAATTGGGCCTAGTAGGATTGGGCCCAATGGGCCTTGAGCGTAGAAGCGTTTTAAAATTTTGAGAACAAGAGAACGACATTATTTAAAGTTGGACTTATTAAGAAGGTAATTTTGGAAAGTTACGAGGTTTCTATGAAGTTCCGGGTTCAAGTTGGGCCTTAGTAAAATTTGGTATTTTAGCACTTTAAGGAGAGATGGTAAGTAGCTTCAAGACTTATAGAAATAAATGAGTAATGTGCTTGCATAAATGAGCTATTGGTAAAGAGGTTATGGCATGAAGTGATGGACTTTGAGGGAAGAGGTTCAAATCACTTTGTGTGCAAATTTTGACTTATATTTTTGCACCCTTTCCTTAAGTGTCGGCCAAGAGGCATTCATGGCAAGGTTGACTTCATTATTTTGGTAAGGTGGCTAAAAGAAAAAGGCAAGGTTGAAGTTGGGGAAAGGAATCAAGAGAAATAGGTAAGTAAGGGGAACAAGTGGCTTATTTCATGGAGAATGTTATGGAAAGTATGGTTGGCAAAAATTTGACTATTAGGGACATGAATGTGGACGGTTTTGGGGCTAAAGGGGGTGATAGCTAAATTTTGCTAGGAGTTTTTTGCAAAGCTAGTGCTTGAGAGGTTGTTCTCTTTAGTTTTTTTTGTATCATTCTCTTTCTCTCCAAATTTCCTCTTCTCTTTGTCGAATTTTTAAGCCTTTAGTGTGCATTTTTGTTTCTTCTTTTCTTCCTTGTTGCCGAAAGTACCTAAGCCTTGGAGATCAAATTGTTCACTCATTTTCCTTTGGAAAACTGAACCCTTCATTTCTTCTTTATCGTTCTTCTCATCCGTATTAACACTCACTCCTTTGATCAATCGATAAGTGGTTCTATTCAAACATTTTTTTTTATTTTTTCTTTCTCCTAGCCGAATATATGTCTTGGCATGGGATGGTCCTTTTAACCGAGACCATCATTTTATTCTACCCTCTCAAACAAGATTATTTTCTCTTTTTCGTAGTGTTTTAAGTGGGAGACCGTGTATTGTTCTAGCCGAAGTCAAACGGTGGAAATTGGATCCAATATCGATAAGGTAAGGGGGTTCATTTTGGATTTTTCGTTATATCTCTATTTGGCTATGTTGCAAATCGGATTGAAGTTTTGACTAATCAATTATGTTTTAGGGACAAAACCACTCGATATATCCTATTTGCAAATCCTTCGGATATAATGGGTAATTGAAGAGTGGTTCTTTAGGGAATCCTAATCAAGGTGTGTAATCCTGTACCTTTCGTATACATATCTGAAATGATGTGTAATCTCACACTTCTCTGAAAGTTTGTATGAAATATTCTGTGAATCGGTCAAAATACCGAAGAACACCAAAAATCGGCATCCGTGATCACTCGGGCGTGCGTATGATCACAGTGGTAATCGTATTTTGTAATAAAATAGTTTCGGTTTGAAGCAGTGACGTGTTTTTGGAAAATCATGAAAAATAGGAGAAAGGTACATTGAAAGTGAATAAGATATCGAATTAAAGCTTACTGTGTCTATTTTAATATGGAAGAAACGATGAAGGAAAATGATATTTATATTCTGAGATATGTTAATTTGAGTGAGACTGGTTCTGAATGACTTCGTGGTTCCCTGATCTGTCTTGGAAAAATCGTATAAAATTGTACAAAGTGAATTATAAGTTATAGTTTATATGACAAGATTACTTAGTAAGTTTATTTTCAATAGAAATAAGTGTGAGTAACATATGAAAACTGTACCGTTAGATATTTGAATTTTGGGTAAGAGAGGTCAGAATCGTTGGTCAGTGAAACAAGGGAAACTTCAAGGAATAAACTGTACTAAATGGTTAAGCTAAAAATTCTGGAAAAATTGTAGTAAGAATATATATGAGCTTTGTTTCAAGAAAAATTTACGGATTTAGATTTCGAGATTTCTAACTCAAGTTATAGTCAATTTAGTTAGTACGACGCAGATGGACAGTTTCGATTTCTATGCTCCACATTAGTAGTTAAGTCTAGGTTGCGAAATTTCCAAAATACCCTTAGGTTGCGAAATTACCGAATTACCCTTAGTGGGTAAATTATCGAAATTACGAAAATGCCCCTAAAGGGTCGAATTACGAAATTGTTATATGGGCCAATCTGATATTTTGCTAAATGGGCCAATATGATATTTTGCTAAATGGGTCAATCTGATATTTTGCTAAATGGGCCAATCTGATATTTTGCTAAATAGGTCAATCTGATATTTTGCTAAATGGGCCAATCTGATATTTTGCTAAAGTGGGCCAATCTGATATTTTGCTAAATGGGCCAAATCTGATAATCTGCTTAATGGGCCAATTTGATAAATTGTTATAATGGGCCATAAATTTTTGTAAGAAATGTTTGAATACATTGTTGTGAATTGTTATGCATTATATACATGATTTGCATGGGATGGGATAATGATGAAGAGAAGTTTTGGTAGCTCTGCTACATAATTCTGGTGGCTCTGCCACAAATATGAAAAATGGCAATGCCATGTAAATTCTATTAATCTGGTGGCTTCTCCACAAATCTGATATAAATGGCTTAATGCCTACGTTTGGTGTGTTGGCGGGGTGGGTGACTAAAGCTCCCCACAGGTGTGCTGGTTGGTACGGGTGGTGTGTAGCGGATGGAAAACTAGGTTTGGTTTGGGAATTGCATATCATATGCATATTATATTTGATACATTATTGTTGTTAATGGGCTTAGGCCCAAAATATTGCTAATTGGGTTCCGACCCAATGAATAACGGTAAGGGGATTTCACACTGAGTTCTTGTAACTCACCCCCTTTCTCTTAACCCTTGTAGGTAATGCTTGATGATATGGACTTGGGCTATGGATGACTCGAGGGAGGCCATACTTCGGAAATGGTTTATTTGGACTTTAGACTTCTTTCTCGTTTATTTTATTACTTTACTATTTTGGGTTAAATGTTGTAATAAGGCCTCTGGACTATTTTTATTTTTGCTTTTTAGTTGGGATGGTTTTATTATTTTTCTTAAATTGTTTAAAAAAGGGGAATTTTCTAAAAACTTAAATAAAGATTTTCCAAAATTGATTAACAAAAGGATTTCATAACAAACTTTAACAAATAATTTTAACTCGGATTTTCTTTAAAATTATCAATGACATTTTCAAAAGTCACGGTTTTAAAAGATTACTAGTTCAATTATCGATTTATCAAACAACCTCTCAAAATACTTGTATTTTATCTACGTTTCCGCAACGTTTTCAAAATGCTTCTGCAACTCTATTTATAAACGTCACATTTTCGTAAATTGTTTATTTCAAATATGCTTCCACAAACAAAAAGGTTTTTAAAGATTATTACGTTTTCAAGTAGTTAACAATTGCTTAAGTGTTTTTGGTTTTAACAAAGAGGCTGTATTTTTCAAGCAAGTTTTTAATAATCGTAAAGATGGTTTTTACTTCCATGTGACACACCAGATTCGGGCCTAACTTTGAGGCCGGGTTTGGGGTGTTACATGTTCTTTACTGTCACTTTATTAAGTTGACGGTAATCTATGCACAATCTCATAGTGCCATCTTTCTTTTTCACAAATAAAACCGGAGCACCCCATGGTGAACAACTTGATCTTGCAAAGCCTTTTTCTGTCAACTCTTGCAACTGTGACTTTAGCTCCTTCAACTCCGTTGGAGCCATTCTGTAAGGAGTAATAGATATCGGTACAGTACCGGGAGCTAGCTCAATGCTGAACTCAACCTCTCTAACTGGTGGTAGTCCTGGTAATTTTTCGGGAAAAACATCCACGTACTCACATACTATTGGTACTGTCTCAATCTTTAACTCTATTTCTTTATCATTCATCACAAAGGCCAAATATGCTTCATACCCTTTTCTTATGTATCTCTGTGCCGTCATATTAGAAATCATTACCGGTAATTTACCTTGCTCATCTGATTCTACATGAAGAGTATCCCCATTCTCACATTTCATCTCAATGTATTTCTTCCCACAATTAACTATTACATCATGGGCGATCCAACGGTCCATACCAAGAATGAGGTCGAACTCATCGAATGGTAGCAACATAAGATTTTCTTTAAAGCAATGACCTCTAATCATTAATGGACAATCTTTACATACTTTATCGACTAACACACTCATGCCTAAAGGATTAGACTCTTTAATCATAAATTCTGTAGAATCCATAGGCATACTCAAACTGGACACTAATTTCATGCAAATATAAGAGTGTGTGGATCCGGGATCTATTAAAGCAATAACTTTGATATCAAAAAGAGAAAAGGTACCCGTAATAACATCATAAGAAGATGCCTCTTCGCGAGCGCGAATGGCATAAGTCCTTGTAGGCGCTCTACCCTCGGGTCTCGCGGCCTGCTCTTGAGGGTTACCTCTTCCACTTGCCCCACTTTTTGGGTTTCTCTGTGGTCTTCCTTGGACCATACTACCAGATCTCGGGTTCTGGGTTCTCTCTTCTTTCATCATCTCTGGACAATCTTTTATATAGTGGTCTTGGGAACAAAATCTAAAGCATGCATTTTCATGTGCTCGACATTCTCCAAGATGACGTTTGCCACATTGTGGGCATTCGGGTCTGTCAAATCTAGTATTCCCAACACTTGCAACTGAAGTAGTCTGTGCTTTATTCCCTGAATATTGCTTACTCTTGTCTTTCCTTGAAAACCCAGTGGATGTAGCCGATCGGGTAGGGAAATCTCTTAACTTCTTGGACGAAGATTGGAATGACTTATTCCACTGTCTCTTCCTAGAGTCACGAGACTCTATTTCAGACTTTCTTTTCTCTTTTACTAACTCCTCGGCTTTACAAGCCCTCTCTACTAGCACAACAAATTCCTTTAGTTCTAGGATAGCAACAAACAGTTTGATGTCCTCATTCAACCCGTCTTCAAATCTTTTACTCATAATGGCCTCAGTGGACACGCATTCGTGAGCGTACTTACTGAGTCGTACAAACTCTCGTTCATAGTCGATCCAACGACATCTTGCCTTGCTTGATTCTAGGAATTCCTTCCTTTTACGGTCCACAAACCTTTGACTGATATATTTTTCTTAAATTCTTCTTGGAAAAATTCCCATGTGATCCTTTCCCTCGGTACCACCGACACAAGGGTGTTCCACCATTGGTAAGCAGAATCTCTTAGAAGAGAGACTACACACTTCATGCATTCCTCAGGTGTGTACGACAACTCATTAAATACCCTGATAGTATTTTCTATCCGTAACTCGACCTTTTAGGATCATCATCTTTTCTAGCCCGGAATTCTTCTGCCCCATGTTTCCTGATTCTATCAACCGGAGGCTTCTCTCCTCTTACCACCTCTACTACTTGAGGGTCTACTGGAACAGGTTGAGGAATAGGCGGGGGTGGAGGGGGTTGTGCATTCGGGTTCATACGAACGAACTCCGTGTACCATGTATTCATCATATGGAGGAAGGCTTCTCTAGCCTCTTCTCCTCCTTCTTGACTCACCGTAGTGGGTCGATTCTCATTCTTGTTCGGCACCATCCCTTCGGCGGGAGCCGGCGCGTTACTTTCTACGTCATCCGCCATATCTCTTTCAGGATCCACTTACTATATATATAAACATAATTTAAATTGTCAGGAGTTGTCACACTATCATTATAAAAACATTCTTACGTATGGCATGTATAGCTAGACTCATGCTTGTGCTACGTTAGTCCTAGAACCGACTAAATCGTAGCTCTGATACCACTAAATGTAATACCCCATACCCGAGTCTGAGGCTAAGACTGGATACAAGACATTACCATGCTTGGACTCACTTAAACATTTACTTACGGGCTGTAAAATTTTGTCCCGAAATAAAAACTCTTCTTTCTAGGTCAAAACATACATATCATGGGCCTATGAGGCCTTAAACACATATCCGGGAACTTTCAAAACTCATCTGAAAACTTTTACTCAAAGAAGGGACCACACGCTCGTGCAACTTGAAACACGCCCGTGTACTCCTAGACATGCCCGTGTCTTCCACCCGTGGTCGACACTGACTTGTTACACACGGCCTGGACACGCCCGTGGCCGTGGCCCTGGCCCGTGTGCCAAACCTTAGTATTCTGACTTATCCACACAGTCTGTAAACACGCCCGTGTATATCAGCCGTGTGACAATTAAATTTCTAAGTTAAAAGTGCAGACTTCACACGGCCTTGGCACACGCCCATGTGCCAACCGTGTGTGTTACACTGCCTGAACCAACAGCCGTATGATCTGCTCGTGGCCTATCCTGACTTCAAGTATAAAAGTGCAGGGTACGCACGGCCTAGATACACGCCCGTGTATCCAACCGTGTGGGCACTTAGAGGCTATTTACCAAGCCAATTGCCACCCTAAAATCGAGATCACATTCATACTCAATTCAGTTACTCAAATTACTACATCTTTCATTGATATCTATAAACATACACACTTAGTCAAAGTTGGCCAATTTCTCTAGCCATATACAAAAAGGATAATGAACAAGATAGCCTATACTATGGCTCTTCTTAAAACATATACTCAAATGAAGTGTTTCCTATACATGCCATACTTAATAAAACAACTTGGCTATACCAAAATAGCAATTGATAGTGTGCTCCGAGCTCCGATGACGATGATTCACGAGATTAGCTTGGCGGGACTACATGGAAAGAAAGAGTGAAAGACGTAAGCATTTAGCTTAGTAAGTTTGCATATAATGCACATAACAACATACTTGCTTAAATTAAACCATTTGACATAAACAATGGTATCATAATTTCAGCTATAAAGCGTACTTGCTCATACTTGATTCTTACATATCTCATGATACTTACTAGTCTCATACTTGTGAGGTAAACAAAGTACCTGTATCACTTGATCACATTGATCAACATACTTTGACATAATAATCATAATCTCTAATTTATCATTTATAACATGAATAATACTCATTTTTACTTGATAATAACTTTGCTTACTTAGCTTTCTTGTCATCTCATTTGAACTTAGCTCGTTTGCCCGATGAATTTATATGAATAACTGAGGATACTAAATCTCATCTCACATAACTCACTGCCAAAGCCATATCCTAGATACGGTCTTACATGGAATGTCTCATCTTGGTTTCGAGGCCATGTCTTGACATGGACTTATACGAAGTCTTTCTCGTGAGTTCCCTTGGGAACTTACCATTGCCATGTCTTGACATGGTCTTACTTGGTATCTTTGCTCATGAACTGGTCAATGCTGAGCCTTGGCTTGGGCTTACATGAAATTTCTTTCTCTTGATAGCTTTTCAATGCCAAGCTTGCCTTGGACTTACATGACATCTTTGGTTGGAGACTCACCAATGCCATGCCTTGGCTTGTACTTACATGGGTCTTCATCTCATAATAACTCTTCAATGCCAAGACTTGTCTTGGTCTTACATGATAACTTGCTTGATTGCCAATGCCATGCCTCGGCTTGGTCTTATACGGACTTTCTCATTTCATGTGGTAGATCGAGTATCCTAAGCTATTCAACTTCAATCGGGGCTTTTTCATGCTTGATCTCATTAATTTCTTTGTTTAACATAACATTAAACATTTTCATAATAATATGGTACATTATAGTAAGCAATTCAATGACATAAATCATAAAGCTTAAAAATCATACAAACTTACCTCGATATACAAAATGTATGTAGACATGCAATTTAGCCCTCGACTTTGTTCTTGCCTCGGTTTCGATCCGGGCTTCATTTTTCTTGATCTATAATCATAAATAGATCATTTAATACTCACATTGACTAAATTGACCCTTTACTCATACTTGGGCAAAAATTACTATTTTGCCCCTATACTTTCTCATATTTGCACTTTTGCCCAAAGGCTCGTAAAATGAATCTCATTCAACTTTCTTAAACTTCATGCTTAGATGATTCATTTTCTCTACTATAGCAATCATCAATTCCCATTATTTCTAATAGGTATGACCAATTTCATAATTTTTACAAACTAGTCCTTACTAGCATTTTTCATGAAATTCACTTAGAAAAAGATGTTTATCTAACATCAAACTCTCATAAACTTCCATAAAATATCATTTTACAAGCATGTCAATCTTGGGTAGATTTTTGAACATGCATCTTAGCTTATTTTATAGCTAAAAATAGCTAATTCATAATACGAGAACTTCAAAAACACGAAGAATATTAAAAACGGGGCTAAGATAAACTTACTAGCAAGCTTGAAAGATGAACAAACCCTAGCTATGGTTCTTGGAAAATTTCGGCAATGAGGAAGAAGATGAATGAAATTTTTATCATCTTTTTCCCATTTTAATCATTTAAATGGTAAATAACTAAAATGCCCTTTTCTTTAAAAATTTCTATTTTACTAACTCATGTCCATTTTTGTCCAAAAATTATAATTTGGGAAAATTTCTATTTAAGGACTCATAATTAATATTCTAAAGCTATGTCATACAAAAAGCTTCTAGAAACTCATATTTTACAACTCTTGCAATTTAGTCCTTTTTGGACCAAACAACTTCAATTTAACGAAATTGCTTCATGAAACTTTCACACTAGAATGCAAACATGGCATAAACCTTAAAACTCATGAATTCACCTCGGACTCGTGGCCTCACACCACTATTCTGACTAGGCCCTAAATTGGGCTGTTACACAATGTGACCACCCTTCATCATTAATATGCCAATTTTGCATCATAATACTTATCAAAAGTTCGATCATCTTATTAAACCAAATATTAGCCATCAAACCATACTAAACTATTCATCATATAGCATGTTCTACTCATTCACATCATATTCATTATCTAGCCATATCACATGGCTATTTTTACACCTTTCAAAACATAATTAAAACTCACTAGACTATACATGCCATACTTTAATATATACACTTTCAAAAGGTACCAAAATAGAGTTTGATAGTGTGGTGATGATCCTCGATGATCCCCGAGCCTTCCGTAGCTTTAACGATCTATAAAACAATGCAAACACACACAGAGTAAGCTTTCAAAAGCTTAGTAAGCCATATACAAATAAACCTACATATAAACATTCATAATCATATCAATTGTAAGATCATTTATATATCTCAAGTGTAATCTCATAATTCGTCTTCGGCTCATTTGTTTAGCCATTGCTTACCAACAATTCATATCTCTAAATACCTCTTTTGATCGTAGCAACTTTATACGTATATCAAATTTTATCTCATCAAGTCTATGCACATATCTCACTTGTGCACATACACATATTTACTTACCATTTATGCTCAATCATAGCTTACACTTCAAACGTACCTGAAACGAACATACATTTCATATAGTCTTTCATATCTCGGAGATTGCCCGTTGAACCATTTGGAATCAAATAGGATGCTCGAAATGCACAGAATAATCATACAATGCCAACGTCCCAGACGTGGTCTTACATGTAACCAAATATCGATGCCACTGTCCCAGACAAGGTCTTACACAAATCAAATATGATGCCAATGTCCCAGACATGGTCTTACACGTAAATCTCAAATCGACGCCAACGTCCCAAACGTGGTCTTACACGATATAACATATCAGAAACCTATGTCATGACATATGAATCCTATCTATTCCTAGGTTCGTACGGGACTTTTCGGACTTGTCACTTTGTCGATACTTTCTCGTATTACACATGTATATCTTCCCTAATCATTCATCACAACTCAATTTCATATGATCATAAATAAATCAACTCAAATACATTTATTTGTATATAGACTTACCTCGTATTCGAGATAAACAAACGGATTCGACTACTCGATCACTTTCGACTTTCCTTGGTCTAAATCCGTTTTTTTTTCTTGATCTATAAATATTCAAATTTAACCCATTTATTCATCAAATCATTCAATTCAATCCAAAAACACACATTTAGGGCATTTTACAATTTAGCCCTCACATTTTCACATTTTGACATTTAAGTCCTTATTTCAAAAAATCACAAAATACACATAATTTCTTTGTACTCATGCTTAGCCAAATATTCACTATGATCATACAAGTCCATACATTTCATTTATTTCACATTTTAGTCCCTCAAAATATTATTTTCATAATTTAGTCCAAATTACTCAAATTCACCAAAAATCCAAAGACAAAACATGTTAATCTAACGCATATATTCCATATTTCATCAACAACTATCACAAAGCTTACAAAATCATCAATGGCATATCTCAAAATATTCATCAAATTCCAAAATTAAGGCACGGGTTTTGTAGTATTCGAAGCAACGATTACAAAAACGTAAAAATTATCAAAAACCGATCAAAATCCATACCTTAATCAAGCTCTTCAATGGTCGAATATCATTGAACCTTAAAACCCTTTTTCTTTTCTTAATTTTCGGTGGATGAACACTTATGCATGGCTTATTTTAGCTTTGTTTT
This sequence comes from Gossypium sturtianum, assembly GCA_025698515.1. Lineage (NCBI taxonomy): Eukaryota > Viridiplantae > Streptophyta > Magnoliopsida > Malvales > Malvaceae > Gossypium > Gossypium sturtianum. The sequence continues at coordinate 61,131,001 of CM046953.1, read as the reverse complement.
TATTATAATAACCTTAATAATTCATTTACTAATTTAGCCTTTTTATTATCATTTATATTCCACTAACATATGGCATTTTTGTCCATCCAAAATTCCTTTGGTTTAATAACAACATCAGGGCTCCACATGATAAAGACATAACACATAGGTACTTTTAACACATGGCATGCAAATTTTGCATTTTATGCAATTAGATCCTTTTCTCTAATTAAGAACACAAACGGAAAAATTAATTCACGAAAATTTCACACATGCTTAATCACATACTGTAGACACGGAAGATAATATTAAAATATTTTTCTAACTCGGATTTGTGGTCCCAAAACCACTATTCCGACTAGGGTCTATGCAACAGTCTGATTTTGACCCTAATTGGAACAGTAGTTTCGGGACCACAAATATGAGTCTGAAAAATATTTTAATATTATTTTCTGTGTTAATTATGTGTGAATTTACATGTGTGAATGTAACATCCTAAAATTTGAATTTTTATATGTTGCATTATTTTGGTGCTCAGCTAGTTTATTTATCCTATGTGTGTGTTAAAATAGTCCTGAGAAGGTTCGGGATTTATTTGGAGTTGGTATAATTTTTCGAAATTAGTACTTTAATGAAATGGAACAAGTGACCTTAAAGCCTAAGGTAATTAAGTGGTAAAAAGATAGCATAATTGAGTTAGTAGTAAAGAGGATATGCGCCACATGTATTGTCTTGAGAGGAAAGGTTCGAATCCCTTGGTATGCATTTTTTTTGTAACTTAAAATTTTTGCACTCTCCTATTAAGTGTCGGCCAAGCTTTATTTTTGGTATGTTGGACTTTTAATTTTTATGGTAAGGTGGCTAAGAGAAAAGGCAAGTGTAAACTTAAGGAAGGGAATCATACAAATAAGGTATGTAGGGGGAACACAAGGCACTTTATAAGGAGTGTGTTTTGGAAAGTTTGGAATGGCCAAACTTTGACCTTGGTATCCATGTATTTGGACGGTTTTAGGGGCTAGGGGGGTGGCCAAATTTTTGAAGAACTTTGGGTAAGGATAGGTGCTTGTTGGGCACATTTCTTTTTGGTCATTTTTGTCTTCTCTCAAAGCATTTTCTCTCCATCTTTTCTCTCCCTAGCCGAATGCACATTGAACATTTGTGAGCATCTTTTGTTTTTTCTTCTTTTGGTAATTTCATTTTGACCATTTGGTCTTATTTTGCCTAACCTCTCAAGTCCTTTTCCCTAGTGCCGAAAAAACCAAAACTTGAAGGCCATTTTTCTCTTTTTCTTTTCTTCTCCATTGTCGAATGCTCTCTAGAATCAAACCTCTCTCTTTGCTCCTACTTCATCTTTGAAAACCGAAACACAAACCTCTCATCCTCTATTTCTTTATTTCTCTTTTCTTCATATTGCTCATTCTTACAAACATATTTTTCTCCCTTCTCTTTTCCTCCATGGCCGAATGTTGCTAACACCATTTTCTTCAATTTTTCTTCATAGCCGAATCTTCCTCTTCACATATATTTTCTTATCAATCATTCTTTCTTCTGTCGTTTTGATCAATTGGTAAGAACCCTCTTCGATTCTCTGTTTTCTTCTTTTTCTTTTGACGAACCTACATATTGGTTTGGGAGGGTCTTTTGACCAAAAATATCATCCTCTATCTTTCTCTCTTAGACAATCTTTTTCGTCTTTATAGTGAAATAGAGAAAGTTCGAAACTCAGAGTGTTCGTAATCATTGTGAATCACTAGGATTCGGTCCAAAGTGTTAAGGTAAGGGTTTCTATCAAGGACTTCCATATTACTCGTTATTTCGTTAAAGATGGGGTTCACTAATCGATTTTATCTTAGGGACGCTATCGCTCGATTTTCATCCCTTGAACATAAATATTTTGTGGTAAGTCAATTTCGCCCTTAAAACCAATAGTCTTAATTTCCGAAATATTAGTTGGACTAATATTCTTTTGTCAATGGAGGCAAACAAGATAGGGTCAAAAAGGGTGGTGAATAGTGTTTGGAAAAGGGGCGGATTTGCTATTCCCTCTAGTTTCAAGCGAAGGGCTGTTTCGGAAATCTGAGATTTCCCACCGGGTTGTGGACCCTCATCCGGTGAAAATTAGTTATTTAAGGTTGTTCGTAGTTCTGAGCCATTAGCTGTTCGGGATTTTCCAACGGGTTGTGAACCGTCAACCTGGGAGAACCGACAAATAGTAGTTGTTCGAGATTCCGAGGGTAAAAATCTAGACCGCTTACTTTAGCATAGATTTATTTTAAGTGTTAGTGTTCTAATCGAGTGTTATAACGTATTTAGGTATCGACGATCAGGAAAGTGTAGTCCTCACCGTAATCAGGTGTGTAATCTCACACTGTATCTCATGGGTTAGATGACTATACTGTAGTAAACATTAGATTAAAAATCGCAAAGTTGGTGAAATCGGGAAAATATGGTATAATTAACACTTTAGTGTTAAGATCGTGAAATTGGTATTAAGAATATGGTAAATTACGAAATTGCCCTTAAAGGGGCTAAAACAATAAAATGTGATATTTTGGGCCATATGTGATAAATGGGCCACATGTGTTATTTGATAAATTGGCCAAGTGTGATATAAGATGAAATGGGCCAAATTGTGAAATAGGCCAAAATGTGATATAGGCGATTGCAATAATTTTTATAATGGGCCTTATGTTGGAATAATTATATGAATGAATTATTATGCATCTTTGTATACATGATTGCATGGGTTGGGATATTTGTGAAGAGAAGTTACGGTAGCTTTGCTACAAAATTTTGATGGCTTCGTGCCCGATTTGCTATATGGCCGTGCGATTTAATATATGGCTTAATTGCCCGATTAATATATGGCTTAATTGCCCGATTTACTATATGGCCGTGCGATTTAATAAATGGCTTAATTGCCCGATTAATATATGGCTTAATTGCCCGATTTGCTATATGGCCGTGCGATTTAATATATGGCTTGATTGCCCGGTTAATATATGGCTTAATTGCCCGATTTGCTATATGGCCGTGCGATTTAATATATGGCTAAATGCCCAGTTTGGTGTGTTGGCGGGGTGGGTGACTAAAGCTCCCCACAGGTGTGCTGGTTGGTACGGGTGGTGTGTAGCGGATGGAAATTTAGGTTTGGTTTGGGAATTGCATATTACATGCATTCTACACATGTTAAATTGTTATATTTGAAATGGGCTTTGGCCCAATAAATGTTTAATTGAATTTTGGCCCAGTGAAAATGGTAAGTGAATTACACACTGAGTTCTAAGTAACTCACCCCTGTTTTCTTTACCCTCATCAGGTAATGATCAGTGATGAAGGCTTGGGCCGTGGATGACTCAGTGGAGGCCATACTACGAATTATGGGTTATTTAAATTTCGGATTTCTTTTTAAGTACTTATTATTATTATTGCTATTATGTAATAAAGCCTCTGGTTAAATTTTTATGGATGTTTTACTTGTGGATGGATTTTATAATACGCTTTAAATACTTAAGTGGGGTTTCTTTTCAAAAAAAAATATAGAAATAAATGTTTTCTTAAAATAAACATGCATAAAGGGTTTTCATTCTTAAATATTTTAACTCGCAAAATTGTCTGTTAACAACGTTCTTCCAAAATTTTTGTTTTCAAAATTATTTTTGAACTCTATTAATTTTTCTCGAAATATTATTCTAATTTCTTTTAAGTTTCAATTTATAATTTCTTACGTCTCAAATTGTTTGATTTATCAATCAACCTTAGTTTTCAATAAACTTCAAGTCAAGATATTTTGAAAATCTGATTTCTTAAAATCTTTAAAAAGACTAGATGTATATTCCTTTCCGTGTGACATGTCGAATTTGGTCTTAATGCATAGACCGGGTTTGGGGTGTTACATTTTATGGTATCAGAGCCAGTTTCAAAACTCGACCGTGGTTTGGGTTCAACAATGATTTTCGTTTAAAACTATTTTGAATTTATAGAGGTAGTATGGCACCACGAGCATCCGGCACCAAGTCAAGTAAGTATCCGTATACTGAATGATTATTATTGTGATATAGGAACACTCTAGAACTTCTAGTTTTAGGTGTTGAAACTGTAGAGATTGAGACTATAGGATGTGATTGCGAAAAAAACTCTATATCTTCTCATAAAATATCGTTAATAAACACTGAAATAGTATTTTGATTCATAAAACTTGTAATCAGATTAAACCGAAATAGTCAAAATGAGCGCTAGAGGACGTGGACGTGGTAGACGTGGCCGTGGTAGAGGTTGAGGTGCTAGGGTTGCGTCTGAAGCGTCGGGATATGTACCAGAAATGGACGCATCTGCATTACCCGGGACTGAGACTGGATCACATGACCATATGAGAGAGGACATTGCCTTAACCCAAGCAATGTTGCGAGTCTTGGAAAGGGTTGCTGGAGCTAGAACTGGGCCAGCAGCTCGTGGATTAATATCGGAATGACTTAGATCGAGTGGTGCCGAGGTTTTTAGGGGTATCTCGAGAGTAACCCCAAATGTAGCAGAGTATTGGCTCGAGGCTATAGAGCAGATCATGGATGATTTGGAGGCAAAGACCGAAAGCGTAAACCGAGAGGAGGCGTGTCCTTGTTGAGGGACGAGGCGTATCAATGGTGGCTTACTGTTCGAGAAGGCACTCAGGCTGAACATGTTACTTGGGATGCATTCCAAGGAAAGTATGTTGGGGCAAGTTATGTGGATGCTCGGAGGAAGGAATTGTTGAATTTGGTTCAAGGAAATAAGACGGTGGTAGCTTACGAGGCAGAATTTCTACACTTGAGCCGTTACGCTCGGGCAATAGTGCCAACTGATCATGAGCGCTGTGTACGCTTTGAGGATGGGCTGAATGATGAGTTGTAGGTTCTGATAGCCCCGCAACAAGAAAAGACTTTTGCCACGCTTGTGGAGAAAGCCAAGATAGCCGAAGAGGCTAAGAACTCAGAACGTTAGAACCGGGAAAGAGTCAGAGGCAAGAGGGACTTTAAGTACTCGGGTTCTGCTAAAAGGTTCCAAAAGAGGCCTCGAAATGATGAGCCAGCTCAAGCTAGAGCACCTGCGGCTACCAACCAGATCCAACAATGTGCTGCCTGTGGAAGAAGACACCCCGGGGAATGTTGGAAGAGAACCAGTGGTTGTTTTAAATGTGGTTCTAAGGACCACCAATTTAAGAATTGCCCTCGATGGACTGCTCTGACTTAAGAAGCTCGTAACCCTGATGCACAGCCAACTAGAGGCGCTCAGCAGCCACTGAGGGGTCGTGGACCAGGTCGTGGTGGTAATGGCGCTGGACGAGGTCAAGGTGCACCGGGTCGAGGTAATGGCTTTAGAGGTAATGTGGAGGCAAGACAGCCAGGGTTAGTCTATGCGGTTAGGCGTCGGGAGGATGGCGATGCACCTGATGTGATAGCTGGTACGTTCTTCATCTTTGAGGTACCTGTTATAGCTTTGATAGATATCGGGTCTACCCACTCGTATGTTGCTAGTGCTATATCTAGAAATCTGAATATTGGATCTGAGATTACCGATAGAGTGATGATGGTAATTAGTCCTTTAGGACAGTCTGTGGTCGTGAATAAATTGTATAGAGACGTGCCTTTAGAAATTCAAAGAGAAATATTTTTGGCGGATTTGATGGAACTGCCTTTCGGCGAGTTCGATCTTATTTTGGGCATGGATTGGTTGGTGAAGCACCGGGCACACTTAGATTGTGCTGCAAAGCGGATGTCGATCAGGACTTTAGGAGATAAGGAAGTTGTGATGATAGGCGAGCGGAGAAATTATTTAGCAAATATGGTATCTGCTTTAAAGGCAGAAAAGTTGGTGCGAAAAGGGTATGGAGCATTCCTAGCCTTTATTAGTGCTTTGGATGCCAAGGAATTATCGGTGGAAGGTGTTAGAACGGTGAAAGAATTTCCAGATGTCTTTCTCGAGGAACTTTCGGGTTTACCTCCAGACCGGGAAGTAGAGTTTGGCATTGAGCTTTTGCCCGGAACGGCTCCGGTGTCCATTGCTCCTTATAGGATGGCGCCGAAGGAGTTAGCGGAGCTTAAGGCTCAAATTCAGGAGTTGTCGGATCGGGGATTCATTCGACCTAGTGTATCACAATGGGGAGCACCGGTCTTGTTCGTCAAGAAGAAGGATGTGTCGATGCGTATGTGCATCGATTATAGGCAGTTGAATAAGTTGACGATCAAGAATAGGTATCCATTGCTGAGAATCGATGACCTGTTTGATCAGTTGAGAGGAGCTTCAGTTTTCTCCAAGATTGATTTGAGATCGGGTTATCAACAACTCAAGGTTAAGGAGGCAGATATTCATAAGACGACATTCTGAACTTGTTATGGACATTATGAGTTTTTGGTGATGTCGTTTGGGTTGACCAATGCACCAGCTGCATTTATGGACATGATGAACCGGGTCTTCCAACCCTACTTAGACCGGTTTGTGGTGGTGTTCATAGATGATATTTTAGTATACTCGAGGAATGAAGAAGAGCATGACTCTCATCTGCGCATAGTACTACAAATACTGCGAGAAAAGCAACTTTATGCCAAATTCAGTAAGTGTGAATTTTGGCTGAAGGAAGTGACCTTCTTGGGACATGTTGTGTCAGCCGAAGGAATTAGAGTTGATCCTCGGAAGGTAGAGGCTGTGTTGGATTGGAAACCACCGAAGTCAGTGGCTGAGATTCAGAGTTTCTTAGGTTTGGCTGGCTATTATAGACGCTTTGTTGAGGGGTTTTCGTTGATTCTTTGCACCCTAACTAAGTCACATTTAAAGGGAGTACCATTTGTGTGGTCAGATAAACAACAAGAGAGTTTCGAGAAATTGAAGAAAATTTTGACGGAAGCACCAGTACTGATTCAGCCTGAGGTTGGAAAAGAGTTTATTGTTTATTGTGATGCGTCACACACGGGTTTAGGATGTGTGTTGATGCAAGGTGGAAAGGTGGTGGCTTATGCATCCCGTTAGTTAAGGCCGCACGAAGTCAACTATCCTACTCATGACTTGGAGTTGGCTGCTATGGTTTTTGCTTTAAAAATTTGGAGGCATTATCTCTATGGTGAGAAGTCGATCATTTATACGGACCATAAGAGTCTTAAGTACCTCCCTTACGAGAAAAGGAGTTGAACTTAAGACAACGGAGGTGGGTGGAGTGTTAAAGGATTATTACTTCTCAATCGAGTATCATCTCGCAAAGGCTAACGTGGTGGCGCACGCGTTGAGTCGTAAGGTAATATCGGTTAAGAGCAATGTTTGCTCATCTCGGTTTTGTATGAGGATGGCAGTCTGTTAGCGGAACTTGGTGAAGCCTTTATGGTTAGAAACAGATCAAGGAGAAGCGGATATCGGATGAAAAGTTGGGTCCCTTAATTCAACAAGTTGAAAGTGGTGTAATAGGGATTTTGGAATGAATAAGGATGGAGTGTTGTGTTTTCGTGAGGCAGTGTGTATGCCCATAGATTCGGATTTGAGACAAGTGATTACTGCGTGAGGCGCATAGTAGCCCTTATGCTATGCACCCGGAGGAAGTAAGATGTATCGAGACCTCCGTGAATAGTATTGGTGGCCACGATTAAAGCGAGAGGTTACCGATTTCGTGGGTAAGTGTTTGACTTGTCAACAAGTGAAGGCGAACATCAATTGCCGTCCGATTGCTTCAACCGGTGAAGATTCCATTATGGAAATGGGAGCGGATAACGATGGACTTTGTTAGTGGGTTACCCTTAACACCTACTAAGAAAGATTCCGTGCCGGGTAATAGTGGATCGATTGACGAAGATCGCCCATTTTCTACCGGTTAAATGCGGATTACTCACTACAGAAGTTGGCTAAGTTGTATGTATCAGAGATCGTGAGGTTGCATGGGGTACCAATGTCTATTATATCGGACAGGGACCCTAGGTTTACATCGCGGTTTTGGAAAGCTTTGCATGAGGCTTTGGGAACAAAGTTAAACTTTAGTACGGCTTTTCATCCTCAGTCAGATGGTCAGTCGGAAAGAGTAGTTCAGATTTTGGAAGACATGTTAAGGGGTTGTGTGATTGATTTTAGAGGTAGTTGGGAAGATTTTCTACCATTGGCAGAGTTTGCGTATAATAACAGTTATCAATCCAGTATCCAAATGGCACCTTATGAAGCATTATATGGTCGTAGGTGTCGTAACCCTACTTGTTGGACTGAATTGGGGGAACGGCAGTTATTGGGTCCTGAATTGATATCAGAGACGGAAGAAAAAGTAAAGGTGATTCGAGCATGATTAAAGGAAGCTTCGGATAGACAAAATTCGTATGCGGACCTGAAGCATAAGGATATTGAGCTTAAGGTGGGAGATCAGGTTTTTCTTAAGGTCTCACCGTGGAAGAAGATCTTTAGATTTGGAAAGAAAGGCAAGTTGAGCCCTAGGTTCATTGGACCGTATCGCGTGTCGAAGCGTGTAGGACCAGTGGCTTATCAGCTTGAATTACCTCCGGAGTTGAGTCGGATTCATAATGTTTTCCATGTCTCTATGTTAAGGCGTTATCGATCGGATCCGTCTCACATAGTACCGGTAGAGGAAGTTGAGTTAAGGCCTGACTTATCGTTCGAGGAAGAGCCAGTGAAAATTTTAGATCGAGATGTTAAGGTGTTAAGAAAGAAGTCAGTACCGTTGGTTAAAGTTCTATGGCGTAATCACAAAGCGGAGGAAGCTACATGGGAGCCTGAGGACATGATTCGACAGCAACACTCTCACCTCTTTTAATCAGGTAAATTTCGAGGACGAAATTTTCTTTAAGGGGGGTAGAATTGTAACATCCTAAAATTTAAATTTTTATATGTTGCATTATTTTGGTGCTCAGCTAGTTTATTTCTCCTGTGTGTGTGTTAAAATAGTCCTGAGAAGGTTCGGGATTTATTTGGAGTTGGTATAATTTTTGGAAATTAGTACTTTAATAAAATGGAACAAGTGACCTTAAAGCCTAAGGTAATTAAGTGGTAAAAAGATAGCATAATTGAGTTAGTAGTAAAGAGGATATGCGCCACATGTATTGTCTTGAGAGGAAAGGTTCGAATCCCTTGGTATGCATTTTTTTGTAACTTAAAATTTTTGCACTCTCCTATTAAGTGTCAGCCAAGCTTTATTTTTGGTATGTTGGACTTTTAATTTTTATGGTAAGGTGGCTAAGAGAAAAGGCAAGTGTAAACTTAAGGAAAGGAATCATACGAATAAGGTATGTAGGGGGAACACAAGGCACTTTATAAGGAGTGTGTTTTGGAAAGTTTGGAATGGCCAAACTTTGACCTTGGTATCCATGTATTTGGACGGTTTTAGGGGCTAGGGGGGTGGCCGAATTTTTGAAGAACTTTGGGTAAGGATAGGTGCTTGTTGGGCACATTTCTTTTTGGTCATTTTTGTCTTCTCTCAAAGCATTTTCTCTCCATCTTTTCTCTCCCTAGCCGAATGCACATTGAACATTTGTGAGCATCTTTTGTTTTTCTTCTTTTGGTCATTTCATTTTGACCATTTGGTCTTATTTTGCCAGACCTCTCAAGTCATTTTCCCTAGTGCCAAAAACACCAAAACTTGAAGGTCATTTTTCTCTTTTTCTTTTCTTCTCCATTGCCGAATGCTCTCTAGCATCAAACCTCTCTCTTTGCTCCTACTTCATCTTTGAAAACCGAAACACAAACCTCTCATCCTCTGTTTCTTTCTTTCTCTTTTCTTCATATTGCTCATTCTTACAAACATATTTTTCTCCCTTCTCTTTTCCTCCATGGCCGAATGTTGCTAACACCATTTTCTTCAATTTTTCTTCATAGCCGAATCTTCCTCTTCACATATATTTTCTTATCAATCATTCTTTCTCTCATCGTTTTGATCAATCGGTAAGAACCCTCTTGATTCTCTATTTTCTTCTTCTTTTTCTTTTGACGAATCTACATACTTGGTTTGGGAGGGTCTTTTGACCGAAAATATCATCCTCTATCTTTCTCTCTTAGACAATCTTTTTCGTCTTTATAGTGAAATAGAGAAAGGCCGAAACTCGGAGTGTTCGTAATCATTGTGAATCGCTAGGATTCAGTCCAAAGTGTTAAGGTAAGGGTTTCTATCAAAGACTTCCATATTACTCGTTATTCCGTTAAAGATGGGGTTTACTAATCGATTTTATCTTAGGGACGCTATCGCTCGATTTTCATCCCTTGAACATAAAGATTTTGTGGTAAGCTGATTTCGCCCTTAAAACCAATAGTCTTAATTTCCGAAATATTAGTTGGACTAATATTCTTTTGTCAATGGAGGCAAACAAGATAGGGTCAAAAAGGGTGGTGAATAGTGTTTAAAAGTGGGGCAGATTCGCTATTCCCTCTAGTTTCAAGCGAAGGGCTATTTCGGTAATCCGAGATTTTCCACCAGGTTGTGGACCCTCATCCGGTGAAAATCAGTTATTTGAGGTTGTTCGTAGTTCTGAGCCATTAGCTGTTCGGGATTTTCCAACGGGTTGTGAACCGTCAACCGGGGAGAACCGACAAATAGTAGTTGTTTGAGATTCCAAGGGTAAAAATCTAGACCGCTTACTTTAGCATAGATTTATTTTAAGTGTTAGTGTTCTAATCGAGCGTTATAATGTATTTAGGTATCGACGATCAGGAAAGTGTAGTCCTCACCGTAATCAGGTGTGCAATCTCACACTGTATCTCATGGGTTAGATGACTATACCGCAGTAAACATTGGATTAAAAATCGCAAAGTTGGTGAAATCGGGAAAATATGGTATAATTAACACTTTAGTGTTAGGATCGTGAAATCGATATTAAGAATATGGTGAATTACGAAATTACCCTTAAAGGGGCTAAAACGATAAAATGTGATATTTTGGGACATATGTGATATTTTGGGCCATATGTGATAAATGGGCCACATGTGTTATTTGATAAATTGGCCAAGTGTGATATAAGATGAAATGGGCCAAATTGTGAAATAGGCCAAATGTGATATAGGCCAGATTGCAATAATTTTTATAATGGGCCTTATGTTGGAATAATTATATGAATGAATTATTATGCATGTTGTATACATGATTGCATGGGTTGGGATATTTGACGAAGAGAAGTTCTGGTAGCTTTGCTACAAAATTTTGATGGCTTGCCGATTTGCTATATGGCCGTGCCCGATTTAATATATGGCTTAATTGCCCGATTAATATATGGTTTAATTGCCCGATTTTCTATATGGCTTCGCGTGCGATTTAATATATGGCTTAATTGCCCGTTAATATATGGCTTAATTGCCCGATTTGCTATATAGCCGTGCCGATTTAATATATGGCTTAATTGCCCGATTAATATATGGCTTAATTGCCCATTTGCTATATGGCCGTGCCGATTTAATATATGGCTAAATGCCCAGATTTGGTGTGTTGGCGGGGTGGGTGACTAAAGCTCCCCACAGTGTCTTTGGTTGGTACGGGTGGTGTGTAGCGGATGGAAATTTAGATTTGGTTTGGGAATTGCATATTACATGCATTCTACACATGTTAAATTGTTATATTTGAAATAGGGTTTGGCCCAATAAATGTTTAATTGAATTTTGGCCCAGTGAAAATGGTAAGTGAATTACACACTGAGTTCTAAGTAACTCACCCCTATTTTCTTTACCCTCCTCAGGTAATGATCAGTGATGGAGGCTTGGGCCGGGGACGACTCAGTGGAGGCCATACTACGAATTATGGGTTATTTAAATTTCGGATTTCTTTTTAAGTACTTTTTATTATTATTGCTATTATGTAAAAAGGCCTCTGGTTGAATTTTTATGGATGTTTTACTTGTGGATGGATTTTATAATACGCTTTAAATACTTAAGTGGGGTTTCTTTTCAAAAAAAAAATATAGAAATAAATGTTTTCTTAAAATAAACATGCATAAAGGGTTTTCATTCTTAAATATTTTAACTCATAAAATTATGCATTAACAACGTTCTTCCAAAATTTTTGTTTTCAAAATTATTTTTGAACTCTATTAATTTTCTCGAAATATTATTCTAATTTCTTTTAAGTTTTAATTTATAAATTCTTACGTCTCAAATTGTTTGATTTATCAATCAACTTTAGTTTTCAATAAACTTCAAGTCAAGATATTTTGAAAATTCGATTTCTTAAAATCTTTAAAAAGACTAGATGTATATTCCTTTCCGTGTGACATGTCGAATTTGGTCTTAATGCATAGACCGGGTTTGGGGTGTTACAGTGAAAGTTTCGTGAATTAAATTTATTGTTTGTGTGCTTAATTTGAGAAAAGGGCTTAATCGCGTAAAATGAAAATTTGCTGGTTAAATAAGAAAGTGCCTAATTATTGTTGTCTTTATAATTTGGAGGCTTTATGTTGTAATTTAGCCATAAGTTAAGGTATTGGACGGCATTATGTTAAATTATATAGCTTATTTTATTAAGTATAATGGTTTAATAAATAATAATATAATATAATGTTAATATAATAAAACAAACATAAGTTAAAAAGCCAATATCATCTTTTATTTCTACTAACCGAATGTAAAAGAAAAGAAAAAGAAAAGAACAAGCTTAGGGTTCGACCATTGTTGAGTTTGATTAAGGTACGTATCTAGCTCAGTTTTTGATAATTTTTACGTTTTTAAGATCGTTGTTAAGTTATCTTCAAAGCCCATGTCTTAATTTTGAATTTGATGATGATTTTGTGTTTTCCCATTGATGAGTTTATGATTTTTATGATGCTTGATGATAAATTATGAAATGTATGTGTTAGATTAATATGTTTTGTCTTTGAATTTTTGATGAATTTGAGTAATTTGGACTAAATTGTGAAAATAAATTTTTGAGGGACTAAAATGTGAAATTAATGAAATGTATGGACTTGTAAGGGCATGGGTGATATTCGGCCTAGCTATGGTGATGTGAAATTTTGTGTATTATTGTTTTAAGCAATAGGGACTAAATTGCAAAAAGTGTGAAATGTTAGAGGCAAAATGGTAATTTGCCCATTTATGTGTTTTTGGATTAAATTGATTGAATATGTGGTTAAATTAGTTAAATTTGAATTTTTTTAGATCAAGAACGGAAGAAAACAGAATTAGATCGGGGGAAATCGAAAGTAGACGAATGGTCGATTAAACCGTTCGACAACATCCGAGGTAAGTCTATAAGCATATAAATGTTGTTAAATTGAAAATATATATTTTATGTGTTGAATTGAATTTTAAGAATATAAATGTGCATTGGCTGATTGTGACTAACCTTGGAAGATAAGTTACGAGTTTGATTCGATCGAGATACATTGTCCGAAAGTCTCGTACGGACCCTAGGAATAGATAGGATACATATGTCATGACATAGGATTTCTGATATGTGTTATCGTGTAAGACCACTTCTGGGACGTTGGCATCGATTTGTGTTTACGTGTAAGACCATGTCTGGGACATTGGCATCGTATTTGATTTGTGTAAGACCCTGTCTGGGACAGTGGCATCGATATGTGATTACATGTAAGACCACGTCTGGGACGTTGGCATTGTACGAGCTTCTGACTATCCGCGTATCCTTTTTAATTTCGAACTATTCAACGGGCAATGTGAAGTATAGACCGAATGTTAAATTGAATTACAGGTTCAGGTATGTGTTAGTTATTTGTATATATGGAAACAAGGTAAGTTGGTTATTTGAAATGATAAAAGGTTATGTGAACATGAATTATGTGTTAACCTATTTGAACATATAAATGATTCGGCCTATTGATGTATTTGTAATAATGAAAGTGAAATTATATATAAGTATATGATTAATTATGTTCGGCCATATGGTATTTGTATGTGAGTTTCAAATGAGATCTGGTAGTAAATGATAACTTGTATTTGATATTATGTATATTCGGCCTTGTTAGCAAAATGATAATATGTAATTGTTGTTATATATGTTTTTGCTTAAGACTTACTAAGCTTAAATAGCTTACTCTGTGTGTGTTCTTGTTTACATTTATTTTATAGATTTTGGACACGTTACGAGCTCGGGGATCGTCAGCAAAGCCTATCACACTATCGACTGTTTCTTTCTGTATTTTACTAAGTTGATTTTTGGGCATATGGCATGTATAGCATAGTTGAAATGTTTGATTTTTGGTCATGTATATATAAATAGCCATGCGAAGATGGCTTAATTTCTATGCTTGTGTTCGGTTTGGTTTAAAGATGGTTTATCCATGATCATTTTGCTTAAGTTGAATTTAATGTGTTTTTGAATGGGTGTTTGATGTGTTTAATTTTTATGCTCAAATTTGACTACATTTGATTATGATTTGAGCTTGCATTTGAATGAGATATTTAAGTTACATGTATGTGATAAACTTGGTTTGTACTAGGTGGTAAAGTCTTAAGATATGAGTTGAATAAATAGGTGAAATGTTAAGAATATAATAGAGGGAATGTTAATTAAGTTTGATTCTATGATATTTAATAATATGTGTATTTTCTGTCTTGTGGATTGTTACAAAATTGGTTATAATGTGCTTGTATATTCGGTTATGTGCTGAAATATTTATATTGATGTTTTGATTAGAAATAATGAATAATGTGTATGAGCATATTTGGCTGGTTAGTATATGTGATATGGTGTATGGTATAATTATATAAATATGATGTATTAAAGCTATCTTATATGTCCGAATAGATAGTTAATAGTTGGTTCGGTGTATGTGTTTTAAGTAGGGTCAATTGACATATGAAATGAGTGTATTTTTAGTTGTTATTTGTGCTAAAGATGGTTTAAATTAATATGTATTATGCACATAGTCTTGTGATGAATTAAAATGGCTAAGTATATGGTTTGGTTTGGCTATTGAGCATGCGGATTAGATGCTACAAAATGTCTTTGAAGTTCGAAATTGATTAAAGATATTATAGTGTGTTACGCATGAAATAGTAATGCATATAAATATACTTGATCAATTGGTAATAATTTAAAATATCTCATGTATGAAATGAATATATTTGGTTTAAATATGCACAAGTGGGTAAGTTGATATAATGGATGTATTGTTGTAAGTTGAGTATATGAAAGTGATATATGAATGATGTTTATTTAGGTGTTCAAATGCCTTACTATATACTATATAGCCATAAGATTCGGCTAATGGAATTATGATGTATATGAATTACGATATGATGTTTAATAATAGAAAAATATGTTTAGTTAGTTGGCTAAGCGGTACACATGTAAGAACATTATAAATTTATGTCGTATGGTATGAATTTGGTTTTCGTATGTTAGTTTGATTGAACATTTGAATTCGATTGATTATAAAGCATGCGAATTTGGTATACTAGGATTTGTTCTTTGTGTTCAATAATGTTTAATGTGACTTTAGTGATATGAGTATATTATAATAATATTAAAGTTATGTTAAGCTATGATGTACTGTGTTATGATTGAAGTATGTTTGATAATGTTTTTAAGCATTCGATAGCCATGCAATTGATGTTCACACGATTCGAACTTTGTATTAATGAAGCATGATTTGTATATGTGAAATGTTTAAAAAAAAATATGATTGTACTGAATTGTGTCTTATACGGTAATACCTCGTAACCCTAATTCGGCGATGGATACGGGTTAGAGGTGTTACATTTGATTTGTAACACCCCAAACCCGGCCCAAACGCTTCCACCGGATCTGGTATGTCACTTAAGATATTTTACATAACATGTCGTATTTTGGAAAACAATTACCAGGTTTACACCTTTATTTCGAAAGCTTAATAATTCATTAAAGTATAAAATATTAAGTAACCAATTATCTTGGTAGATTTTAAATAAAAACCGAAGTTTCATGCAGGTCTTAACTTAATTGAAAACATAAAACTTAAAACCCAGTAATAAAAGCCCAACAAAATCCCAAGACATAAATGGTAGTCTAGTGGCCCATGGCCTTATTACAAGGAAATTTGAACCCATTAATTAAATGAAAATCAAATATTAGACTAAGTCTTTTTTTGCTGAATTCTCAAAGCTCATCGCATGGCCACCTTGCTCTCCTCTCGGCCGGTCCGATGCCCTAAGTGTCACCTGAGATGGTTAAAATTAAAGGGTGAATCGCGAGACTCGAGTGTGCAACCCTCATGCACCATTAGATTTGGGCTTTAGCCCCATAAAACAGAATAATCAAAATATAAGTAATAAAAATAATATGCAAAGCCCAACCCATATCCTAGGTGTCCATCCGCTACAAGCCCTCGTACCAGTCATTCACACCATTGGGGATATCTACAATCAACCCATACCACTACACGCCTTGATGGTAGTCGTGCTGCTCATCATCAGATCATGGCCGTAGCCACTACAACATATCACGGCAGAAGCCGCTACAACAGATCACGGTAAGGAACCGCTACAACAGATCATGGTAAAAACCGCTACAACATATAACTTCCTCCTTTCATCAAATCCAACCCATGCAATCACATAAAATCAGTATACTTATAACATTTAATCAGATCATTTACTAACCTGGTGATTTGCTTTACCCTCTTTGGGTTCTCGTCAATATGCCGGGGTTTCGGCATTTCACAAAACATGTAATACTTATTTTCATATATTAATCAAACAGATCTAGATGGTGTGGAGAATTACACACCTGATATTGCGAAATCCAATATTCTTAGTCGATGTCCTTGCTATCTGGATCTATTATCCACAATCTATAGCCTTGCTTAAAAGCCGGAACAATTGCGAAAATAGGCCTCTCCTTGGAATCCTGAAAGTAACACGATTCTATAACTTAGAGATCTATGCGATTGGCCTCCTTCTTCAAATCCCGGAATGCCGAAAAGAAGAGTGAAATAAGAGATTAGTTTCTAATAGCCATTCGACTAAGGACTTTTGAAAAGACGGAAGAACATTGAAATCTCGAAATCAATACTTACCTATTGTCTCCTTCAAGATTCGGCACAAGCAAACTCCTTTGAAGAGAATTCGGTAACTTCAGGAAGTGAGATCTAAGAATTTCGGCTTTTAAAAGATTTACGAATTGAAGAGATGGCTAAGAGAGATTCGGCCAATGAATATTAAGGAGAAGAATAGAATAATAGAGATGTGATTTCAGCTTTTAGGGATTAAAAGAAGAATAACAATAGAGGTTAAAAGATTCGGCCAACCAGGAAATTTTAGAGAGGAAGAAAGGGTGAAGAAGATGGTGATTTTCACTTTTGAGAGAGAAGAAGATGAGAAAAGAAAATAAAAGAGAGGCTTCAAAATTTGGCACACCCCTCTTTATATAGAAAACCGATTCCTCCCTTTAGCAGAGATTGATTTTCGCCAACAACGCCACACATGATAGCTCCTATCCCTTTTCCCTTATCTTAATCATTATCTCCTCAAAAATAGCCTTTATCCGCTTATTATCCTTAAAGACTAAATCCCTAAATAATAGCCTTTATCCGCTTATTATCCACATGAAATAAATATAATAAGATTCCCAAAAAAATAGCCTTGTGCCGCCCCCTTACTCAATTAAGTGCAGAAATCTAGCCCTATAACTTGGGCTTCAAGCAACCAAAAATTTGGGCCTTCCTCATGCACTAGTGATGCCACTTATAGATCACCCATCTTTGTGCCCCTATTCTGCTTTGGGCCACGAGCCCAATATGTCAATTAAACTACTACAACTTCAATTTAAGCCCTTAGAGTGTCTAAACAAAATATTTAAAACAAGGCCTCAGCCCAATTTGAGCCCCAATTGTACCTTAAATTCTCAAATTAATATTTTAAGCATCCAAACACATAAAATGCATGGACTCCAATTATTCAGGATGTTACGGTTCTACCCTCTTTAAAGAAATTTCGTCCTCAAAATTTCCAACTAACTAGTAATCGTACTACCTAAGTCGCACCACTATGCTTTTCAGCTGCGCGCACTCTAATTTCTAAATCCAAAAAAATAAAAAAATAAACACTTAGTATACTATGGTAGGGTACGCACCATTGTTCGCATCTGGGAGTCTTCTTCCCTTGGCGATGTCTTCGCATAGACCAACATTGGGTGCCTCACCTCAAGATAACCTGCGCACTCTCACCGGTGCTCCACGACTGCGTTCACTACCATTATCGCCCCGGCTTGTCTACGGCCTCTTGGTGGTTGTTGATCACCTCTCCCACTGATCGAACCTCGTCCCATGGGCATGCACTGATCCATCTGAGGACAGTCCTTAATCAGATGTCCTGTGGATCCACACCTAAAGCATCCATCAGTTTTCATTCTGCACTCCCCATAATACGTCCTCCCACATGTAGGACATGCTCGATTCTGACCCGTCGGAACACGAGCTGGCCCATCAGTCCTAGGCCTTTTCTGATAATTCCCAGATGCTCCTGACTGCTCGAAACTTCTCTTACTCTTACTCCTATCTTTATCCCTTTCTTGTCTCTCGACCCGTTTCACTTCCTCAGCTATTTTAACCTTATCTACCAAAACAACAAAAACTCTCTCCTGTTGCGGTGCTATCAGAACCCTTAACTCATTCCACAGCCCATCCTCGAACCGTACACAACGTTCATACTCCGTTGCTACCATTCCCCGAGTGTAGCGGCTCAAGCACAGAAACTCTGCCTCGTACTCAGCCACAGACTTACTTCCCTGCACCAGATTCAGGAATGCCTTCCTCTATGCATCCACGTAGCTAGCCCCAACATACTTCCATTGAAATGATTCCTTAAAGAAATCCCAGTCAATACAGTCTGCGACAGTACCCCTCTTTCACTGTGAGCCACCACTGATAGGCCTCGTCTCGAAGAAGAGACACGACCCCTTTCAACTTTTCCTCTACCGTGAAGTATAAGTCATCCATTATGCGCTCAGTCGCTTCCATCCAATACTCAGCTGTGTTAGGGGCTACACCAGAAACTCCCCTAAACACTTCTGCCCCATTGGCCTTAAGCCGCTCCGGTACAGATTTCTGGGCTCCTGTGCCCATGCCTACTCCAGCAACCCTCTCTAAAACCCTCAACATCGCCTGGAGATACAGCATCATCTCCGGGCACCTCATCCCGAAATTCTCCTTCTACAGCCGGCAGTTCCGGTATCTCGTTTCCTGACCCGTGGCCAGACCCTACTAGCTCTGGCGCGGTCATTATACCCCTACCGTGTCCACGCGGCGGACGTCCTCGACCCCTTGAACTCATTCCTCCGATTGGCATTTATCTGATTAAGAATTTTATGGATTATTAGTTTTCTTTCACTAGTTAGCCACTAACAGTCTTATGAATAATAGTTTTAAGAGTGGTTCTTTCGAATTCGCATTCACAATACAGTCTCAAGTTTGTAACCTCTAACTAAAATAAAACACATACATCATACAAAAATCATCCAAGCACTTACATTCTTCACGTAAAGGTGTTTTCATTGATTCACTACCTAGGGGTATTTTCGTAATTTCATCCTACAGGGGTATTTTTGTAATTTTTCATAATAAAGTTCCTTGTTGATTTCGTGAAGTGAGGGTATTCTGGTAATTTTACAATCCGAGGGTATTTTGGTAATTTTGAAATCCGGGGGTATTTCGGTAATTTTGCAATCAGGGGCAATTTAGTAATTTTGCAAATCAGGGGTAATTTGGTAATTGTACAAACCAGGGGTATTTTGGTCATTTGACAAAATGAGGGTAGGTTGGTAATTTTTTTCTAACCAGGGATATTCCGATGATGTTGTTGTTGTTGTATTTTTTTTTGTTTTTTTTTCTCTCCAAACAGGGTACTTTGGGGAAAAATCTAGTTTCATGGTCCGGGTTACTCTTTTAAACATGAGATTTTCGGGTAAATTTTCAAAACATAGGTATTTTACAAATTCATGGCTGGTTGGTAGTTTTCACAAATCAAACGTATTCTGAAAATTTTGCAAAACTTGAGAAATTTTCTTTCTTTTTTTTTTTAAACTAGGGTGGTTTGGTCCTTTCGGGTTTTAATTATAAGGTTTAGCCCATCAACAAGTCCTCGTAACTAGGGTGAATAGTCACCACGCACTGTAGGATTCAATGAAGAGGAGGTGAGTCACTAGGACCGCTTAAATACGAGGCTCTTAGGATCCAATCCTAGACATGCGTATGCTGTTACCACACCCTAGTCTTGCGGCTCGTTCACGGGTTTGTTTAGTGAAGTTAAGTCTTATGATATTTTAAGAGTTGTTTCAACTAGGCCTAAAGTCCATCAAGTTCTAATCTAACTAATCTACGTCCCATAAAGCCCATCAAGCCCACATATATTATATCACACAATGGTTCAGAATACTTACCTGGCGGACTTGGGCCGGAGACGCAGGTGCCATGCTGAGCTAACAGACCTGTATAAATATGCATGTTTCAAAAACCCAACTTTAGAAAATGTTTTGAGCCCAAAAAACCCCCAGAGCCGAGTTTTGAACCGGGCTCTGATACCAATTTGTAACACCCCAAACCCGGCCCAAACGCTTCCATCGGATCTGGTATGTCACTTAAGAGATTTTACATAACATGTCACATTTTGGAAAATAATTACTAGGTTTACACCTTTATTTCGAAAGCTTAATAATTCATTAAAGTATAAAATATTAAATAACCAATTATCTTGGTAGATTTTAAATAAAAACTGAAATTTCATGCAGGTCTTAACTTAATTGAAAACATAAAACTTAAAACCCAGTAATAAAAGCCCAACAAAATCCCAAGACATAAATGGTAGTCTAGTGGCCCATGGCCTTATTACAAGGAAATTTGAACCCATTAATTAAATGAAAATCAAATATTAGACTAAGTCTTTTGCTAAATTCTCAAAGCTCTATCGCA
This sequence comes from Gossypium sturtianum, assembly GCA_025698515.1. Classification (NCBI taxonomy): domain Eukaryota; kingdom Viridiplantae; phylum Streptophyta; class Magnoliopsida; order Malvales; family Malvaceae; genus Gossypium; species Gossypium sturtianum. Next base: position 61,110,185 of record CM046953.1, on the reverse strand, counting down.
TGGCCACCTTGCTCTCTCTCTCGGCCGGTCCGATGCCCTAAGTGTCACTGAGATGGTTAAAATTAAAGGGTGAGTCGCGAGACTCGGGTGTGCAACCCTCATGCACCATTAGATTTGGGCTTTAGCCCCATAAAACAGAATAATCAAAATATAAGTAATAAAAATAATATGCAAAGCCCAACCCATATCCTAGGTGTCCATCCGCTACACGCCCGTGCACTGACCATTCACACCATTGGGGATTTCTACAATCAACCCACACCGCTACACGCCTTGATGGCGATCGTGTTTGCTCATCATCGATCATGGCCGTAGCCACTACAATGTGAATCACGGCAGGCCGCTACAATAGATCACGGTAAGGAACCGCTATAATGAGATCACGGTAAAAACCGCTACAACATATAACTTCCTCCTTTCATCAAACCCATCCCATGCAATCACATAAAATTAGTATACTTATAACATTTAATCAGATCATTTACTAACCTAGTGATTTGCTTTACCCTCTTTGGGTTCCCGTCAATATACCGGGGTTTCGGCATTTAACAAAACATGTAATACTTATTTTCATATAATAATCAAACAGATCTAGATGGTGTGGAGAATTACACACCTGATATTACGAAATCCAATATTCTTAGTCGATGTCCTTGCTATCTGGATCTATTATCCTCAATCTATAGCCTTGCTTAAAAGCCAGAACAATTGCGAAAATAGGCCTCTCCTTGAAATCCTGAAAGTAACACGATTCTATAACTTAGAGATCTATGCGATTGGCCTCCTTCTTCAAATCCCAGAATGCCGAAAAGAAAAGTGAAATAAGAGATTAGTTTCTAATAGCCATTCGACTAAGGACTTTTGAAAAGCCGGAAGAACATTGAAATCCCAAAATCAATACTTACCTATTGTCTCCTTCAAGATTCGGCACAAGCAAACTCCTTTGAAGAGAATTTGGTAACTTCAGGAAGCGAGATCTAAGAATTTTGGATTTTAGAAGATGTACGAATTGAAGAGATGGCTAAGAGAGATTCGACCAATGAATATTAAGGAGAAGAATAGAATAATAGAGATGTGATTTCGGCTTTTAGGGATTAAAAGAAGAATAACAATAGAGGTTAAAAGATTCGGCCAACCAGGAAATTTTAGAGAGGAAGAAAGGGTGAAGAAGATGGTGATTTTCAGCTTTTGAGAGGAAGAAGATGAGAAAAGAAAATAAAAGAGAGGCTTCAAAATTTCGGCACACCCCCACTTTATATAGAAAACCGATTCCTCCCTTTAGCAGAGATTGATTTTCGGCCAACACTGCCACACATGATAGCTCCTATCCCTTTTCCCTTATCTTAATCTGTTATCTCCTCAAAAATAGCCTTTATCTGCTTATTATCCTTTAAGACTAAATCCTTAAATAATAGCCTTTATCTGCTTATTATCCATATGAAATAAATATAATAAGATTCCCAAAAAAATAGCCTTGTTCCGCCCCCTTACTCAATTAAGTGCCAAAATCTAGCCCTATAACTTGGGCTTCAAGCAACCAAAAATTTGGGCCTTCCTCATGCACTAGTGACGCCACTTATAGCTCACCTTCATTGTGCCCTAGGCTGTGGGCCACGAGCCCAATATGTCAATTAAACTACTACAACTTCAATTTAAGCCCTTAGAGTGTCTAAACAAAATATTTAAAACAAGGCCTCAGCCCAATTTGAGCCCCAATTGTACCTCAAATTCTCAAATTAATATTTTAAGCATCCAAACACATAAAATGCACAGACCCAATTATTCAGGATATTACATGATTGGTATCAGAGCTACGGTTTAGTCGATTCTAGGACTAATGTAGCGCGTGGGAGTCTAGCTATAAATGCCATATTTTATACTGCGATAGTGTGATGACTTCTGACATCTGAAAATGTGTTTTTGTATAGTAATGGATCCCAATCGAGCTGTAGATGATGATTTCGAGAGTATAGCGCCTGCTCTCGAGCAAGGGACAGTGCCGGTTAACTCTCGACCGACTTCGAGTAACTAGAAGGGAGAGGCTAGACAAGCCTTTTACCAAATGATGAATGACTGGTTTACTTAATATATCCGGACTAATCCGGCTGCAGAACAACCTCCACCCCCGACTAATCCTTCTTCGATACCTATTATGCCTCAAGTGAGTGATCCATTGAGATTGCCTAAGCCTCCTGTTGATAAAATCAGAAAACACAGAGCTGAAGAGTTCAGAGCCACTGATGATGATGATGCTGAGCGAGCTGAATTCTGGCTCGATAATACTATACGGGTGTTTGACGAGTTATCTTGCACCCCTGATGAGTGCTTAAAATGTGCCATATCTTTACTACGAGACACTACATATAACTGGTGGAATACACTAGTATCGGTGGTTCCGAAAGAACGAGTGACACAGGAATTATTTTGCATGAGTTAGTAAGAAATACATCGACCAGAGATTTATCGACCGAAATGCAAAAATTTCTTGAATTGAAGCAGGTCGGATAGCAATGGACAGAGTATGAGCAAATTTGTGAGACTCAGTCGGTATGCCCGAGAGTGTGTTTCGACCGAAGCTATAATGTGTAAAAGATTTGAAGATGGGTTGAACGAAGACATTAAATTGTTAGTTGGAATACTTGAGATAAAAGAGTTCGTGGTACTTGTTGAGCGAGCTTGCAAAGTCGAAGAGCTTGGGAAAGAGAAAAGAAACGCTGACTCTGAAGCTAGAGATTCACGTAAGAGACCATTCAGTAAGTCATTCCAGTCAACATCAAAGAAGTTCCGAGATGATGCTAGCCATTCAAAGACTACTGCAGGTTATTCTAGAAGTGATCGGGATAGACCACCTGTGAGCTCGAGAGCTACCTCAGTAGCTAGTGTGGGTAATGTCAGATCAAATAAACCCGAGTGTGGACATTGTGGTAAACGACATTCCGGCAGTTGCAGATTGCATGATTGGGCCTGTTTTAAATGTGGATCGAAGGATCATTTCATTCGTGAGTGCCCAGAGTTAGCAGAGCAAAATTTGGTACAGAATACAAGATCGGGTAACACTGCAGCTCGAGGTTGACCACCTAGAAATATGGGTAATGTGAGTGGCAGTCAGAGAGGGACCAAAGATACAGCTATTAGATCTGAGGCTCGTGTACCTTCCAGAGCCTATGCTATTCGCGCACGCGAGGAGGCCTCATCCCTGGATGTTATTACTGGTATTTTCACTCTCTATGATACTAGTGTTGTTGCATTGATTAATCCTAGTTCGACTCATTCTTATGTGTGTGAGACTTTAGTATCCGGTAAGACTTTGCCTGTAGAGTCTGCTGAGTTTGTGATTAAAGTATCGACCCCTTAGGCCGGTGTGTTTTGGTTGATAAAGTGTACAAGAATTGTCCGTTGATGTTTCGAGATTCATGTTTTCCGGCTGATTTGATGTTGTTACCATTCGACAAATTTGATATAATTCTGGGTATGGATTGGTTAACTCTGCATGATGCTATTGTGAACTGCAAATGGAAGACTATTGATTTACGATTCCAGAATGATGAGATTATTCGGATTGAATCTAATGATCTGAATGGTTTACCAGCAGTGATATCTTCGATGTTAGCTCAGAAATACGTAAGAAAAGGTTACGAAGCTTACTTTTCATATGTGCTTGATAGTAAAGTAACTGAAAGAAAGATTGAATCAGTACCTATTATGTGTGAGTATCCGGATGTGTTTCCTGAAGAATTACCGGGTTTGCCACCTATTCGAGAAGTTTAATTTGGTATTGAATTAGTGCTAGGGACGACTCCGATTTCGATAGCTCCGTACAGAATGGCACCTACAGAATTAAAGAATTGAAAGCTCAGTTGCAAGAGTTGACTGATAGAGGTTTTGCGCGACCGAGTTTCGCTCCCTGGGGCGCACCAGTTCTATTTGTGAAAAAGAAATACAGAACTATGAGAATGTGTATTGACTACAGACAGCTCAATAAAGTGACTATAAAGAATAAGTATCCATTGCCACGGATTGATGATTTGTTCGATCAATTGAAAGGGGCTACTGTGTTTTCAAAAATAGATTTGAGATCAGCCTATTATCAGTTGCGAGTTAAAGACTATGATGTACCAAAGACTACTTTCCGTTAGAGGTACGGACACTATGAGTTTCTGGTTATGCCTTTCGAACTTACTAATGCACCTACTGTTTTCATGGATTTAATGAATCGGATCTTCAGATAGTATCTGGATCAGTTTGTGGTAGTATTCATAGATGACATTTTGATCTACTCTCGTGATGAAATCGAGCATGCCGAACATCTGAGACTTGTGTTACAGACTTTGTGAGATAAACAGTTGTATGCAAAGTTCAATAAATGTGAGTTCTGGTTATGCGAAGTCAGTTTTCTGGGCCATGTTGTATCAGCATCGGGTATTCAGGTTGATCCGAGTAAAATTTCAGCTATACTTGATTGGAAACCTCTGAGAAATGTTTCTGAAGTTCAGAGTTTTTTGGGACTTGCTGGTTACTATAGACGATTTGTGAAAGGTTTCTCTATGATCGCAACACCGATGACGAAGCTATTACAGAAAGATGTTAAGTTTGAGTGGTCATAAAAGTGCCAAAAAAGTTTTGATCAGTTGAAAGCTCTTTTGACCGAAGCTCCAGTGTTAGTTCAGCCAGAATCGGGTAAATAATTTGTCATTTACAGTGATGCATCTTTGAGTGGTCTGGGTTGTGTTTTGATGCAGGAAGGCAAAGTCATAGCTTATGCCTCGAGACAGTTAAAGCCGCACGAAAAGAACTATCTGACATACGATTTGGAATTGGTAGCTATTGTGTTTGCATTGAAGATATGGCGTCACTATCTGTTCGGTGAGAAATGTCATGTTTATTCTGATCATAAAAGCCTGAAGTATTTGATGATTCAGAAAGATCTGAATTTGAGACAACGTTGATGGTTAGAGTTTTTAACAACGAACTTGTGATTGACTATCATCCGGGAAAAGCTAATGTTGTTGCTGATGCTTTAAGTCGAAAATCATTATTTGCTTTGCATGCAATGAATGCACATATGGTTATATCTGATGATGGTTCGATAATAGCTGAATTAAAAGCAAGATTGTTGTTTGTTCAACAAATTTGTGATGCTCAGAAAGTTGATAATTATTTGTTAGCAAAGCGAGCTCAATGTGAATTGAATGTTGAATCCGAGTTTCGAGTTGATACTGATTATTGTGGATGCAATATGGGTTATTGTGGATAGATTGACTAAATCAGCTCACTTTATTCCGGTTCGTATAGATTATTCGCTTGATAAACTGGCTAAATTATATGTTTCTCAGATTGTGAGATTACACAGAGTGCCTATTTCTATTGTTTTGGATCGAGATCCAAGGTTCACATCGTGGTTTTGGAAGAAATTACAAGATGCTTTAGGTACGAAACTACACTTAGCACTGCTTTCCATCCGCAAACAGATGGCCAGTCTGAACGAATTATTCAAATACTTGAGGATATGTTGAGATGTAGCATTCTTGAGCTTGAAGGTACGTGGGAACAATACTTACCTTTGATTGAATTTGCATATAATAATAGTTTTCAATATAGTATCAAAATGGCACCTTACGAGGCTTTGTATGGTCGTAAATGTCGTATACCATTGTATTGGACTGAGCTCAGTGAAAATAAGATACACGAGGTCGATTTGATCAAAGAGACTGAACAGAAAGTGGCCCGATTCGCGATAGTCCGAAAAGCGACATCGGATCGTCGTAAATTGTATGCAGACTTGAAAAGAAAAGATATAGAGTTTCAGATCGGAGATAAAGTATTTTTGAAAGTCTCACCGTTGAAGAAAATACTCAGATTCGGTCGTAAAGGCAAATTGAGTCCGAGATTTATTGGGCCGTATGAGATTATAGAGCGTATCAGGCCGGTTGCTTATAGACTGCTATTGCCACCTGAGTTAGAAAAGATTCACAATGTATTCCATGTTTTGATGCTCCGTAGATATCGATCTGATCCCTCACATGTGATTAGTCCGACAGAGGTTGAGATTAAGCCCGATATGACATATGAAGAAGAATCGATTCGTATTCTGGCTCGCGAGATTAAAGAATTACGAAATAAGAAAATTCCGTTAGTTAAGGTACTGTGGCATAAGCATTGAGTTGAGGAAGCAACTTGGGAGTCAGAGGATACAATGAAAGAGCGTTATCCAAACCTATTCACCGGTAAGATTTTTCGGGACGAAAATCCCTAAAGGGGAGTTGTAACAGTCCAATTTTGACCCTAATTGGAACAGTGGTTTCGGAACCACAAATCCAAGTCTGAAAATATTTTAATATTATTTTCTGTGTTAATTATGTGTGAATTTACATGTGTGAAAGTTTCGTGAATTACTTTTATTGTTTGTGTGCTTAATTTGAGAAAAGGGCTTAATCGCGTAAAATAAAAATTTGATGGTTAAATAAGAAAGTGCCTAATTGTTGTTGTTTTTATAATTCAGAGGCTTTATGTTGTAATTTAGCGATAAGTGAAGGTAGTGGACGGCATTATGTTAAATTATATAGCTTATTTTATTAAGTATAATGGTTTAATATATAATAATATAATATAATGTTAATATAATAAAACAAACATAAGTTAAAAAGCCATTATCATCTTTTATTTCTACTAACCGAATGTAAAAGAAAAGAAAAAGAAAAGAACAAGCTTAGGGTTCGGCCATTGTTGAGTTTGATTAAGGTACGTATCTAGCTCGTTTTTGATAATTTTTACGTTTTTGAGATCGTTGTTAAGTTATCTTCAAAGCCCATGTCTTAATTTTTGAATTTGATGATGATTTTGTGTTTTTCCATTGATGAGTTTATGAGTTTTATGATGCTTGATGATAAATTATGAAATATATGTGTTAGATTAATATGTTTTGTCTTTGAATTTTTGATGAATTTGAGTAATTTGGACTAAATTGTGAAAATAATTTTTTGAGGGACTAAAATGTGAAATTTATGAAATGTATGGACTTGTAAGGGCATGGGTGATATTCAGCCAAGCTATGGTGATGTGAAATTTTGTGTATTTTGTGTTTTATGCGATAGGGAGTAAATTGCAAAAAGTGTGAAATGTTAGGGGCAAAATGGTAATTTGTCCATTTATTTGTTTTTGGATTAAATTGAATGAATATGTGGTTAAATTAGTTAAATTTGAATTTATTTAGATCAAGAACGAAAGAAAACAGAATTAGATCGGGGGAAATCGAAAGTAGACGAATAGTCGATTAAACCGTTCGACAAAATCCGAGGTAAGTCTATAAGCATATAAATGTTGTTAAATTGAAAATATATATTTGTTATGTGTTCAATTGAATTTTAAGAATATAAATGTGCATTGGCTGATTGTGACTAAGCTTGGAAGATAAGTTACGAGTTCGATTCGATCGAGATACGTTGTCCGAAAGTCTCGTACGAACCCTAGGAATAGATAGGATACATATGTCATGACATAGGATTTCTAATATGTGTTATCGTGTAAGACCACTTCTAGGACGTTGGCATCGACTTGTGTTTACGTGTAAGACCATGTCTAGGACATTGGAATCGTATTTGATTCGTGTAAGACCCTGTCTGGGACAGTGGCATCGATATGTGATTACATGTAAGACCACGTCTGAGACCTTGGCATTGTACGAGCTTCTGACTATCCGCGTATCCTTTTTAATTCTGAACGGTTCAACGGGCAATGTAAAGTATAAACCGAATGTGAAATTGAATTACAGGTTCAGGTATGTGTTAGTTATTTGTATATATGGAAACAAGGTAAGTTGGTTATTTGAAATGATAAAAGGTTATGTGAACATGAATTATGTGTTAACCTATTTGAACATATAAATGATTCGGCCTATTGATGTATTTGTAATAATGAAAGTGAAATTATATATAAGTATATGATTGATTATGTTCGACCATATGGTATTTGTATGTAAGTTTCAAATGAGATCTGGTAGTAAATGATAACTTGTATTTGATATTATGTATATTCGGCCTTGTTAGCAAAATGATAATATGCAATTGTTGTTATATATGTTTTTGCTTAAGACTTACTAAGCTTAAATAGCTTACTCTGTGTGTGTTCTTGTTTACGTTTTGTTTTATATATTTTGGACACGTTACGAGCTCGGGGATCGTCAGCAAAGCCTATCACACTATTGATTGTTTCTTTCGGTATTTTACTAAGTTGATTTTTGGGCATATGGCATGTATAGCATAGTTGAAATGTTTGATTTTTTGTCATGTATATATAAATAGCCATGCGAAGATGGCTTAATTTCTATGTTTGTGTTCGGTTTGGTTTATAGATGGTTTATCCATGATCATTTTGCTTAAGTTGAATTTAATGTGCTTTTGAATGGGTGTTTGATGTGTTTAATTTTTATGCTCGAATTTGACTACATTTGATTATGATTTGAGCTTGCATTTGAATGAGATATTTAAGTTACATGTATGTGATAGACTTGGTTTATACTAGGTGGTAAAGTCTTAAGATATGAGTTGAATAAATAGGTGAATTGTTAAGAATATAATAGAGGGAATGTTAACTAAGTTTGATTATATGATATTTAATAATATGTGTATTTTCTGTCTTGTGGATTGTTACAAAATTGGCTATAATGTGCTTGTATATTCAGTTATGTGCTGAAATATTTATATTGATGTTTTGATTAGAAATAATGAATAATATGTATGAGAATATTTTGCTGGTTAGTATATGTGATATGGTGTATGGTATAATTATATAAATATGATGTATTAAAGCTATCTTATATGTCCGAATAGATAGTTAATAGTTGGTTCGGTGTATGTATTTTAAGTTTGGTCAATTGACATATGAAATGAGTGTATTTTTAGTTGTTATTTGTGCTAAAGATGGTTTTAATTAATATGTATCATGCACATAGTCTTGTGATGAATTAAAATGGCTAAGTATACGGTTTGGTTTGGCTATTGAGCATACGGATTAGATGCTACAAAATGTCTTTGAAGTTCGAAATTGATTAAAGATATTATAGTGTGTTACGCATGAAATAGTAATGCATATAAATATACTTGATCAATTGGTAATAATTTAAAATATCTCATGTATGAAATGAATATATTTGGTTTAAATAAGCACAAGTGGGTAAGTTGATATAATGGATGTATTGTTGTAAGTTGAGTATATGAAAGTGACATATGAATGATGTTTATTTAGGTGTTCAAATGCCTTACTATATAGCCATAAGATTCGGCTAATGGAATTATGATGTATATGAATTACGATATAATGTTTAATAATAGAAAAATATGTTTGGTTAGTTGGCTAAGCGGTACACATGTAAGAACATTATAAATTTATGTCGTATGGTATGGATTTGGTTTTCGTGTGTTAGTTTGATTGAACATTTGAATTGGATTGATTATAAAGCATGCGAATTTGGTATACTAGGATTTTTTCTTTGTGTTCAATAATGTTTAATGTGACTTTACTGATATGAGTATATTATAATAACATCAAAGTTATGTTCAGCTATGATGTAATGTGATATGATTGAAGTATGTTTGATAATGTTTTAGGCATTCGATAGCCATGCAATTGATGTTCACACGATTCAAACTTTGTATTAATGAAGCATGATTTGTATATGTGAAATGTTTTTAAAAAATGATTGTACTGAATTGTGTCTTATACGGTAATGCCTCGTAACCCTAATTCGGCGACGGATACGGGTTAGGGATGTTACAGTCTAAACCAGACTGTTACAATTCTCCCCCCTTAGAGATTTTCGTCCCCGAAAATCTTACCGTTGAATAGATTCAGATATTGTTGTCTCATTGCATCTTCAGGCTCCCACGTAGCCGCTTCTACTCCGTGTCGATGCGACAATACTTTTACTAACGGAATTTTCTTATTTCGTAATTCTTTCTCCTAACGATCTAAAATCTGGATCTGTTCTTCCTCGTGAGTCATATCGGTTCAGATTTCAATCTCAGACGGATAAATCCCATGCGACGAATAGGATCTGTATCGTCGAAGCATTGACACGTGAAACACATTATGAATCTTTTCTAGCTCAGATGGTAGTAACAATCTGTACGCAACAGGTCCAATGCGCTCAATAATTTCATACGGCCCGATGAACCTCGGACTCAATTTGCCTTTTCTACAAAAATGTAATATTTTCTTCCACGGAGACACTTTCAAGAATACTTTATCACCAATCTCAAACTCAATATCTTTTCGTTTCAAGTCTGCATAAGATTTCTGACGATCTGACGCGGCTTTTAAACTATCATGTATCACTTTCACTTTCTGCTCTGTTTCTTTTATCAAACCAACCCCGTATATCTTATTCTCGCTGAGTTCTGACCAGTACAGAGGTGTTCGACATTTGCGTCCGTACAAAGCTTCATAAGGTGCCATTTTAATGCTCGACTGAAAACTATTATTGTACGCAAACTCAATCAATGGAAAATACTGATCCCACGTACCATCAAACTCAAGTATGCAACATCTCAACATATCCTCGAGTATCTGAATAATCCGCTCGGATTTGACCATCTGTCCGTGGGTGAAAAGCTGTACTAAAATAAAATTTAGTACCTAAAGCCTCTTGCAGTTTCTTCCAGAACTGTGAAGTAAACCTCGGATCTCTATCCGACACATTAGATAGTGGCACCCCGTGCAATTTCACAATATCGAAAATATATAGCTCAACTAATTTATCAAGTGAGTAATCAGATCGTATCGGAATAAAATGGGTTTATTTCGTCAATCTATCAACTACGACCCAAATTACATCTTTCTTTCCTGGAGTCAAAGGCAATCCTAAAACAAAATCCATTGTCACTCTATCCTATTTCCACTCGGGAATCATTATCGGTTGTAACATACCAGATGGAACCTGATGTTTAGCTTTAACTTGCTGACAGATTACACATTTCGAAACATAACCTGAGATATCTCTTTTCATTCTAGGCCATCAATAAAGTTGTTTGAAATCATGGTACTTCTTTGTACTTCCCGGATGAACAGATAAGCGACTGTTATGAGTTTCTTTTAATATCAACTAAATCAACTCTGAATTCCTGAGAACACAAATCCGATCTCGATACCTCAAACAATTATCAACATCAACCCGAAATTCAGAATCAGAGTTCAAATCAAACTGAGTTCGTTTTGCTAACATTTCATTAACAAATTTCTGAGCATCACATATTTGCTGTAAGAACAACATTTTCGCTTTCAACTCACCTAAAACTGAACCATCACCAGACAAGTGTAAATGAGAATTCATCGCTTGTAACACAAACAGTGATTTTCGACTCGATGCATCCGCAACAACATTTGCCTTACCCAGATGATAATCTATCACAAGCTTGTAGTCTTTCAACAACTCTATCCATAGTCTTTGTCGCAAATTCAAATCTTTTTGGGTCATCAAATATTTCAGACTTTTATGATGCGAAAACACATGGCATTTTTCACCGAAAAGATAGTGACGCCAAATATTTAATGTAAATACAATCGCTGCTAACTCAAGATTGTGTGTCGGATAATTCTTTTCATGCGGTTTCAACTGTCTCGAGGCATAAGCTATGACTTTGCCTTCCTGCATTAAAACACAACTCAAACCATTCAACAAAGCATCACTAAAAATCACGAACTCTTTACCCGATTCTGGTTGTACCAAAACTGGAGCTTCAGTAAAAAAGGCTTTCAACTGATCGAAACTTTTCTGACACTTATCAGACCATTCAAACTTCACATCTTTCTGAAGCAATCTCGTCATAGGAGTTGTAATCATCGAAAAGACTTTTACGAATCATCGATAATAACCAGCAAGTCCCAGAAAATTGCGAACTTCAGACACATTTTTTCGGAGGCTTCCATTCCAAAATAGCTAAAATCTTGCTTGGATCAACTCGTATACTAGATGCTGACACAATATGTCACAGAAAACCAACTTCACGCAACCAGAATTCACATTTCCTGAACTTAGCATACAATTGCTTATCTCGCAGAGTTTGTAGCACAATTCTCAGATGTTCGGCATGCTCAATTTCATCACGCGAATAAATCAAAATGTCGTCAATGAATACAACAACAAATCTATCTAAGTACAGTCTAAAAATTATGTTCATCAGATCCATAAAAATAGCAGGAACATTTGTTAGTCCGAAAGGCATAACTAAAAACTCACAATGCCCGTACCTCGTTCTGAAAGCAATTTTCGGAACATCAGAGTCTTTAACTCGCAACTGATAATACCCCAACCTCAAATCTATCTTTGAAATCACAGATGCTCCCTTCAACTGATCAAACAAGTCATCAATTCTAGGAAGAGGATATTTGTTCTTTATTGTCACTTTATTCAACTGACGGTAATCAATGCACATTCTCATCGTACCATCTTTCTTTTTCATAAACAGAACGGGAGCACCCCAGGGTGAGAAACTCGGTCGTGCAAATCCTCTATAAGTCAACTCTTGCAACTGTGACTTCAACTCTTTCAATTCTGTTGGTGCCATTCTATACGCCGCTATCGAGATAGGAGTCGTCCCCGGTATTAAATCAATACCAAACTCAACTTCTCGTATCAGAGGCAATCGCGGTATTTTTTTAGAAAATACATCAGGGAACTCACAAACAACTGGCACAGATTCAACTTTCTTTTCACTCACTTTCGAATCAATCACATAGGCAAAATAGACTTCGCAACCCTTTTTCACATAACTCTGAGCTTTCATCACTGAGATCACAGCCTGTAACCCATTCAAATCATTAGATTCAATCTGAACTATTTCATCATTCTGACACCTCAAATCAATGGTCTTTCATTTGCAGTTCACAACAACATCATGCAATGTTAGCCAATCCATACACAAAATTATATCAAACTCATCAAAAGGTAATAGCATTAGATCAACCAGAAAACAAGTATCTCGAAATATCAACTGACAATTCTTGCACACTTTGTCAACCAGAACACTTTTACCTAAGGGGTTCGATACTCTAATTACAAATTCAGTAGACTCTACAGGCAAAGTCTTACTGGATACTAAGTTCGTGCATTAATATAAATGAGTAGACCCTGGATCTATCAATGCAATCACAGAAGTATCATAAAGAGTAAATGTACCTGTAATTACATCTGGAGACGAAGCTTCCTCACGAGCTCGAATGGTGTACGCTCTGGCAGGTGCCCTAGCTTCAGATCTCGCAACTGTATCTCTTGTAGTTCTCTGATTACCACTGACATTTCTTGTGTTTCTTGAAGGTCTACCTCTAGCTGAAGCATTATCTGACTTCGGATTCTGTACCATCTCTTGTGCAACATACTCAGGACATTCTCGGATGAAATGTTCTAGTGATCCACATCTGTAACAGGCTCGGTCATTCAATCTACAACTACTCAGATGTATTTTACCACAATGCTTACATTCAGGTCGCTCAGATCGGATATTTCCTACACTAGCCATCGAAGTTACTGGAGCTTTAGAGTTTGACTGCGATCTAGCTCGATCTCTTTTCGAATGTCCCACATTAGTCTTTGAACGACTATATTCATCTCTGAATTTCTTTGTAGCAGTCTGAAATGATTTATTCGAAAATCTCTTTCTCACATCTTTGGCTTCAGACTCAGCTTTTCTTTTATCTTTCCCGAGTGCTTCAGCTTTACATGCTCGATCAACAAACACAACAAACTCTTTTATTTCCAGAATTCCAACTAGCAATCGGATATCTTCATTCAGGCCATCTTCAAATCTCTTACACATTATAGCTTCAGTCGAAACACATTCCCGAGCATATTGACTTAGTCTCACGAACTCTCGTTCGTATTCAGTGACAGTCATACGACCCTGTTTCAATTTTCGTTTTTGATCTATAAATATCTGGCTAATATATTTCTTCCGGAATTCAGACTGAAAGAAATCCCATGTAACTCGTTCCTTTGGAACAACAGAAATCAAAGTCTTCCACCATTGATAAGCTGCATTTCGTAACAAGGAAACGACACATTTTATGCATTCATCAGGAGTCAATGACATTTCATCAAACACTCGGATTGTATTCTCGAGCCAAAACTCAGCTCTCTCAGCGTCATCCTCACTAGTGGCCCTGAACTCTTCAGCCCCATATTTACCGATTTTATCAACCGGAAGCCTATTCGTTAGATTCAGATTCATAACCGGAGGTATAGCAGAAGTCTGAGAAGGATTATGTAACACCCCTTACCTGGGTTCTACGCCAGAACCGAGCCTGAGGCATTACCGAACTCAAACCACTTGATTGCCACTTAGGCTCGTCATAACTACTCTCTAAAGTCATCTCAACAACCTCATTCTCGACTTACGAGGCCTCACTCATACACACGAGGGCTCTCGAGACTAAACCGAAACTTTTTCCAATCTTAAATTTTTTCTCTTTATATCGAGATCTCACACGTCAGGTGCAAGATTAGACACGCCGTGCATGGACACACACGCCCATGTCCCCAAACCATGCCTAAAAACCCGACGATTCTCGCCAATGCCCCACGGCCAAGGCGGGCGCCGTGCTTACCACCCGTGGTGCACATCGACTACCTTAACACGGCCTAAAGTCTAGACACACACGCGCTGCAGTAGCTACCCGTGGCCAACACCAATTAACACACACATTCTAGGCTGCGTGCGTGTGACTAGTCCGTGGTCTATTCGATTTCAAATACTAACATGCGGGGACACATGGTTTGAGTCACACGCTTGTGGGCTGGCCGTGTGTCACACATGGCCTAGACACTGCGCTCGTGTGTCTATCCACATGGACAAGAACAAAGCTATTTGCCAAGTTCTTTTCACCCTTCTAGCATACACAATCATGCACTCATTCAACACATCCATAATCAACTCAAAATCTTACAATCTCACATAGATAACTACATCTTTTCATATAATAAAGTGCCAACAACTATGGCATTATACAAAATAGATTATCCCTCTAAAGGCCAACACATCATAGCCATATACAACAAAATTCACTAACTTGTCTAGCCCCTATACATGCCATATACAAAACATTGAGTCTAATGTACCAGAGTGTGGGCGATCTTCCAATTGATCCTCGTATCTTGGTTCAATAATTTTACTCTATAAGACAAGGGAAAAGAAAAGGAGTAAGCTTTGAGCTTAGTAAGTTTACACACAAACAATTAAGCATCATAGTATAAGCTAAACAACAATTAGCATTATACTACCAAAAGTAATGAACAACTATGCTTACTCTTTCTAACCCTTACCACATTTCCAACACATCATAAGTCACATACTCATAACCATCGAAATGCACCCCTGCATTCAATGTCACATTTACACAATATACAACACATCATTATTTCTCGATAATACATCCACACAGTTAATCCATACAGCTAATCCACACAGCTAATCCACACAGCTAATGTCTCGGTGGTTTCGCACTTAGCCCACCACAATCAATTGATAAGGTAGTATCGCACTTAGCCTACCAACAAGGTATTCATAGTGGTTTCGCACATAGCCCACTAGATAATATACCTAACGATAGCATCGCACATAGCCAGCGCATCATCAATATGCATTAGGATGGTATCGCACTTAGCCCACCATTTAGCATTATCACAACACATTCACAAATCTACTTACTTAATCATCCATCCATCCATTTCACTTGAACCACATAGGTTCTCAATCATTCTCAACCATGTTACACACTATCTAGCATCAACAAATTGTAAGTATGAATGCATTGTTTATGCATAGACTTACCTCGGTACTCAAAAGTATTGAGACTTGCAATTTAGTCCACCACCTTGCTTTTGCCTCGATTTTGATCCGGGCTTTGCCTTTCTTGATCTATAATGAATAAATCAGCTTATTCACTACACACACTGACTAGATTGACCCTTATCTCATACTTTAGCAAAATTACTATTTTGCCCCTAAACTTTCTCATATTTACACTTTAGCCCCAAAGGCTCGTAAAGTGATTTTTATTCAACTTTCTAGTCTTTCATGCTTAGTCGAACCACTTATTCAACTAAATCTATCATCAATTCTCACTAAAACACACATGTATGACCAAACTTAAGATTTTCACAATCAAGTCCCTACATGCATTTTCATGGAAAATCACTTAACAAAAGATCTTTCTACTACATCAAGCTTTCATAATCTTCCATAAAATATCAACATACATACATGTCATACATGACCACATTTTTTAATGTCCATTTTAGCTCATCAAATAGCTAAAAATAGCTTACTCATGCTACTAGGACTTCAAAAATACAAAGAATATCAATAACGAGGTTAGATGCACTTACTAGCAAGCTTGAAAAATTTGAAGAACCCTAACAATGGCTCTTGAAATTTTCGCCAGCCTTGGGGAAGAAGATGAATGAATTTTGTCATCTTTTCTCCTATTTTAATCACTTAATTGATAAATTACCTAAATGCCCTTTTTGATAAACTTTCTATTTTAACCCATTCATGCCCAATTTGGTCCAAAAATTAGAATTTGGATAAATTGATATTTAAGGACCTCTAATTAATAATCTAAAGCTATTTCACACAATTAGCTTCTAGAATCTCACATTTCACAACTTTTGCAATTTAGTCCTTTTGGACAATTCAACCACAATTTCACAAAATTGCTTCATGAAACTTTCACACTAGCATGCATACATAGCATAAACCTCAAAAACTCATTCATAAACCTCAAATTTGTGGTCTCGCACCACTATTCCGACTAGGCCCTAAACTGGGATGTTACAACTCTCCCCCCTTTAGAGATTTTAGCTTTAGAAAATCTTACCCGAAAGAGGTTTGGATGTTGCTCTCTCATAGCTTTTTCCGTTTCCCACGTAGCTTCTTCCACACCATGTTTCTGCCATAACACTTTCACTAGTGCTATGCTCTTATTCCTCAACTGCTTCACTTCTCGAGCCAAGATCTTAATCGGCTCTTCTTCATAAGACATATCCGGTCTTATCTCAATTTCCATCGAAGGAATTACATGTGAAGGATCGGAGCGATACCGTCGCAACATCGACACATGGAACACATTATGAATATTTTCCAACTCTACCGGCAAAGCCAACCGGTATGCTATTGGCCCAACTCTCATAATCTCATAATCTTCTTCCACGGGGACACTTTCAAAAACACTTTGTCGCCCACTTTAAACTCAATTTATTTTCTTTTCAAATCCGCGTACGACTTCTGTCAGTCCGAAGTAGCTCTCAGACTATTACAGATTACTTTCACCTTCTCTTCGATTTCTTTCACTAGATCGACCCCATGGATCTGCTTCTCACTAAGCTCGGTCCAATACAAAGGAGTCCGACACTTACGACCATACAGAGCCTCATACGGTGCCATCTGTATACTCGACTGATAACTGTTGTTATAGGCGAATTCGACCAAAGGTAGATATCTCTCCCAGCTACCTTCGAATTCTAACACACAGCATCGAAGCATATCTTCCAGAACTTGAATCACTCTTTCAGACTGACCATCGGTTTACGGATGGAACGCAGTGTTGAAATTTAATCTCGTACCCATGGCCTCTTGCAACTTCTTCCAAAATCTCGAAGTAAACCTCGGATCTCTATCCGATATAATAGACACAGGTACACCATGCAATCTCACTATCTCTGCCACATACAACTCAACTAACTTATCCAGTGAATAATCAACACGTACTGGAATAAAGTGAGCCGACTTTGTCAATCTATCCACAACAACCCACACAACATCTTTCTTTCTCGGAGTCATCGGCAACCCCGTCACAAAATCCATGGTAATCTGATCCCACTTCCATTCGGGTACTATTACTGGCTGAAGCAATCCCGAAGGCACTTGATGCTCAGCTTTCACTTGTTGACAAATTAGACACTTTGTCACGAACTCTGAAATATATCTTTTCATACCCGGCCACCAATAAGACTCCTTCAAGTCATTATACATTTTAAATCTTTGCCCGAGATGTCTTGACAAACATCCACTTTGTAGGCCTCATGCAAAACCTTTTGGATTAACTCCTCATCTCTAGGTACACAAATTCTGTTACAGTACAACAAACAACCATTCGAGTCCACTCGAAAATCAGAATCACTTTCTGATCCACACTTAGCTCTCTTAGCTTTCATCTCACTGTCATACTTCTGATCCTCACATATCTGTTGAACAAATAGTGGCTTAGCTCTCAACTCTTCCAAAATAGCACCATCATCAGACAATGCTAAACTCGTCCTCATAACTCTTAGAGCATACAAGGATTTCCTACTCAGGGCATCCGCAACCACATTCGCTTTCCCGGGTGGTAGTCAATGACTAACTCATAGTCTTTCAACAACTCAAGCCACCGTCTCTGTCGTAAATTTAGATCCTTCTGATCCATCAAATATCTCAAACTCTTGTGATCTGTAAAGATTCGGCAATTCTCACCATATAAGTAATTTCGCCAAATCTTTAACGCGAAAACAATCGCAACCAACTCTAAATCATGAGTCAGATAATTCTTCTCGTGCGATTTCAACTATCTCGAGGCGCAAGTGACTACCTTACCCTCTTGCATCAACACGCAACCGAGACCATTAAACGATGCGTCACTATAAACCACAAACTCTTTTCCCGATTCTGGTTGAACCAAAATCGATGCCTCAGTCAATAATGTCTTCAGTCTCTCGAAACTCTGTTGACATGTCTCAGTCCATTCAAACTTGACATCTTTGTGCAATAGTTTCGTCATCGGGGTAGCAATCATAGAGAACCCTTTTACGAAACATCTGTAATATCCTACTAATCCCAAGAAGCTTCTAACTTCCAATACGTTCCTCGGCGGTTTCCAATCCACAACAGCCGATATCTTACTCGGGTCAACTTTGACACCATCACCTGACACAATGTGTCCTAGGAATCCGACTTCTCGGAGCCAAAACTCACTCTTGCTAAACTTAGCATACAACTGCTCATCTTTCAAAGTTTGCAAGACAATTCTCAAATGCCCTTCATGATCGTTCTCATCCCGAGAATAGATCAATATGTAAATCAATGAAGACAACTACAAACTTGTCCACATACGATGCGAAAACACGGTTCATCGGATCCATAAAAATCGCAGGTGCATTTATCAAACCAAACGGCATAACCAAAAACTCATAATGGCCATACCTTGTTCGAAATGCAATTTTCAACACATCTTGCTCTTTCACTCTGAGCTGATAATAATCAGACCTCAAGTCTATCTTGGAGAACTCTGTAGCTCCCTTCAGTTGATCAAAAAGATCATCAATCCTTGGTAAAGGATACTTATTCTTAACCGTCACTTTGTTAAGTTTTCTATAGTCTATACACAATCTCATACACCCATCTTTATTCTTCACAAACAATACCGGAGCACCCCACGGTGAGCGGCTCGGTCTTGCAAAACCTTTATCGACAACTCTTGCAAGCTGGACCTTGATTCTTTCAACTCTACTGGTGCCATTGCATGCGGAGCAATCGAAATAGGTGTCGTTCCTGAAACTAACTCAATTCCAAACTCGACCTCTCTCACTGGAGGTAACTCGGGTAACTCTTCCGGAAATACATCTGGATACTCACATACCATCGGCACTATTTCAAACTCTACTCCAACCTCTCGAGTATTCAACACAAAAACAAGATAGGACTCACATCCTTTTCTCAAACATTTCTCAGCCACTAGGGAAGAAATCATCACTGGTAGACTATCCGGTCCACCTGATTTAACCTGAACCACATCTCCACTCTCACATTTTAATTCAATAAACTTATTACAACAATTCACTAAGACACTATGGGTAGTCAACCAATCCATGCCTAGGATTAAATCAAACTCATCAAATTGCAACAACATTAGGTTTGCCAGAAAGCAATGACTCTCAATCATCAAAGGATAATTCTTACACACCTTGTCCACTAACACATGCTTTCCTAACGGGTTTGACACCTTAACCACTATGTCCGTAGACTCAACGATATACTCAAACTAGATGCTAATCTCATGCAAATATAAGAATGAGTAGACCCTGGATCTATTAAAGCAATAAGAAAGGTGTCAAAGAGAGAAAAAGTACCCGTTATCACATCAGGGGAGGATGCTTCTTCGCGAATGCGAATAGCATACGTCCTTGTAGGTGCCTGACCCTCCAGTCTCATAGCGGAGTCTCTGGATGCACCCCTACCATTATTCCCACCTCTAGGGTTTCTTGGTGGTCTACCCCTTGCAGACACATCACTAGGTCTCATCTTTTGCTTCTTTTCCTTATCATCCCTCTCGGGGCAGTTTCGGATAAAATAGTCGGGGGAACCACACTTATAACAGTTCCGACTGTTACCCCAACACTCTCCGATGTGATATCTACCATAACTTGGACACTCTGGTTTACTCTTCGTATTGCCCACACTTTCCATCGAGGGGGCTTTGACTCTCGAACCCGAGCGAGTATTGCCCAAGTCTCGATGCGAATAACCCACTGGTCCCATCGTCTGAGGATTCACTTCCTTGGATCTTTTCGACTGGGCTTGGTATGACTTGCCCATCGGCCTCTTTCTAGCATCTCGGGCTTCACTCACAGCCCTCCATTTTTCTGAACTCAACTCTTCGGCCTTACTTGCCCTTTTAACTAACACCACAAACTCTTTCAACTCCAATATACCCACTAGGAGTTTGATGTCCTCATTCAGTCCGTCTTCGAACCTCTTACATAACATGGTCTCTGACGACACACATTCTTGAGCGTATTTGCTAAGCCTAACAAACTCACGCTCATAATCCGCTACTGACATTCTTCCTTGCTTCAACTCAAGGAATTCCTTCCTTTTCTGATCAGTAAACCTCTCGCTTATATACTTCTTCTAGAACTCTTCCAGAAAGAAGTCCCACGTCACCCGCTCTCTCGGGACCACTAACGTCAATGTCTTCCACCAATGGTATGCTAAGTCCCTCAGCAAGGATACAACACACTTCAAGCTCTCTTCAGGAGTACAAGAGAGTTCATTGAATACTCTCATTGAGTTCTCTAACCAGAACTCTGCCTTCTCAGGGTCATCATCAACCTTATCTCTAAACTCCTCAGCCCCGTGTTTTCTAATCTTATCTACCGGGGGTTTCGATATCCTGACTACATCAATACCTTGAGGAGCCACAGGAATTGGCTCAGGTATAGGAGGAGGAGGTGGAGGAGGTTGAGCATTAGGGTTCGCTCGAACATAATCCGAGTACCAATTGCTCATCATCTGGAGAAAGGCTTCTCGAGCCCCTTCCCCTTGACCCTTAGCCTCGGGTCCACCTTGAATAGGCACGGTTCCTTGTGCAGGAGCCGACGCATTACTAGCTGCTTCATCAGTAGTCAATGGATCGGAATCCATATACTATATAAAACAAGATTTAAAATCATCAGAAACCACCATACTATCATTGTACACTTATGGCATGTATAGCTAGACTCTTACACCCGTTACGGTAGTCCTAGAACCGACTAAACCATAGCTTTGATACCACTAAATGTAACACCCCTTACTCGGGTTCTACACCGGAACCGGGCCCGAGGCGTTACCAAACTTAAACCACTTGATCGCCACTTAGGCTCGTCATAACTACTCTCTAAAGTCATCTCAACAACCTCATTCTCGACTTACGAGGCCTCACTCATACACACGAGGGCTCTCGAGACTAAATCGAAACTTTTTCCAATCTTAAATTTTTTCTCTTTTATACGAGATCTCTGCGCCGTGCAAGATTAGACACGCCCGTGCATGGACACACACGTCCATCTCCCTAAACCGTGCCTAAAAACCCCAGCATTCTGCCAATGCCCCACGGCCAAGGCACACGCCCGTGCTTACCACCCGTGGTGCACACTGACTACCTTAACACGGCCTAGAGTCTAGACACACGGCCTAGAGTCTACAAAACATTGAGTCTAATGTACCAGAGTGTGCTGATAGTGTGGGCGATCTTCCAATTGATCCTCGTATCTCGGTTTAATACTTTTACTCTATAAGACAAGGGAAAAGAAAAGGAGTAAGCTTTGAGCTTAGTAAGTTTACACATAAACAATTAAGCATCATAGTATAAGCTAAACAACAATTAGCATTATACTACCAAAAGTAATGAACAACTATGCTTACTCTTTCTAACCCTTACCATATTTCCAACACATCATGAGTCACATACTCATAACCATCGAAATGCACCCTGCATTCAATGTCACATTTTCACAATATAACACATCATTATTTCTCGATAATACATCCACACGGCTAATCCACGCGGGTAATTCACACGGACTAATCCACCACGGCTAATCCCACAATGACTAATGTCTCGGTGGTTTCGCACTTAGCCCACCACAATCAATTGATAAGGTAGTATCGCACTTAGCCTACCAACAAGGTATTCATAGTGGTTTCGCACATAGCCCACTAGATAATATACCTAACGATAGCATCGCACATAGCCAGCGCATCGTCAATATGCATTAGGATGGTATCGCACTTAGCCCACCATTTAGTATTATCACAACACATTCACAAATCTACTTACTTAATCATTTATCCATCCATTTCTATTAAACCACATAGGTTCTCAATCATTCTCAACCATGTTATACACTATCTAGCATCAACAAATTGTAAGTATGAATGCATTGTTTATGCGTAGACTTACCTCGATACTCAAAAGTATTGAGACTTGCAATTTAGTCCACCACCTTGCTTTTGCCTCAGTTTCGATCCAGGCTTTGCCTTTCTTGATCTATAATGAATAAATCAGCTTATTCAATACACACATTGACTAGATTGACCCTTATCTCATACTTTAGCAAAATTACTATTTTCCTTAAACTTTCTTATATTTACACTTTAGCCCCAAAGGCTCGTAAAGTGATTTTTATTCAACTTTCTAGTCTTTCATGCTTAGTCGAACCACTTATTCAACTAAAGCTATCATCAATTCTCACTAAAACAGATATGTATGACCAAACTTAAGATGTTTCTACTACATCAAGCTTTCATAATCTTCCATAAAATATCAACATACATGCATGTCATACATGACCACATTTTTGAATATCCATTTTAGCTCATCAAATAGCTAAAAATAGCTTACTCATCTACTAGGACTTCAAAAATACAAAGAATATCAAAAACGAGGCTAGATGCACTTACTAGCAAGCTTGAAAAATTTGAAGAACCCTAACAATGGCTCTTGAAATTTTTGACAGCCTTGGGGAAGAAGATGAATGAATTTTGTCCTCTTTTCTCCAATTTTAATCACTTAATTGATAAATGACCAAAATGCCCTTTTTGATAAACTTTCTATTTTAACCCATTCATGCCCAATTTGGTACAAAAATTAAAATTTGGATAAATTGCTATTTAAGGACCTCTAATTAATAATCTAAAGCTATTTCACACAATTAGCTTCTAGAATCTCATATTTCGCAACTTTTGCAATTTAGTCCTTTTGGACAATTCAACCATAATTTCACAAAATTGCTTCATGAAACTTTCAGACTAGCATGCATACATAACATAAACCTCAAAAACTCATTCATAAACCTCGGATTTGTGATCTCGTACCACTATTCCGACTAGGCCCTAAATCGGGATGTTACAGATTAGGTGGGGGTAGAGGTTGTGAAACAGCCGGATTTGTTCTCACGTATTGAGTGAACCACTCATTTATCATTTGGAAGAAGGCTTGTTTAGCCTCTCCTTCCGGACCACTAGTAGTCGGTCTCGAATCAGATGGCGCTGTCCCTTGAGCAGGAGCAGGGGCATTACTTTCAACATCGTCAGTTACAGCTCTTTCGGGATCTATTTACTATATAAAAAACACATTTTATACGTCAGGATTCATCACACTATCACAATTCGTATATATGGCATGTATAGCTAGAATCTCACACACTACGTTAGTCCTAGAATCGACTAAACCGTAGCTCTGATACCAATCAAATGTAACACCCCTAACCCGTAACCATCGCCGGTCTAGGGTTAAGAGGCATTACCGGACAGTCGAAAACTTTTACAAACATTTCATAGCATAAAGTATATCATCTTTAAATCATAGCAGAACACAGGCATATAGTCCCTTAATGAGGTCTACGAGACCTTAAACATGCATTAGAAAGGGGTCGGGACTAAATCGGGATCATACAAGTTTTTTTGGAAAATCAAACTTTCTTTTTAAATTATAGAGGTCACACGTCCATGTGGGCAGGCCGTGTAACACCCCAAACCCGACCTAGACGTTATGACCGAATCTAGCATGTCACATAGAAGGGTTGTTTAAAAACTACGCGTTCGTTAAAAAGTTTTTATTCTTTTGAAACTCCAAGTTTCGTTGTTTGTTTGTAAAAACACGATTTGCTTAATGTCCATTCTTATAAAGTTGTTATTATTTCAAAAAATTGTTTTTGTTGTGAAAATTGAACTTGAATAGTAGTGGAAACGTGATATTTTAAAAACTATTTATTAACGTTTTGGAAAACTCAGTATTCAAATATTTAACAATTTAATAATAGCCGAAATGAAAGTTTAAAAGAGAGATAAAATCCAATGGCCTTATTACATAATATTAAACCCAAATTAAAATAATCTTAAAATGAAGCAAAACTAAAATTTACTAAAGTTTGTGAGAAGTACTCCAATGTATGGCCACCACAGAGTCCTCCGCAGCTCCAAATCCTCTAACGCTGGGGATCACCTACAAAGTTAAAGCAGAGGGGTGAGTTACGAGAACTCAGTGTGTAATCCCCTAATCGGTCATTAACTAGGCCCGAGCCCATACGGAACAAGACTGGGCCAAAGCCCTATTCGGTAACAATCTGGGCCTTAGCCCTATAAACATGATAATGCAAACAGAGTATGGAGCCCAACCCAATCCAACCCTACACACCACCCGTACCAGCCCTACACACCTGTGGGGACCAAGTCAACCCACCTAGCCCTACACACCAATATGGCAGACAAGCTGCAAATCACAGAATTTGTGGCGATGGCACCAGAATAACAGAACATACGTGGCATAGCCACTTCACAGAATGTGGCAGAGCCACCAGAATACACTTCCTCTGATCATCAATCCCAACCCATGCAACATATTATAAATGCAATGCATCATACGTAAAAATGTGTAAATAAAGAATATACATGATAACCAACCATAATCAAGGGTATAACGGTCATTCACCCTCCAGGGGTATTTCGGTAATTTACCCTCCAGGGGTATTTTGGTAATTTACCCTCCAGGGGTATTTTGATAATTCCAAACTTAACGGCCTTCCCAAAGGCCTACTGTCGCCTCGAGTGACACAGGACCCTTATTAGGTCTCTACGAAGCTATTGGGCCTGAAATCCATTTCAGGCCCAAACGGGCCCACCTGCTCGTGTGGCCCATTTCGCATGGTTTCGGTCTCAGTTTTTCAGATTTCACAACCAGATCTATCATTTGATATTTTTCCATCAATTTTTCCCATGTGGGCCGAATAGCCCATTGGGCCCATTTGGCCCGTTTCGACTCGATTTGGCCCGTTACAGCCTCAGTTTCGCGAGAGTGCTTACGACACCCTCTATGGCTTACCGCCCTCATTCGTGTTTCGATTTACCACTACGAGCGCTCGCACGCTCGAGTGGTCACCGTTGCCAGTTTTTCGGCTTCTCAGCTTTCGGCCGAGTCACAGAACATTGTAAGCACTCATCCAGAGGGGTGTGAGATTACACACCTGATTTGGATTTCTAAAAGAATTACTCCTCGATGTCCTACAAGCTTGTGACCCCCTCCTTTACGGTGAACCCGAATTAGGCTTTGCACCCTGGCTACTGCAATGAGTTCCTAAAATAATTAATCGGTGAACCCAAAAAGGTTAGCCTCAATTCAACATTCGACCCCTCCACAAGAGTGAAGGAAAACGATGTCATCTCCACCAAATAGGGTCACAAAAAAAACACTAATCATCAAATTAAAAGGGTTATGAACAACTTCGCCCTTACCGAAACCAACATTAACGATCTACACCCGTTGTTTGCTAGAGAATTTGGCCTAGCCCCCCTAGGAAGAGTGTTTTGGCTTAAGCTTACTAGAAGAAGAAGTAAGATTTGACGAGAATGAAAGAATGTTATGTTCGGTCCAGGAAGAAACGAATAAGTGAGGGAGAAAGAAAGACGAAAAAGAAATAAGAGAGAAGACCTTACC
Source organism: Gossypium sturtianum (assembly GCA_025698515.1). Taxonomy (NCBI): domain Eukaryota; kingdom Viridiplantae; phylum Streptophyta; class Magnoliopsida; order Malvales; family Malvaceae; genus Gossypium; species Gossypium sturtianum. The sequence continues at coordinate 61,083,911 of CM046953.1, read as the reverse complement.
TTGTGATCACAGACGAACCGACTAGACTGGGTAGATTCGACGATCAAAAAGGACACCAAGCTTCAGACTAGTCAATGTTCGGCTATTAGCAAAAGCAAAGAGAAACCGATCCAAATGAGAAAAAGAGAAAATTCGGTCGATGGAGAAAAGAGTAGAAAAATAATGAAAAAGAAGAGAAGTTTCGGCTATGGTGAACACAAGAGAGAAAAGGTGAGAGGAGAGTAGAAAATAATGTGTAAAAAGAGGTGGAAAGAAATTCGGCACCAGCAAATTTGAGGAAAAGACCCAAAATCCTATAGTCCAAACGCCAAAAGCAAAACTCTCCTAAATGAATTTTGAAAAAACGGCACTCCCCCTACTCAAACCGAATATATTCTCCCAAGTGACCACTTCCCACACACGGCACAACTCCCTCAGACACTCCACTCCTTGATCCACTCCACCATTTCCTCCTAGAATCCCTCTCTTCCACCCATTCAAACGATTTGACTGAGTCTTCAACCATCCTGGCAGAGTTTGAACTCAACTCTGCTTCTTCCTCTCCCAAACACAAAATAATAGCCACCAAAAAGCATCTTGAGAGATTCGAACCTCCAACTCCTTACACTCCCCTTGACGCCACACCACCTTGCCACATGCCTAACTTGTGCTAACAATACACCAACAAATTTCCTTAAGTCTTGCTTCCAACGGCCCTCTCCACTAAAGAGCCCAAAAACCAAAATTTTTCCTATGGCCTAACTTGAACCCGGGACTTCATAGAACCCTCTAAACACTCCAAACTCACACACCTAATAGGTCCAACTTGTAATAGTGTCACTCTCTTGTTCCCAAAAATTTGAAACGCTCCCACGCCCAAGGCCCAATGGGCCTAAATTCTACTAGGCCCAAATTCGGGTCGTTACAGGCCGTGTGCCTCACACGGCCTCGGACACACCCGTGTGTCCAAGTCGTGTCAAAACAGGGCATACATATTGACTTGTCCACACAGCCTGAGACACACCCGTGTGCCTCACCCGTGGTCGACACTGACTTGCACCACACGGCCAGTCACACGCCTGTGTGTCCAGCCCATGGTCGAGTCTGACTTGTTTTGAAATAAAACCACGAAGGACACAGTCGAGCCACACGCCCGTGTGCTCAACCGTGTGGGCAATTATAGGCCATTTACAAGGCCAATTTTCCACCCACACATTGGGTTATACCTATAAGCATTATACCAATTCAAATCATATCAAAATAACTATCCTTTCTAACCATTCAAGAACATAGCAAGCATACCAACTTATGCAACATTTATCTCATTCTCATCACAAGCATTTCTAAGTATAAACCCTTCAAAACTTACCATTTCAATGTGACCACCCTTCGTCATTAATATGCCAATTTTGCATCATAATACTTATCAAAAGTTTGATCATCTTATTAAACCAATTATTAGCCATCAAACCATACTAAACTATGCATCATATAGCATGTTCTACTCATTCACATCATACTCATTAGTTATCCATATCACATGGCTATTTTTACACCTTTCAAAACATAATCAAAACTCACTAGACTATACATGCCATACTTTAATATATACACTTTCAAAAGGTACCAAAATAGAGTTTGATAGTGTGGTGATGATCCTCGACGATCCTTGAGCCTTCCGTAGCTTTAATGATCTATAAAACAATGCAAACACACACAGAGTAAGCTTTCAAAAGCTTAGTAAGCCATATACAAATAAACCTACATATAAACATTCGTAATCATATCAATTGTAAGATCATTTATATATCTCAAGTGTAATCTCTTAATTCTTCTTTGGCTCATTTGTTTAGCCATTGCTTACCAACAATTCATATCTCTAAATACCTCTTTTGATCATAGCAACTTCATATGTATATCACATTTTATCTCATCAGGTCTATGCACATATCTCACTTGTGTACATACACATATTTACTTACCATTTATGCTTAATCATAGCTTACACTTCAAATGTACCTGAAACGATCATACATTTCATATAGTCTTTCATATCTCAGCGATTTCCCGTTGAACCATTCGGAATCAAATAGGATGCTCAGAATACACAGAATAATCATACAATGCCAACGTCCCAGACGTGGTCTTACATGTAATCAAATATCGATGCCACTGTCCCAAACAAGGTCTTACACAAATCAAATACGATGCCAATGTGCTAGACATGGTCTTACACGTAAATCTCAAATCGACGCCAACGTCCCAGACGTGGTCTTACATGATATAACATATCAGAAACCTATGTCATGACATATGAATCCTATCTATTCCTAGGTTCGTACGAGACTTTTCGGACTTGTCACTTTGTCGATACTTTCTCGTATTACACATGTATATCTTCCCTAATCATTCATCACGATTCAATTTCATACGATCATAAATAAATCAACTCAAATACATTTATTTGTATATAGACTTGCCTCGTATTCGAGATAAACAAACGGATTCGACTACTCGATCACTTTCGACTTTCCTCGGTCTAAATCCGTTTTCTTTGGTTCTTGATCTATACATATTCAAATTTAACCCATTTATTCACCAAATAATTCAATTCAATCCAAAAACACACATTTAGGGCATTTTACAATTTAGCCCTTACATTTTCACATTTTGACATTTAAATCCTTATTTCATAAAATCACAAAATACACATAATTTCATTGTACTCATGCTTAGCCAAATATTCACTATGATCATACAAGTACATACATTTCATTTATCTCACATTTTAGTCCCTCAAAATATTATTTTCACAATTTAGTCCAAATTACTCAAATTCACCAAAAATCCAAAGACAAAACATGTTAATCTAACACATATATTCCATATTTCATCAACAACTATCACAAAGCTTACAAAATCATCAGTGGCATATCTCAAAATCTTCATCAAATTCCAAAATTAAGGCATGGATTTTGTAGTATTCGAAGCAACGATTACAAAATACGTAAAAATTATCAAAAACAGATCAAAATCCATACCTTAATCAAGCTCTTCAATGGCCGAATATCATGGAACCTTAAAACCCTTTTTCTTTTCTTAATTTTCGGTGGATGAACACTTATGCATGGCTTATTTTAGCTTTGTTTTTATTATAATAACCTTAATAATTCATTTACTAATTTAGCCTTTTTATTATCATTTATATTCCACTAACATATGGCATTTTTGTCCATCCAATATTCCTTTGGTTTAATAACAACATAAGGACTCCACATCAATAAAGACATAACACATAGGTACTTTTAACACATGGCATGCAAATTTTGAATTTTATGCAATTACATCCTTTTCTCTAATTAAGCACACAAACGGACAAATTAATTCACAGAAATTTCACACATGCTTAATCACATACTGTAGGCACGGAAGATAGTATTAAAATATTTTTCTAACTCGAATTTGTGGTCTCGAAACCACTATTCTGACTAGGGACTAAACCGGATTGTTACACCATGTAATCTAACGATTTCAGAAATATACAACTCAACGAATTTACCAAGTGAAAAATCATTACGTACCGGAATGAAATGTGTAGATTTTTTAATCTATCAACAACAACCCAAATTGCATCTTTATTCTTCGGAGACATGGGTAATCCTGATACAAAATCCATCGTAACTCTATCCCACTTCCACTTAGGTATCATTACTGGCTGAAGTAGTCCCGATGCTACTTGGCGTTCAGCTTTAACTTGTTGACAAACTAAACATCTCGATACAAATTCTAAAATGTCTCGTTTCATACCTGACCACCAATATAACTGTTTCAAATTGTTGTACATTTTAGTGCTTCCCGGATGTACGGATAAACATCCACTATGTGCTTCGTTTAAAATCTTCTGAATAAGCTCGGGATTTCTCGGTACACAAATTCTACCTTGGAACATTAAACAATCATCAGGTCCGATTTGGAACTCTGAATCAGAAGTCGACTCACATTGAACTCATTTAACTTGAAATTCTTTATCACATTTTTGGGTTTCACTGATTTGCTGAAGAAATAACGGTCTCGCTTTCAACTCAGCTACAATCTAACCGTCATCAGACAAAGCTAACTGTGTATTCATCGTACACAAAGCGAATAATGACTTTCTGCTTAAAGAATCAACAACTACATTCACTTTCCCGGAATGGTAATCAATTACTAGCTCATAATCTTTTAGTAATTCAAGCCATCTTCGTTGTCGCAAATTTAAGTCTTTCTGAGTCATTAAATATTTTAAACTCTTGTGATCTGTATAAATGTGGCATTTCTCACCAAACAAGTGATGTCACCAAATCTTTAATGCAAACACAATCGCGGACAACTCTAAATCGTGCGTCGTATAATTCTTTTCATGTGGCTTAAACTGTCTAGAAGCATAAGCTATAACTCTGCCTTCTTGCATCAATACACAACCCAGACCGTTCAACGATGCATCACTAAAAATTACAAATTCTTTACCCGACTCAGGCTGTACTAACACTGGTGCCACTGTCAATAACGCTTTCAACTGTTTGAAACTTTGTTGACACTTCTCAGACCATTCAAACTTTACATCTTTCTGAAGTAATCGAGTCAACGGTGTTGCAATCATAGAGAATCCTTTCACAAAATGTCGATAATAGCCAGCTCTTAAGTCAATCTTAGAAAACACTGTAGCTCCTTTTAACTGATCAAAAGAATCATCAATTCTCGGTAGAGGATATTTATTTTTGATTGTCACTTTGTTGAGCTATCGATAGTCTATATACATTCTCATAGAACCATCCTTTTTCTTTACGAACAACACTGGTGCACCCTAGGGCGAAAAACTCGGTCTTGCGAATCCTTTACTAGTTAATTCTTGTAACTGAGCTTTCAACTCTTTTAACTCTATCGGAGCCATTCTGTACGGAGTTATCGATATCGGTGAAGTTCTCGGTACTAAACCGATAGTAAATTCGACCTATCTGATCGGTGGAAAACCCGATAACTCTTCTAAAAACACATCTGGATACTCGCAAACAACTGGTACTGATTCAATCTTTGGTTCTGACACTTTTGTATCAAGTACATATGCAGGATATGTGTCGCATCCCTTTTTCATATATTTCTGTGCTAACACCAACGAAATTACAGCTGGTAAACCACTCATATCATTTGATTCGATTCGAAAAGTCTCATTATTTTGACATTTCAACTCAATTGTCTTTTGTCTACAATTTACTACTGCATCATGCAATGTCAACCAGTCCATACCCAGAATAACATCAAACTCATCAAATGGCAACAACATTAAATCAGCCATAAAACAGTAACCCCTTAGTCATTGACAGACAATTCTTGCAAACTTTGTCAAGCGGGACATATTTGCCTAAAGGGTTCGACACTTTTATAACTAATTCAGTAGAATCAACAAGTAAATTCTTACTAGACACTAAATCTACACATATATATATGAATGAGTTGATCCGGGATCTATTAATGCAACTACATCAGTGTCATAAAGAGAGAATGTACCGGTAATAACATCTGAAGATGACACTTCTTCGCGAGTGCGAATAGCATAAGTTCCGGCAGGCGCTCTAGCCTCGGATCTCACAGCAGTATCTCGTGTCGCACCTCTACCACCACTTACATTTCCAACATTATGGGGTGGTCTTCCTCTCACAGTCGTGTTACTTGATCTTACATTCTGAGATTTATCTTTCTCATCTAACTCAAGAAAATCTCGAATGAAATTTTCATGCGAGCAACATCTAAAACAGGCTTTTTCATTCATTCTACACTCTCCTAAATGTCATTTTCCACATCATCCACATTCAGGTTTATTCGATCTAACATTTCCCACACTTGCCACTGACATAGCTAGAGTTTTTGAACCCATAAATTGCTTCCCACGATCTCTATTAGAATACTCCACTGATGCATTTGATCGACTATATGAATCTCGAGATTTCTTTGATGAAGAGTGATAGGGTTTATTCATTAATCTCTTTCTCGAATTTCTAGCTTCAGAATCTGCCTTTCTCTTTTCTTTGCCCAGTTCTTCAGCTTTGTAAGCAAGCTTAACTAACACAATGAATTCTTTTAAATCCAATATCCAGACCAGAAGTTTAATATCTTCGTTCAACCCGTCAACAAATTGCTTGCACATAATCTCTTCGGTAGAAACATACTCCTGAGCATATTTACTTAACCGTACAAATTCTCTTTCATATTCGGTTACAGTCATGCAGTCTTGTTTCAGTTCTAAAACCTCTTTATGCTTTTGATCTAGAAATGGTTGACTTATGTACTTTTTTTGAAATCCGATCTGAAAGAACTCCCATGTGACTCTCTCTCTCGGCACTTCAAATATTAATGTATTCCACCACTGCTATGCAGTGTCTCTCAAAGGGGATATAGCACACTTTAAACATTTAGCCGGTGTGCAGTAAAGTTCATCAAACACCTGGATCGTATTTTCAAGCCAAAACTTGACTCTCTCAGGATCATCATCAACATTAACCTAAATTCTTTAGCCCTATGTTTACGAATTTTATCGACTGGCGGCTAGTTCAATCGTATTGGATCAATAACTTGAGGAACTATGGGAATTGGTTGAGGATTTGGTGAGGGTGGAGGTTGTTGAGCAGCCAGATTTGTTCGGACGTAATGGGTGAACCACTCGTTCATCATTTGGAAAAAGGCTTCTTTAGCCTCACCTCCATGACTACTTGACACGGGTCTAGATTCAGATGCGCTGTCCCTTGAGCGGGAGCTGGCACATTACTCTCAACATCATCTACTACAACTTGTTCGGGATCCATTACTATACAGAAACATAGTTTATAATGTCAAGATTAATCACACTATCACAGGTTATATATGGCATGTATAGCTAGACTCTCACACATGCTACGTTAGTTCTAGAATCGACTAAACTGTAGCTATGATACCAATAAATGTAACACCCCTCACCCGTATTCAACGCCAAAAAAGGGTTAAAGAGCATTACCGGACTTACAACTCAATTATACATACTATTAGCATACATTTCATCAATTCAAACATTCATCAATCAACCTCAATCAATATGTCCCTATTATGAGCTTACAAGGCCCTAAACATGCTTTGGGAGTGGTTCAGGGCTAAACCGATAACTTAAGAAACTTTCACGAAACTTTGAAAATTTTCTCAAAATAGGGGACACACGCCCATGTCACGGGACGTGTCGAGAATGGATCACATGGCTGTGTCCCAGCCCGTGTCCTATCCCGTGTCCAAACAAGTGGGCTTACTGACTTGGGTCACACGGCCAACACACACGCCCATGTGGCTAGCCCGTGTGCCCTTCGAAGTTGCCACACACGCCTGTGTGCCAGGCCGTGAGCTAGGCCGTGCCAAACTTGTAGGGTATATTGACTTATGCCACACAGCCAAGTCACGCGCCCGTGTGTGAGGCCGTGTGGAACATACTGACTTGATTTTAATTTCAACACCAAGGGACACATGGCCGTGTAACATGACCGTGTATCACACACGGCTGAGACACACGCTCGTGTCTCTGCCCGTGTGGACAAAAATAGGCTATTTACCAAGCCATTTTGCCACCCATTTTACACATACCTAAACAAGCTCAAATAGTTCCATTTCAAGACACAAATAAGTAGCCAAAAGTCATCAACCAAAATTCAAATCATACCAATTCTTTACCATCAATATAAATCACAAATATACCACAATTTGCCATATAATATTATACCTAATTTACATATACCATTCAATTAACTAAACCATTTCAAACATGCAATATCTATTCAACCTCAATCACTCATTATAGGTCAATTACCTAACTCAAAATAATACTATTTGCACATTTATAAACAACATCAAATTCACCATCACAAGCCAATTCCAATGGCCTAAATACATGTTCATCAAACATACCAAAATGACTCAAGCCTATACATGCCATATACCATATATACACACTTCAAAAGTACCAAAATAGATGTCCGATAGTGCGATGAAGTCCTTGAGGATCCCCGGATTCAAGCTAGCTTCGTAGAACTATAAAACATCGAAGATTAAACAAAGTAAGCTATAAAGCTTAGTAAGTTCGTATATAAATATGAAATAATCTCAACAATCATTAACACTTCAAAATGGATAACATAATTAACATTTAAAGCAGCAATGAATGAGCTAACATAAAATTTAACCATATCTTAACTCATAAGTCCTCAACTTCTTCTAACTCGTTACTAGAATAGTTTGCAGTATATATATGTACCGATACATATCTATTTACCACCAACTCTACTACCAAATCACTTCGAGCTTATAAATGTTTACGATAAAAATACTTCGATTTTTCGATGCCATAGTCATACTATGGTCTTACACATACGTTGCCAAGGCCCGCCGTGGTCTTACGTTCACATGCCATAACCCGGTTATGGTCTTATTATTCGATTTGCCTTAGCCCAGCTATGGTCTTATTCAGCAACTCGTCCACTTAAACCGTACATTTAAATTAAGTTCTACACATTTAACCATAGGATAAATACAATCTCAATACCATCCATCCATTGAATAAATACACATTTAACTTCAAATATATGAACTTACCTCGTGTACAGAAATGACGAAACAGACCGACTATTCAATTACTTTGCTTTTTCCCCGATCTAAGTCCAAATTCCTCTTTTCTTTATTAATTACTCATGCAATTTCCGAAACCTAAAATAGCATCCATGGCTTCTTCTTTCCTCTTATTTTCGGCTATAGGATGAAGATGACACCAAAGTTATAATTTTTGTTTTATTTATTATGACATTATTAATTAATTACAAATTTAACCTTAATTATAAACCATTTAAATCATCCATTTAATGTCCAAATATGTCCACTCATGTGTCAAATGGTAAAATTACAACATAAGGACCTCTAAATTAAGATTCCATAGCTATTGAATACCTTTAGCTAATGGAACTCCACTTTTACACTTTATGCGATTTAGTCCTTTTTATCAAATTGACCATTTAAATGATAAAATTTCTTCACGAAATTTTCACACATACATGCTATCATGCTGTAAACATTAAAATAATAATAAAATAAATATTTTGACTTCAGATTTGTGGTCCCAAAACCACTGTTCCGATTTGACCAAAAACGGGCTGTTACAATTAGCCTACTTACATGGCCATATACAAAATGAAATCATTAACCATTATAAGCCAATACATTTGGCCACATTTCTAATGACACATATACAAAATGACCAAGTCCCTATACATGCCATAAATCAAAATATTGACATTTCAATGATACCCAAAATAATGGTTGATAGTGTGAATGGATCTCCGACGATCTCTAATCCTGAGCTAGCTTGGTGACACTATAAGATAAGGGAAAGAAAGGGGAGTAAGCTATATAGCTTAGTAAGTTCATATGCAAATAATAAACAACATGAATTATACATTTATCATATGCATAACATAACATGAATCAACATAAATGTCATTAAAACTTTATGAACATAACATACTCAATCATATTCTTACCAGTAGTTCATCATATATCGAATCTATTTCCTTTGAGTTTTTCGTACATACCTGTACTAACTCGTAACATAATCACATACTTTCTCATCTTTAACATACTCGTTGAACCACTTGGAAAACTATCAGATACACGGAAAGATTTGCACATAAGTGCCACATATGTAGCCAATGCTACCACAAATCTCATAACACATATAGGCTCGCTCTCGAGCTATCCATGGGCCTACTCACACAAGCTGTCAGTCGAGACGTAACTAAGCAGTGCTGCTCACACAAGCTGTCAAGTATCTGCAACATATGCCAGTATACCCAACCACCGGTAGGACGTACGGATCGGCCCCCAGGACACATAAATCACATAATCACATGGGTTCCTAGTGACATGTCACTTGTATCCTAATTAATTCCTATGTTTCAACAAAAAATTTTCTCGCTTGTCGAAACTTCGTTAGTTACATCCATAGATTCAAACATACAATTCATGCAATATCAAAACATATTAAATACCATTGTAACATTGCATTATTAACATACGAACTTACCTAGGTAAAAAAATAGTGAAAATGGACCTAATCGTCAAACACTTTGTTTTTCCCCCGATCTAGGTCCGAACTTCATTTTTCTTTATCTATAATAGCAAATTTAACTCATTTAATACTCACATTGTTTAATCCAGTCCAAAAATCACATTATGGAAAAATTACATTTTTGCCCCTAACTTTTTAACATTTTACACTTTAGTCCCTAGGCTCGTAAAATGAAATATAGTCAATTTCTTTAAAACCCAAGCCTAGCCGAACCATTTTCATACTCATAATAGCCCACATTTTTCATTAAATCATACTTCTACTACATATTTTACAACTTTTACAAATAGGTCCTTTATAGGCATTTTCATCAAAAATCACTTGGTAAATGTTGTTTATCTAACATCAAACATACATTTTCTACCATTAAACATCAAAATACAAAAATATCTAACATGGGTAAAATTTTAGACTTTGATATCTTTTCAAATCAGTCCTTGAAATAGCTAGATTAGGTTGCAATAATCTCGAAAACATAAAAATCGTTAAAAAAAGGGCTAGAACGGACTTACAATTGAGCTTGAAAGTGGCCAAACCCTAGCTATGGAGACTCCTCAAATTTTGGCACTAAGGGATGAAATTGAAGAAGATGACATCTTTTATTTTAGTTATTTTGGTTTTATTTACCAAATGACCAAAATACCCTTCACTTAAACTTTGATATTTTTCCCTAACCATGTCTATTTTTGTCCATACTAAGACATAATGGTCTAATTACCATCTAAGGACCTCTAATTTAAAATCTCATAGCGATTGGACACCTTTAACATATAAAACTCAAGTTTTGCACTTTTTACAATTTAGTCCCTTTAACTAAATTGAGTGCCCAAACGTCAAAATTTTCGAACGAAATTTTCACGAAATCATTCTATAAAACTGTAGACCATAAAAATATAATAAAAAAAATATTTTTTTACTACGTCAGATTTGTGGTCCCGAATAGACCCAAAATCGGGTTGTTACAATAATTCATTATAAGATTTATCCAACAAAGTACCATTGGTAGATGCATCAACTACCATCATTGTATGTGCATTCAACCCATTATAGAATATCTCCATCTGAGTCCAGTGTTAAAATCCATGCATCGGAAATTTTTGAATTAATTCTTTAAATTGTTCCCAAGCTTCATAGAGTGTTTCATCCTCTGATTGCTAAAAAGATGTGATGTCATTTCTAAGCTTGGCATTCATATTTGGTGCATTATGCCTCAACAAAATTCTCTGGCAAAGATCATTCCATGATGCCACTTTTCCCGACGGTAAAGCATTCAACCATGCTCTCGCACGATCTCTTAAAGAATATAGAAACAATTTAAGTCTCAAGGCGTCTTCAGGAACACCCCATTGTCTAAACGAGTCACAGACTTCTAGAAAGAGTCTTAAATGCAATCTTGGATCTTCAGTAGGTAATGTAAGAAACTGTCCTACTGTTTGTAACATTTGGAACATTACCGATTTCAGCTTTAATTATTGAGCTTGAATTTGTGGTCTGACTATCCCTGGATTCAGATCATCCAGAATTGGAACAACATGCTCTCGGATTGGTCTGTCTCAGTCATCTATCACCCTACGAATAGAAGGATTAGTGTCCTGACCATTCAAATTATCATTCAGACCAGGTATCACCCTACGAATAGGAGGATTAATGTCCTGACCATTCAGATTATCATTGAGACTAGGATCATTAAGACCAAGCCATTTTTCGCAGTTATTTTCGTCTTCTTCATGAAGTTTTTTTAACCTCTTGGTCAAAAGGATATTCTTTGATAGTAGGAATGCCTTTTCTCATGTACTGATGACAAACCTGTAGAAATTAAATTAAACTAAGTTAAATAAAACTAATGGGATTAAGTAAAATAACCAAACCAAATTACACCAATTTGCTGATCGCCTATGAATATGATATGCAAATTGTGCAAGTATACACGTCAGATCAAGTAATAAAGTGATAAGTAAGGTATAAAAGTGATCAAGTTATTATAATTAATTATGATTACTGCTATGGCAAATAAAGATAAGTATGCAGTGGTAATTTAGAGGGATAATAATGTGTGTTAAATGTGTATGACCTAATACTGGAAAATGCTCAGGCAAAGCAAGAGTAAAAATACAAAGGCAATTATGAGAATAACTACGTGAATAATATGTAACGAACAAGTAAACAACTAAATATGTTATGGTAAGATGCTACAGAAAAGGATAGAGGATATACGATGTTGATTTGGAAGGTTGAGATTACTAAGAATCTACCCTTCCTATAAAAAATGCTTCGGCGAAATCATACTCAATCTACTGCTCAGAAGAGTTCTAAAGTGGTCTACTTCTCGAGAGCAAAACCTCCAGTTTCCTTTTCTCAAGCGATATATGTATACACGCCTTTAGCATGGTATCCTGCACTATTTTGTTTTCTTTCCATATGAACGCTGCTCTATGTCCAGAGTCTACTACAAGTATCGGTCGAGTACTTGCTCATATCATTCAATTTCAGTCCAACAAATCCAACCTTTTTAGAATTAGATTAGTTTATGGGAAAGCTGCACAATCATTTATGTCTAGGGATTGCACGCATATAATTTAGAAATAAAACAATTGAATGAAACAGTAAATTAATTCAGATCTATGATTCAACCATTAATGAAAGTAAAGGTTTCATCATGTAATCCCAACCTTATGAGACTTAGTTCATGGACTGACAAGTAAAATTCAAAACAAAAATATCATCCAACATCGTTTCAATCAAATTAATTCACGGGAGAATATATTAAGAAATGTAACGCCCCAAATTTTTGGGCCTAGAAGAATTGGGCCTTGGGCATGGGAGCGTTTAAAATTTTTGAGAATAAGAAAACGGAACAATTGCATGTTAGATCTATTGGGTGAGTGATTTTGGAAGGTTAGGGGGCTTCTATGAAGTCTTGGGGTCAAGCCATATCATAAGGAGAAATTTTATTTTTAGCATTAGGGGAACTATGGCTCCTGGTTTTAAGCATTTGAAGTAATTGTGATTAAAAAGAGACACAAAGGAGCCTGTGGTGTAGTGGCAAGCTGGCGACACAGGTGTGGCAAGGAGGTGGCGTCATGGGTGTGGCAAGGAGGTCAGAGGTTCAAGTCTCACTGCCTACAAATGGGAGTATTTATTTTGCTCATGTATGGGCAAGAGTTTGTGTTGGATTTGAACTATGTGATTGAAGAGTTTGAATGAGTCAATTGAGTGATTTAAGGAGTGGATCATGGAGGAAATCAAGGAGAGAGAGGTGGAGATTTTCAAGGAGTTTGAAGGCTTGAGAAGTTGGTGCCGAAATGGGTCTTTGCTATGGGAAATTCAGCTACAGTATGGTAGGAATATCGTTTTTCTTTTAGCCATTTCGACTTTTGGCTCATTTTGTTCGTCTTTTTACCTTTTGCCAAAATCGAGCAATACCCCTTTTCTCTACTATTTTTCCTTTGCAACAATTGTTACTTGTGCCGAATCTCCCTTTATTCTCCTCCTCTTGGCACTTTTTTGCTCTTCTTGTTTCTTAATGTGACCGAACCAATTCCTTCTCTCCCTCATTTCTTACTTATTCGAAGTTCTTCTTTTCACTTATCTAAAACCGAATTCCCCTTCTCTCTACTTCTTTTTCTCCAACTCTTCTCTGTCAACCTTGAGTATTCTTTCTTAATCTGGAGTTAGGCCGAACATTAGTTATTTTCTTTTTTTTCTTTTCTATTTTTGTCGGCATTTGATTGCTGTACTTGATCGATTCTCTTCCTCCCTATCTGCTTTAACCCGCATCATCAAAGCCTCTGAAGAGCCAAATCTGTTCTTCTCTTGAAGGTTGTCTGAGTGCAATTTATTTATTGGCCGGTTGTTAGGGGTAAGTGGTTTGTGCTTTCAATCATTGACCGAATGCTAGTTCTCTTGTTGGCCGCGTGTCCTAAGGTTAGTATTTGATTAACCTTGGTTATTGGATATTGATGCTTAATAATGGTTGTGGTACAGATAAACCACAAGGAGGTGAGATCGATTCATAATCAAACGGCTTAGGAAGTATAAGCCGATTCAGTTAAGGTAAGTATTAGTCTTGGGTTCGGCTTCTGTAGGCTTGTTAAATCTTATTAATGGAATGGCTAACCGAATACCTTAATCAAATATAGGTTTTACGCTCGTGGGCTAATGCGTTTTTCTCCAACAAGGTGTGTACACACACCATTCCAACTGTAGATCGGAAAATGCCGAAATGCCAAAAATACGGCAACGGTTACCATACGAGTGCACGAACGCTCGTGTGGGAAAGTCGATACAATGACGGAGGCCACCATGAGCGGTCTCATGGTTTTGGGCCGCTTTTGGGTCAAATGGGCCGTGTGGGCCCAATAGGCTCGTGGGCCCACATGGTCCGCATAATGGGCCTTGGGCCTATTCACACTGTTGACAGAAATACCCCCAAAGGGTAAATGACTGAAATACCCTCATAGGGTAAATGACCGAAATACCCCTATAGGGTAAATGACCGAAATACCCCCATAGGGTAAATGACTGAAATACCCATGTACGGTAAATTGACTGAAATATCCCTGTAGGGTAAATTGACCGAAATACCCTCATAGGATAAAATGACCGTTATGCCCCTAAAAGGCAAAAAGACTAAAATGCCCCTACATATTATATGGTTGTTATTGTATGCTATTTATGGTATGTTACATTCATGTGATATTATGTTGCATGGGGGATGGGATCATTGATTTGGAGGAAGTATATGATTTGTTAGGGTCGCATGGTCCCTTGACGACTGTGGATCCACCGATGGCTTTAAGCCGATTATGAGATTAGCGACTCTCTTTGCAATATTGGTTAGTGCATGGCGGTGCTACATAAGGAGTGTAGGGATGGGTGGGTCGATTGAATCCCCACAGGAGTGCAAGGTTGGACAGGAGACGGAGTGCAGGGTTGGTTTTGGGCATTTATGCGTTGCATGTTCTGATTCTGATGTTGAGACGGGCTTAGGCCCATATAGATGTGATATGTGACATTTGTTATGGGCTAAGGCCCAACAGAGGCTATTATGGGCTAAGGCCTAAATGCCACCGTTACTGTGCTGGGCTTAGGCCCACATTGATTACTGTAATGGGCTTAGGCCCAGATTGATGTGATGCATGCTTTATGATCTATAAGGGTTGTACACGCAGAGTTTTCGTAAACTCACCCCCTCTTTTTAATTTTTCAGGTAATCCTCAGTAAGCGGTTCGACGTACTGGAGGATTCGGAGGTGGCCACACTACGAACAGCTTTAAATTTTAGTATTCTAGTTTTCCTTACTTAAACCGCTTTCTTATTGGGTTGTAATAAGGCCTCTTTTAATTTTTGGGTTTTAATTTGGGATTTTCAGTTTATTACGTTTCCTATCTGTTAAAAGTAGATCGCGGTTTTCCAAAACAATAAATGTTTTCAAAACAATACGCTTTCACAATTTAATCTTTAAACATCACATTTTCGTAAATCGATTACTTTTAAACTTAGCTTTCGCAACCGAAAAGAAATTTTGAGAATAAACTTAATAATTTTTCTATATACCACGTTTAAAAAAATAATAACAATAATAAACTAACATAACTGGGATGTTACTCAAGCTTTTAATTAAGAAGGGTTTTCAATGAAAACATGGTTTTTGAAAAACACTTCAATGTGGCACGCCGAATTCGGGCCTAACTTCTAGGCCGGGTTTGGGGTGTTGCATTTAGTGGTATCAGAGCCAAGTTGCAAAACTCGGGCTGTGAAGTGGTCTTCAGTTTTTATCTTAAAGATGTTTACAAATTTGATTTTGAAGTAGTTTTGAAAGATTTTTGTGTGGCACAACGAGTCTCTGACATTGAACCAAGTAAGTTCTCCTGATACTAAAATTTGTTTTAAACTATTATATTGTAAGTAGTTACTGGGCTTACTTTAGATGATAGACTATACTGAGACTCTTTAGCTAGAGTAAACTGAGAAACTATAGAAAACTAAAACTATAGTGAGCTTGCGATTGTGAAAACAACTCTTAACTACTACTTCTATAAAACATCTGTTTAATTATTGAAACTATGAGCTAAATTCATAAAATTTCTAATTCAGATAATACGTGAAGCGATAATGAGCACTAGAAGAGGTGCAAGAGGCTGCGGAAGAGGCCGTGGAAGTGCTAGGGCTGGATCTTCGACATCAGGCCATATACCCAGCTTTGAAGCGAGAGAGGCTCCGGCTTCACCGGTAGCTGAGACAGAGTTGTTTGATCGAGCGACTGGGGACAACGCATTGTCCCAAGAAATGTTAAGGATTCTAGAAAGGGTTGAAGGTGCTGCTGGGTCGAATACCGTTATTGTGGGCCGCGGGTCAGTTACAGAACGACTCCGGTCAAATGGAGCAGAGATCTTTAGAGGAGTTTCTGGGGTGGCCCCGAATGTGGCCGAATATTGATTGGATGCCACCGAAAGGATAATGGATGACTTGGATTGCACTCCGGAACAAAAACTGAAAGGTGCGGTATCATTGCTGTGAGAGGAAGCCTACTAGTGGTGGCTTACCGTGAAAGAGGGAACTCAGCTTGACCGGGTCACTTGGGAGTTCTTCAAGTCCACATTTTAAGGGAAGTACGTGGGCGCAAGCTATATAGATGGCCGGAGGAGGGAATTCCTAAACTTGACTCAGAGAGACAGATCTGTGGCAGAATACGAGGCGGAGTTCCTACGACTCAGTCGGTATGCTAAAGGAATAGTGGCAACAGATTATGAACGTTGTGTTTGGTTCGAAGATGGCCTCAGAGACAGTCTTCGAGTACTGATTGCTCCCCAAAGGAGTGGGATTTTGCAGCATTGTTGGAGAAAGCAAAGATCGATGAAGATGTGAAGCACTCGGAGCGCCTAAACTGAGAAAGAGAAAGGGGTAGAAACAAGAGGGATTCTAAGTATTCCAATTCTTATCAGAGACCTAAGAGAAGGGCAAGAATGGATAGGCCAGTCAAAGCTGGGCCCCCTGTCGCTACTACTTGGTTACCACCTTGTACTATTTGTGGGAAAGGTCATGTGGACGAGTGCTGGAGGAGGACGAGAGCTTGTCTGAGTTGTGGTTCCATGGATCAAAGTCTCAAAGAGTGTCCTAGAAGACCGGATCAGATGCAAGTTTTTGGTAGGGGTGATGTACAGCCACCTAGGGGTGGACAAAGACCGCCTAGAAAGCGTGGACGAGGCCGGGGTGGAAACGGTTTGGGTCGTGGAGCTCCAGATAGAGGTGCTGGTCATGCGGAGGCAAGGCAGTCAGCTTTGGTTTATGCAGCACGTCGCCGAGAAGATGGAGACGCTCTAGATGTGAATACTGGTACGTACTGTACCCATAGTGTACTATTTACCTAATTTTCAATTAGGATTAGAGTGCGCAGCAAAAGCATTGTGGTGTAACCAGTGTTGCGCGGCTATTAGATAGTTGGAAATTTTGAGGACGAAATTTCTTTAAGGGGGTAGAGCTGTAACGCCCCGAATTTTTGGGCCTAGAAGAATTGGGCCTTGGGTATGGGAGCATTTAAAATTTTTGAGAATAAGAGAATGGCACAATTGTATGTTAGATCTGTTGGGTGAGTGATTTTGGAAGGTTAGGGGCTTCTATGAAGTCCTGGGGTCAAGCCATGTCATAAGGAGAAATTTTATTTTTAACATTAGGGGAACCATGGCTCCTGGTTTTAAGCCTTTTAAGTAATTGTGATTAAGAAGAGACACAAAAGAGCCTGTGGTGTAGTGGCAAGCTGGCGACATAGGTGTGGCAAGGAGGTGGCGTCATAGGTGTGGCAAGGAGGTCAGAGGTTCAAGTCTCACTGCCTGCAAATGGGAGTATTTATTTTGCTCATGTGTGGGCAAGAGTTTGTGTTGGATTTGAACTCTGTGATTGGAGAGTTTGAATGAGTCAATTGAGTGATTTAAGGAGTGGATCATGGAGGAAATCAAGAAGAGGGAGGTGGAGATTTTCAAGGAGTTTGAATGCTTGAGAAGTTGGTGCCGAAATGGGGTCTTTGCTATGGGAAATTCAGCTAGAGTATGGTAGGAATACCGTTTTTATTTTAGCATTTTTGACTTTTGGCTCTTTTTGTTCGTCTTTTTGCCTTTTGCCAAAATCGAGCAATACCCCTTTTCTCTGCTATTTTTCCTTTGCAACAACTGCTTCTTGTGCCGAATCTCCCTTTATTCTCCTCCTCTTAGCACTTTTCTGCTCTTCTTGTTTCTTAATGTGACCGAACCAATTCCTTCTCTCCCTCCTTTCTTACTCATTCGAAGTTCTTCTTTTCACTTATCTAAAACCGAATTCCCCTTCTCTCTACTTCTTTTTCTGTAACGTTTCTCTGTCAACCTTGAGTATTCTTTCTTAATCTGGAGTTAGGCCAAACATTAGTTATTTTCTTTTTCTTCTTCTTTTGTATTTTGGTCGGCATTTGATTACTGTACTTGACCGATTCTCTTCCTCCCCATCTGCTTTAATCTGCATCATCAAAGCCTTTGAAGAGCCAAATCTGCTATTCTCTTGAAGGTTGTCCGAGTGCAATTTATTTATTGGTCGGTTGTTAGGGGTAAGTGGTTTGTGCTTTCAATCATTGACCGAACGCTAGTTCTCTTGTTGGCCGCGTGTTTTCCTAAGGTTAGTATTTGATTAACCTTGGTTATTTGATATTGATGCTTAATAATGGTTGTGGTACAGATAAACCACAAGGAGGTGAGATCAATTCATAATCAAATGGCTTAGGAAGTATAAGCCGGTTCAGTTAAGGTAAGTATTAGTCTTGGTGTCGGCTTCTGTAGGCTTGTTAAATCTTATTAATGGAACGGCTAACCAAATAGCTTAATCGAATATAGGTTCTACGCTCGTGGGATACTACGTTTTTCTCCAACAAGGTGTGTACACACACCATTCCAACTGTAGATCGGCAAATGTCGAAATGTCGAAATGCCGAAAATACGGCAACGGTTACCATACGAGTGCACGAACGCTCGTGTGGGAAAGTCGATACAATAACGGAAGCCACCATGAGCAGTCTCATGGTCTTAAGCCGCTTTTGGGTCAAATGGGCCGTATGGGCTTAATGGGCTTGCGGGTCTGCATGGGCCCCATAATGGGCCTTTGGCCCATTCACACTGTTGACCGAAATACCCCCGTAGGGTAAATGACTGAAATACCCCCATAAGGTAAATGACCAAAATACCCCCATAGGGTAAATGACCGAAATACCGCTGTAGGGTAAATGACAGAAATACCCTTGTAGGGTAAATTGACCGAAATACCCCCATAGGTTAATGACCGTTATGCCCCTGAAGGGCAAAATGACTAAAATGCCCCTACATGTTATATGATTGTTATTGTATTGCTTTTATGGTATGTTGCATTCATGTGATATTATGTTGCATGGGGGATGGGATCATTGATTTGGAGGAAGTATATGATTTGTTAGGGTCGCATGGTCGCTTGACGACTGTGGATCCACCGATGGCTTTAAGCCGATTATGAGATTGGCAGCTCTGCTGGAATATTGGTTAGTGCCGTAATCGGTGCTACATAAGGAGTGTAGGGATTGGTGGGTCGATTAAATCCCCACAGGAGTGCAGGGATGGACAGGAGACGGAGTGCAGGGTTGGTTTTGGGCATTTATGCATTGCATGTTCTGGTTCTGATGTTGAGATGGGCTTACGCCCAGATAGATGTGATATGTGACATTTGTTATGGGCTAAGTCCCAACTGAGGCTATTATAGGCTAAGGCCCAAATGCCACCGTTATTGTGTTCGGCTTAGGCCCACATTGATTACTGTAATGGGCTTAGGCCCGGACTAATGTGATGCATGCTTTATGATCAATGAGGGCTGTACACACTGAGTTTTCGTAAAATCACCCCCTCTTTTTAATTTTTCAGGTAATCCTCAGTAAGCGGTTCGACGTACTGGAGGACTCGGAGGTGGCCACACTACGAACAGCTTTAAATTTTAGTATTCTAGTTTACCTTACTTAAACCACTTTCTTATTGGGTTGTAATAAGGCCTCTTTTAATTTTTGGGTTTTAGTTTGGGATTTTCAGTTTATTAGGTTTCCTATCTGTTAAAAGTAGACCGCGATTTTCCAAAACAATAACTGTTTTCAAAACACTACGCTTTCACAATTTAATCTTTAAACATCACATTTTCGTAAATCGGTTACTTTTAAACTTAGCTTCCACAACCGAAAAGAAATTTTGGGAATAAACTTAATAATTTTTATATATACCACGTTTAAAAATAATAATAATAAACTGACGTAACTAGGATTTTACTCAAGCTTTTAATTAAGAAGGGTTTTCAATGCAAACATGGTTTTCGAAAACACTTCAATGTGGCATGCCAGATTCGGGCCTAACTTCTAGGCCGGGTTTGGGGTGTTACAAGAAATAATGGAAGAACTTTGGGAAAATGGCTTCCGCCAAACCAATCCAAAATATAGCAGCACAGTGTCCTTTGGTGGTTGAGAGGGACTGCCTGCAGTTTTCTCTTTCCGTCTGTACTCAACCGCTACCCTCTTTTTTTGCCTACAGATCTCCCCTCCCTAGGGTTTCCTCCTTCGGATTTTTTTAAGCTTCTCTTCCTAGGGTAAATCCAACAACCCATGATATCTTATCCTCATTTTTAGGCTGATTTCTTGGTACAAATAGAGTTAGGCTGAGACTGGTATGCGTTGAGCGTTGACTTGATCATCTTTCTGGAATTGCCACGACATACAAGGTGGCAAATTGTCCAACCTTTTACCCTTGCAAACCTTTATTCCTTTATTTCGTTCTCCATATCATGCATCTTCCAACCACCAATTCTTTAATTTAAGTTAGCTAAATTTTGGGCATTAGGATTAGGTGGAGTGGATGGCAACAAGGCTAAAATTTAGGGGTTTTAATGTTTAAAATATATGGATAATAAGCAGATAAAGGCTATTATTTTGGAATTTATTTTATGTGGATAATAAGCATATAAAGGCTAAAATTTAGGGATTTTAATGATTAAAATATGTGGATAATATGCTGATAAAGGAGGGAGGAGTTAGAGATAATTAAGTCTCTTTTAGATGAGCTAGTAGATTAAGATAAAGGAGAAAAGATAGGATTTATCTGCAAGGTTAGGTAAATGCCGAAATTTCTATAAATAGGGGGGATATCTCATTGATTCTGGCATTTAAACCCTAATTTCCTCTTCATTCTTTGTGCCAAAATTCTTAGCCTTTCCCTCTACAATTTCTTTTCTTCAATTTCTTCAAAAGCCAAAACCTCTCCTTTCACTCTCTTCTCCATTTTTTTCTCTTGAGCCAATTTCTCTAAAAAGCCGAAATCTCCATAGTTTTTCTCTACTCATCCCATTTGTGAGAATAGTTCTATTCTTCCAGCATTTAATCTTTTCCTTTGGCATTGCCGAATCTTCTCTCTAGTGCTAGCCGAATCCCCATGTTAAGGTAAGCGTCGACTTCTGTTAAGCTCTCACGTTCTATTTTAGTTTTTAAAAGGAAAAAGCCGAAAAGCTAATAGTTTAATGGTTCTATGTTGGGCGGCATTCCGGGATTTGAAGGAAACTTGGTCGTCTAGATCTAAAAGCCGAAAATTGTTAATCTCTAATTTCGGGATTTCAAGGTAAGGAGATCTATTGATTTTAGTGTGAAAATTCGGGATTTACTAACCTTTGGCCGATTATAGGGAGGTCAATTTTTCGTGATTTTCGGCTTTTGGTTGAACCAAGTTATAAATCCAGGATAGCAAGGATACCAACTAAGAGTTTAGTACTCAGCGATAACGGTGTGTAATACTTCCCACCATCTAGATCTGATTATTAATGTATGCTCATAAGTTTATATGTTGTGATAAATACCGATATCTCGGTTTAATGTTGAAACCGAAAAGGGTGAAGCAAATCACCAGTGTCGATGAATGTTTGACTTTATATGATAAAAGCATATTGATTTTATGATTTGCATGGGTTGGGTTGATGAAAGGAGGAAGTTATACGTTATATGTGTAGCGGTTTTACCGTGATTCGATGTAGCGGCTAATGCCGTGAAGCACATTATCTGAGCCGGCCATTAAATGTTATACGGGCCCGGCCATTATATGTTATAAGGGCTTGGCCATCATATGTGGATGAGCGGCATGACCGCCATCATGGTGTGTAGCGGTGTGGGTCGATTGTAGAAATCCCCAATGGTGTGTACGGTTGGTACGGGGGCGTGTAGCGGATGGAAACCTAGGCAAACGGGTTGGGCCTTGCATATTATTTGTTATTAATTTCTATTATGAGTATTAAATCTGTTTACTTTGTTTAATGGGCTTAAGGCCCAAAATCTAGTGGTGCATGAGGGTTGCACATTGAGTCTCATGACTCACCCTTTTAATTAACATTTCGGGTGATACCTAGTGCTTTGGACCGGGTAGGAGAGAGGTACATAAGGTGGCCATGTAGAAGAATATGTGGATTTAGCAAAAAGACTCAAGTCATTATTTTATATTTTTATTTGGTGGATTTTAAAATTTCGTTGTAATAAGGCCATGGGCCACTAGTGTATATTTTGTTTTACTTTTGGGCTTTAATTACTTTTAGTTATTTAAATTCTTATTGAACTAATGTATCTATTTAAATTTGGGTTTTTAATTTATAAAGGCATATTTTATTTAAACTATCAACTATTAAATTTCTCTCGAATAAGAAGATAAACTTTAGAAAAAAATATTTTTCTGAAAAATACGACATGTTCTTCCAAAATTTTCTTAGTGACATACCAGATCCGGTCGTGGTGTTTGGGCCGGGTTTGGGGTGTTACAGAAAAGGCTAAGGACTAAATTGGAAAGTGATAAAATTAAAGTTAATAATTAAATTAATTAGAAATATCATCTTATTTTATATCATCTTCTTCCCCAAATATTCCATGGAAACCCTAGGAAAGAGAAAACAAGCTTTCTTGGCTTAAATTGGTAAGTATTCAAGTCCCGTTTTTAGTAATTTTTATATTTTTGAAACCGAGATAGTTTACTCTATCTATTTCGGGAATTAATTTGAAAAGTTATCAAAGTATAGAAATTATGCCATGGATGAATATGCAGAAAATTTAAAATTTATGGTGAAAATTTAAAGGTTGTTGATAGATAAACATCTTTTACAAAGTGATTTTTCATGAAAACATGATTTGGGGACTAAATTGTAAAGTTGTGAAAATTTAAGAAAAATTCTGAATTTTATAGAATACATGTGCTGTAAATTGTATATTGAAATTTTTGATAGGCTTGGAATAGGGAGTAAATTGCATGAATTTTATTTTCCGAGCCTAGGGATGAAATTAGAATTTACGAAATGTTTAGGGGCAAAATGGTAATTTTACCTCGGATGTAAATTGAGTCCAATTGAATATGAAATGTGATAAATTGATGATTAAATTCATTTATATAGATCCGGATAACTCAAATTCGAAGCTAGATCGAGGAAAAGAGAAAGTTTCGGATTAGTACATTTTCCTGTACAAACTATTATCGAGGTAAGTTTGTGTAACTTAATTGAGCATGTAAATATATTGAATTGAATGCTATATTTGTATAGAATATGACTTATATTTATGTGAGTTATTTGGATGTTACAATATAAGAAATGAATACATGCTTAAAACTATTTGAAAAGGGTTAAGTTCCGTTTGAATATTGGATTTCGATGGATAAATGTGATTTCCCCTATTGAATGAAGTCCTGCATTAGTTGCTGACGGGATTTAGCTCAGACGAGTAATCCTATTGACCTCATTACAGAAAGGATTTAGCCTGGACTGGTAATTCTAATATAAGCTCTCTTGAGCATAAGTTATAGATAGGATTTAGCCCGGACGGGTAATCCTGATTAAGCTCTTATGAGCAAATGTTGGAAACAAGATTTATCTTGGATAAGTAATCCTGTTATATGATATGTGGCTCGAGAGTTTGCTTTCTGATTAAGTGCCTTAATGGGTACTCCTAAATATGAATTGACGGGTTATTGAATTGTACACCTTAAGTGTACTATTTGAGTATCCATCAGAACTTCAACGATTCAACGGACAAAAAACTTGACATGATATGGGAATTATGAGATGAAATGAATAATGTCTTGAAAGAATATAGCATGATGAGCTCATCTATGTTTACTTGATGTATATGAGAATTTTGTGACTAACATGTTTGATTGAATACATGTGTTTAGGCAATTTTGCCAAGTTGATGGAAACATGTTATTATATGCTTAATTTTAATAAATGAGATTGGTAATTTTTAGTTCCTATTATACGAACTTACTAAGCATATAATTCTTATTAGGTTTTATTTTCTATGTTTATAGTGCATGGAAGCTCAAGAAGGTTGGTGATCGGTTGGAGCATCATCACACTATCCACAAGCTTATTTTGGTATAAATAGTAAACTTATTTTGGTATAATGGCATGTATAGGTTAACTTGACCATAAATGGCTTGA
This sequence comes from Gossypium sturtianum, assembly GCA_025698515.1. Taxonomy (NCBI): domain Eukaryota; kingdom Viridiplantae; phylum Streptophyta; class Magnoliopsida; order Malvales; family Malvaceae; genus Gossypium; species Gossypium sturtianum. The sequence continues at coordinate 61,059,286 of CM046953.1, read as the reverse complement.
ATATGTTATTTGTAATTTAGCCATTGGAATAGCTAGTAATGATTTTGGTTCTTATAAAGCATTATGTCATGATAAATACATATATGTTAAGTATGGATGATCAAGTGATGTTTAATGTTTAGGTTAAACTAAGGTAAGATTATAAATATAATTATATATGCAATGATTTATCATATTAGATGTTAGAATTTGCTTGAAATCAATGCTTGAATTGGTTGGTATTTGGATGTAAGTTTTGGTACAGGATATTGGTAAAAATTTTGGTGAGAAATGAAGCTAGAAATGGCTTTATTTTGTCCACACGGGTAGACACACAGGCATGTGTCTAGATCGTGTGTGACACACGGCCTGTGTAACAGCCCGATTTTAGCTAAATCGGAACAGTGGTTTCAGAACCACAAATCTGATGTCAAAAAATTATTTTAGTATAATTTTTGGTATTTACAGCATTTTATTTGATATGTTTGAAAATTTTGTGAGCTAATTTTATCGATTGGTTGGTTAATTTGATAAAAAAAAAGGACTAAATCGCGTAAAATGCAAAAGTACTGTTCTATTAGCTAAAGGTGCCAAATAGCTATAGAACCTTAAAGTTAAGGTCCTTATGTGGTAAATATACCATTTTTAGTGTTAGTGGACTTTTATGGACATCTTTTAAGTGAAATTTTAAGGAGTTTATAAAGGTTAAACTTGTAATTTGGTTATTAAAGGCTTAAATAATAAAACAAAATAATTTTAACCCATTATCATCCTTATAGCCGAAAATTTAGGGCTTGGAAAAACCATGGAAACACCTTGAAGGTTCGGTCACATTGAAGCTAATTAGTAAGTTCGTTTTTGTTTGATTTTTGATGATTTTTACGTTTTTGAGATCGTTGCAACTCTATCTAGCTAGCTCGTACCTTTAATTTTGAAACTGTTAAAGATTTTGAGAGTTGCCATTGTTGAATCTATGTGTTATTTGATGTTTAATGTTGAAATATGAAAGCTTGATGATAGTTTTACATTTGTTAAGTGATTTTTGATGAAAATGCATTATAGGGATTAAATTGTGAAATGTGCAAATTGTGTGGTTGAAATGTGAAATAAATGAAAAATATGGACTGCTAGGGGTACTATGGTAATTCGGCTAGCATGGGTCTATGGTGAATTTCATTAATTTGTGATTTTTGTGTAATAAGGACTAAATTGTGAAAATGTGAAAGTTTAGGGGCAAATGCGCTAATGTATGTTTTTGGATTGAATTGAATAAATAGAAGAATAAATAAGTTGATTTTGATTATTTATAGATCAAGAAAAGAGGAATTCAGACTTAGATCGAGGAAAAAGCAAAGTAATTGAATAGTTGGTCCGTTTCGTCATATCCGTACACGAGGTAAGTTCGTATAATTGAACTAGAATGTGTAGTTATTCAATTGATGGATGGTATTGAGATTTTATTTATTCTATGTCTAAAAGTGATGAATTTGATTTAAATGTATGGTTTAAGCCGATAAGATACTGAATAAGACCATAGCTGTGCTTTGGCAATCGGATAATAAGACCATAACCGGGATTATGGCATGTGAATGTAAGACCACGGTAGGGCCTTGGCAATGTATGTGTAAGACCATAGTTGGACTATGGCATCGAAAAATCAACGTACTTATATCGTAAGAATTTATAAACTTGAAGTAATTCGAGAAGCGAATTGGTGAGAATAGATATGTATCAATACAGGTATGTACAGAAAACTGTTCGAATGATGAGTTAAAAGAAGATGAGAACTTATGAGTTGGTTTGTAGTTAAACTTTATGTTATCTCATTGATTGAGGTTTTAATTGCAAATTATGTATCTATTTGGAATTGTCAATGAATGATGTTGATTATTTCATATATACATACGAACTTACTAAGCTTTATAGCTTACTTTGTTATTTTCTTCTATGTTTTATAGTATATCGAAGCTAGCTCCGAACTGGGGATCGTCAGAGACTTCATCGCACTATCAGACATCTATTTTGGTACTTTTGAAGTGTGTATATCTGGTATATGGCATGTATAGGCTTAAGTCATTTTTTGTATGATTGATGAATATGTATTTAGGCCATTTAAGTTGGCTTGTGATATAGAATTTGGTAATGTGTATAGATATGCCAATGGTATTGTTTTGATTATGGTATATGACTTATATTGTATGTTTGAACTTGGTTTATGATGCTTAATGATATTAGGTAAGTTGAATGGTAAAGGATTGATATTTGGGAAGTTTTATACTTGTGAATTAGGTATATAGTTAGATGACAAATTGTGACTTGTATTGATGGTAAAGAAATGTTTGATTTGAACATTGGTTGATGGTATTTGGATGTATATTAGTGCCTTGAATTGGTACCATTTGAGATTGCGTAGGTATGTGCAAAATGGGTGGCAAAATGGCTTAGTAAATAGCCTATTTTTGTCCACACGGGCAGAGACACGGGCGTGTGTCTCAGCCGTGTGTGACACACGGTCATGATACACAGCCGTGTGTCCCCTGGTGTTAAAATTGAAATGAAGTCAGTATGCTCCACACAGTCTCACACACGGGCGTGTGCTCGGCCGTGTGGTACAAGTCAGTATACCCCCTAATTAGCACATGGCCTAGCACACGGGCGTGTGGCTTGGCTGTGTTGCATAAGTTAGTATACCCTACAGGTTTGGCACGGCCTAACACACAGCCTGGCACACGGGCGTGTGTGGCCACTTCAAAGGGCACACAGGCTAGACACACAAACGTTCGGTTGGCCGTGTGACCCAAGTCAGTATGTACCCTTTATTTTCACACAGCCTGTGACACGGGCGTGTTTGATGGTCATGTGAGACACACGGCCTGGCCACACGGGCGTGTGTCCTCTGTTTGAAACAAAATTGGCTAAGTGTTGAAAAATTTCCCGAGTTATCGGTTTAGTCCCGAATCATTTCTAATGTATGTTTAAGGTCTCATAGGCTCGTTTAAGGGACATTATCATTGTTTGTGATTGAATTGTTTTTAAATGATAAATTGTATATGAAATGTGTGTTTTAAAGTGTTGTAAGTTCGGTAATGATCCGTAACCCTATTCTGGCATTGAATACAGGTGAGGGGTGTTACAGCCTGGTACATGGGCGTGTGGTTAGGCCGTGTGTCCCCTGCATCTTAAATTCGAGAAACAGAATGCTCAGAATTGAGTACACGGGTAGAGACAAAGGGCGTATGTCTTAGCCGTGTGTGCTACACGGCCCAGAACACGGGAGTGTGTCTTGGCCGTGTGAAACCTGCACCTAATTTTGAAAAATTTAATTAACCACACGGCCTAGCACACGGGCGTGTGGCTGGCCATGTGGTACAAGTCAGAGAGCTACCTAGCTTCGAACATGGCTTGCAGCACGAGCGTGTCCTAGGGTCACACGGGCATGTCCCTTGGACCATACGGGCGTGTGTGCCCTGCATTTAGGAAAATTTTTGAAATTTTGCGAAAAATTCTTGGAGTTTCTGATCAAGTCCCGACTCGATTCTAATACTCATTTTGGGCCTTGAGTGTCCATTTAAGGGACGTTATGAATAATTTCGGTAATTGAATAATAATTAATGTGAATTATTCGTAAATGTTTTGAAAGCTCTGGTAATGCTCCGTAACCCTGTTCCGGCGACAGATACGAGTTAGAGGTGTTACAGGTGCCTCCTCATTTTCTCATTGAAGATCAAAATTGTTGTGCTTCTTCCATGTGGGGTTCCTACAAAGAAAGTTTTGAAATAGAACAAATAACAATTTACTATTACTCTTACTCATAGTTAAAATTATCTAAAAATTAAAGCAATCCTTATACAAAAATTAAAGGTTCAATCATCCTCCTCAAAATCCATCTCCTCATCCCCCTTTCCTTCATCATTTTCACTTTCTTCCTCTTCTTTGCTTCCATGCTCCTCTTATTGCTGCTCAGGATACGTTGGCCCAAACATGTCTGGTGTATGATTAGGCACTCTAATGTTTTTTTACCATGCAAATTCTTGAAAGACTAGACCTAATTCTTATATCTAATGTATCATCCAATCCAACTTTGGATGACTGCTCTCACCAATTTCATCGATTTTGTTTTCCTTTGAGATGAGGCTGGAGTGGTTGTCATCTCTTGTTGGCATTTGTTCCACTCCTTCATTTTTTTTGTCCGAAACTCGGTATACTGTGTATACAAAGTGTTGCCAATTATACTTCGGGATGGCTTCATTGATTGTTCTATGGACACCATTGTAACAGCTACTCTTTTGTATAGTGCTGTTGCTAAGTGAGGAAAGAAGATTCCCATCTTCTGACCACTGACGCATCGCTTCATATTCTGATAGATCCATTTTTTGATGCATATTTTTTCTGCAAAACAGCGTAAAGTAAAACCGCTCAAAAGGTATTGACATTAGAAAAATTTAAAGTAGGAGTAACTCGTGTGCATAAAAATTAAATCCACATTTTTGTTACAGGAAACATTATTGCTTGATTAAAGGAGGTTGGGATATCAGTACATGGGCGACACTTCTATTCACCCATCCCTTCTATTAGGAAGTTTATAACGTTTTCCAAATTTATATCTCAAAAATAATCTAAATCAGTTTACTCTATAAAGTCTTTTTCATAAAATAGAGCGTTATAAAATTTGAAAATAACCTGAGGGGTAATTCTAACTTCCTTCCCTCGCACTAGTATTATTTCTCATGTTTCCCTTCGATTCTTTTGGACTTTTGATCCTGCAATGATGCTTAAAATTCCTAAACTATAGGAACCACAACAGAGTCTTTTGGGATTGTACAAAAACATTCCCATCTATGATACCTAACCAGAGGCCAAATCTCCTCACACAGGACCATCGATGGCTCAAATCCCCTTTCATGAATAAATGTTTTTCCCTGAATTTCAAAAAAAATATTTTTAAACATTTGGATTTGGGAAATTGGCGGGGTTTGAAACCTTCGGTGGTTCCAGTTCATTAGTTCTCCTCACATTTCTTGGTGGCATTCTCAATGGTATTCTAGGCTAACAACAAACAAACTTTCAATCAAGATTTTCAATGAAACAGTTAACAAAATGAGTTAGGGTTTCTTAACCTCATACAGCTCTTGCTGGATTCCTTGAAATGTTCATTTATTATCGTTCCCTTGAGTACTTCCCGTTCTTTTCTGCACCAAATAGGATTAAAAGAAGAATTTGTACACCAAACTAGTAAAAGAAAACAAAAAGGGGGTTCAGGGTTCATCAAAGTTAAGAGGTTTTGAGATGTTTTAAGGAGGTAGGATAGGTATGGATGGTGGCTTAATCTGCTTTTGGGTTTTAAATGAGGCATTTTTAGGGTTGAAATCGAATTAAAATTAAGTTAAGCCAATCAGGTTGCGCAATCAGGTCGGGTTAACCTTGCAGAAAATTACAGTGATGCCGCACAAGGGTTCCGTGTCGTGACATCCCTAGTAGTTTGTCAGTTTCGCGACATCGTGGTTCAATGTCTCGATACACTCTAAAATGTTAGAATTTTAGGTATACTTTCTTTGGTGTCGCGACACAAGGATTCCATGTCGTGACATCGATTTGGTTTTCTTGATTCCTTTAATTCTGGCCTTGGTGTTGCGACACGAGGTTGTCATGTTGCAACACTGACTCTATTTTTACCTAAAATTTGAATTTCCAGAGTGTCTTGGTTCCTATAAAAATAATGTTAATAAAATTACAGTCTAAGCTAAGCAGTTAATTAAATATACAGTAATATACATAAAATTAGAGTTTAATTAAAGCTGTCAAGTTTTACTGTCGGATTCCTCTAACAGTTCAAGTAAAGTGCATAAGGGCGCTATTCTGTTTCTATTTCTATTTCTTTCAGTGTTGGTCCATCGTCTATCTTGCCATTCCACCTTTTTTCGCTTGTCCCATCCTTTAAACCTATTCTTTCGACTTACACTGATTATAGAAAATATTTCCCTTGATTCAGGGTGGTTAGGTTTAAGGATAGATATTCCATTACAATGTTTTCCTAACTTTCTCCTATTTTCCCCATTCTGTTTGTGACCACATTTAAAAGTTTCCATTTCTCCATTGATATTCATGGTCAACTCATTTTTCTCTAGATCAATGGTGGATCTTGACGTAGCTAGAAAGGGTCTACCTAATAGAATGGGTATTTCACGGTCTTGCTCAAAGTCGAGGATCACAAAATCTGCAAGGATTATTAAATTATACACCTTCACCAACACATCCTCTAGTACTCCCTTAGGTTGTACTAACGATCTATCGGCTAACTCTAATGTGATTTGAATATTTTTGAGGTCCCTTAACCCAAGTTTTTCATATATAGACAGAGGCATTAGGTTTATGCCAGCTCTTAAATCACATAGAGCTTTGATAAAATGTATATCCCTTATCTCTATACGTACTGTGAAACTCCCTGGGTCTTTTAATTTGGGGGGAACCTGTCTAGATATTAGCACACTACAGGATGCATCTATATCTACCTGCTCTCCAATTTTAATTTTTCTACGCCTTGAGATAATTTCTTTAAGGTACTTGGAGTGCTTTAGAAAATTTTCAATTAAATCTATCAATGTCAAATTAACATTTAATGATTTAAAAAAGTTCAAGAAACTTACAAAATCATCTTCATCCCATTTTAGTTTCTCCTCCAATCGTGAGTGGAATGGTACTTTTGTAGGTGCGGTGTAACACCCCAAACCCGGCCCACAAGCCCTGACCGGATCTGGTATGCCACTGCGGAAAAACGTTTGAGAAGATTTGACCTAAAGATAAAATCATGACAACTTGTTGAGTTTGTAAAACGGTGACCATTTAAAATATTAAGTAAAGTGTGGTGTTTATAAAAATTTCCTGGTTAAAACTTTATGATACATTTTAGGATATAGTTTTTAGAAAATAAACCGGTTTCAAAATAATAATTCAATCGTCACTTTGCTTTAACATAATAAAAATACTCAAATAGAAATACTTAAATACTTTAACTGGGCCTTATTACAACAAATAATTAAACAAAAGTTCTTAGTAATAAACTGAATAAAATAAAGAAGATGTCTTCTGCATGGGCCACCTCGTATCCACTCCAACCCGGTCCAATCACCACGACTCATCTGCGATGTTTAATAAAAATTGGGTGAGTCATACGGACTCGGTGTGTAATTAATCCTTTGAATTCCACCCACATGTTAACCACATATTAACCCATATATCAGATAACAAATATCATATTCACATGTTAACACATTCTGGGCTTGGCCCATATTTATATCACATTCATCTAATAGGGTAGTTAACCACATAATTTCCACATACTGGGCTTAGCCCATTTCCACACTGTGATCCACATTCATATCTTCGGGCTTTGCCCATTTTTACATTAATCCACATATCATATTGGGCTTGGCCCATTTCCATATATGTTCACATACGAAATCATGCAATTATGAAGCCCAACCCAAACCTAGGGTCCATCCGCTACACACCCCCTTATCCAGCCTACCACACACCAGGGGATTATCAAATCACCCTCTCCTTTTCACTCCAAAGGCAATCACTGCCGTCCACGTGCAATTAAGCACAATAGTACACAATGCGACCTCAGTCAGTGCCAATCCACGATGTAGCCGTAGCTAACACCAAAACCACGATGGGACACATAGTCACTCATCAACCACGATATGGCACATAGCCGATATCAACCACGATGAGGCACATAGCCACTCATCAACCACGATATGGCACATAGCCGATATCAACCACGATGAGGCACATAGCCACTCATCAAGCCACGCGAACTAAATCGCAATTAATCCACAACGTGACCTCAGTCAACGTCAATCCACGATATAGCTCATGGCTAACATCAAAACCACGATGGGACACATAGTCACTCATCAACCACGATATGGCACATAGCCGATATCAACCACGATGAGGCACATAGCCACTCATCAACCACGATATGGCACATAGCCGATATTAACCACGATGAGGCACATAGCCACTCATCAAGCCACGCGAACTTAATCGCAATTAATCCACAACGCGACCTCAGTCAACGTCAATCCACGATGTAGCTCAAGGCTAACATCAAACCACGTACTCGAAGTACACCCGTACCTTCTTTCATATCCCAACCCATGCACATGCCACATAAAATAATGATACAATGTAATGATGCATGAGCATGTTCATCAAGCATATTATCACATATTCATATTAATAATCACATATCATCAGGTTTGGTACTTACCGGATTATCGACATACCCCTTGAGGGTATCCTTATAACAATTTCCTCTGCATTAGTTAGCACATTCATAATACATACACATTTCACATACATATCATATACCCGGAAAATGGTAGGTTAATCACACACCTTATCACTTGGAGAACTATGCTTTCGATATTGATGCTATCACTAGGCGATACTACGGCTATTTGCCTACTTTCTTGTTCTGACGCTGGTCCACACCCCGGTGGCCAATCCCTAACTGCAGAGACAGATCTCTTCTTAAACTTCGGGATAGGGACCTTCCCTTTCCCTTCTTGAATGGTATTCACCTCCATCAACACACTTAATCAGAACAATCGATTTAATCATCAATATACGAATTCTTAACCAAATATCCACAACTTATCATACTTACCGAAAGGGTCTTGAAATCCCGAAAAGCTTGATCTAAAGCTTAGATCCTTAATCCCTACATTTGATTAATCACCTACTACTTTAATAAAAAGCCATTCGGCCATAAATCCAAATCCTAGTAGGATTAGTATACTTAAACTTACCTTGTTGCCGTTTGACTTAAGAATCAAGTCTTGAAATCTCTGCTATACTCTTCTTGCATTCGGCCAAGCATTGAATCAATTAACTTGGTTAGTTTTCGGCTTTTGAATAATTAATGAAAACATATATTTACCAAACATGGCCTTGGCCGAATGCTATAGACACTTACCTTGTGGATTTTAAATCTCGAAACTCACCGAATAACTAGGGAACACGTGGCCTATGGTGTACCTTCGGGAAAAGAACTTCTCCTTCCTTGTAGTCGACACTTAGTAAATCCCGAAAGATCTCTTCAAAGTTTTGGCAACAAGATATTAATGGGGTTAGTCCTAGATTTCGGTAAATCTTAAGAAAAAAGGATGAAACCGAATGAGATCTTACCCTTACTTGAAGAGATCGATTGCACCTTCACTTCAACCTTCAGAGATTCAGCTATGGCTAGATGATGATCTCACAACTTTCGGCTTTTGGAGGGATTAGAAAGAAAAGAGAAGGAAGAATAAAGATGGAGGATTCGGCTATGGCTTCTAATGGAGAGGAAAATATTCGGCTAGGTTCCAACAATTACTTAATTTCGGTTTGACAAAAGAAAAGAAAGAAAAGAAGAGAAGAGAACACTAAGAATTCGGCAGAGAAAGGAGGAAGCACAAATTGATGAGTAGCCCTCCTTCCTTCCTTTTATAACCGAAATTATCATCTAAGGAGTCCCTTACTTGGCCACCACTCCTCTATTTTAATAGCTTTATCTCTTTAATTATCACTTAAAATAAAAGATAATTCAGCAACTATCCTTACTTAGCCGAAATTATTAAACTCAAAGTCCCTTACTTGGCCATCACTTCTCCTTTATTTTCCTCTTTATCTCTTTATTCAAATCAAAAGAATTTAATCCAACAATTATCTCTTGAAAATAATGATAAATAAATCCCTTATTTATCCACTATTTATAAAATAATAAAAGCTCTAATTTATAGCCATGTGCCGTCCACCTCTCTGCTCCTTGTAGCAAAATAAAATTTCTTTTATTTGCTTCCCATGTGACTCGAACTTAGGCCCATTCCTCTTGCATATGGCGCCATTTCCATAGGCCCTAAGTGGCATCTTGGACCACTTTTCCAAGCCTTTGTGTGTCAAATTTCATAAACTTTTTCTTTTAAGGCCACCTTGCCTTAATTTCCCCTTTTAAACCTTAAAACTCGTCATTTCTAGGTCATTTCTAAGTTTCCAAAATTTTCGATCGGCTCTGTAAACTTGGCATTTCCTTACATTTCCATGACATTTCCTTACAAGACATTTCCTTACATTTCCAAGACATTTCCTTACATTTCCATGACATTTCCTTACAAGACATTTCCTTACATTTCCAAGGTTCTAAAAATGTTCACTTTCTTCTTTTAAACTTAACATTTCCATACATTTCCAGGTTTCCAAAAGTGTTCAAAATATATTCATAACACATAAGATATGTCATTTCATACAATTAAACCAAAAATGCATAGGCCCTTTTCAGGATGTTATAGTTCTACCCTCCTTAAAAATAATTTCGTCCTCGAAATTACTTATTAACGAATAATCGTACATCTTAACTCACCGCACTACGCTTATGCTGCGCACTCTGATCTTAATAGAACCATCGTACTTTCTAGGCACAGTCTCTAAGTTCACGTCCCCTAGAACTCATTTCTAACGTCGCGATTTAATCTGATTAAAAAGTTTTATGCATAAAAAATTTTGTTCCACTTGATTATTCGCGAACGAGTTTATAAAAAGAGATGTTGAAGTAGTTCTTTCGATCAACCAAAGTTTCTAGTTCAATTTCACTACTCTAACTCGTGGAGTCACATTCACATTCATAAGCGAGAGACACATTCATTTTTCCATGAAGTCACATTCATTCACAACATCATTCACTACACTTTTATGGCCATTCCATCCATTTCCCTACCGAGGGTAATTTCGTCATTTTCCCTCTACAGGGTATTTTGATAATAAATCGAGGGTCAATTCGAAAATATTTTCAAATTAAAGGTATTTGAATTTACAAAATCTACAGGTTATTTTGTTTTCCAAATCGAGGTGTTGCAAAAATTTGAGAAATCGAGGTTATTTTGGTAATTTTAGAAGTCGAAGCGATTCCATAAATTTTCCAAATCGAGGGTATCTTGTTATTTGTAAAAGCAGTTTTGATATCTTTGTAAAGTAGAAATATTTTAACAAAAGTCGAGGGTATTTTTGAAAATCTTAAAAACTAAGGGTATTTTAGTAATTTACAATATAGGGGCATTTTTGTAATTTTGTAAATCGGAGATATTTTGGAAAAATTTTCACAATAATATTTTACTACAATTAAAAGGGTAATTTAGGGATTTTAAAACTAGGAATTTTATAAAAGCTGCATGGCTAGTCCCTTCGGGTTTTAATGATTGGTTTAGCAGTGAATAAGTCCTCTTGGTTAGGGTGAGCAGTTTACTACGCACCAGGTAGGATTCGAGTAAAGAGGAGGTGAGTCACTAGGACTGCTTAATTACCAAGCTCTTACTGAATACCAATCCTAGACATGCGTACTATGGTTGCCACACCTTAACTCGCGACTTAGTTCACGGGTTTGTTTAATAGTCCTTAAGTCTTACGCATGTGTTTGAGTGCACTAGCCCTAGGGTTCAACAGCCCTAATATTCTAATCTACGAGCCCAAATAAGCCCATAACAGTTCACATAAACAAGTCACTTCAATAATTAGAAGTACTTTACAGTGGACTTGAGTAGAGATACAGTGCCATGCGAATAACTGAAAAGTTTATGAAAGCCCATACTTTTGAAAAGCCCATCTTTGAAAAAATTATTTTTGGACCCAAAACCCTCAAGGCCGAGTTTTGAACTAGGCTCTGATACCAATTTGTAACACCCCAAACCCGGCCCACAAGCCCTGACCGGATCTGGTATGCCACTGTGGAAAAACGTTTGAGAAGATTCGACCTAAAGATAAAATCATGACAACTTGTTGAGTTTGTAAAACGGTGACCATTTAAAATCTTAAGTAAAGTGTGGTGTTTATAAAAATTTCCTGGTTAAAACTTTATGATACATTTTAGGATATAGTTTTGCCGAAAATAAACCGGTTTCAAAATAATAATTCAATCGTCACTTTGCTTTAACATAATAAAAATACTCAAATAGAAATATTTAAATACTTTAACTAGGCCTTATTACAACAAATATTTAAACAAAAGTTCTTAGTAATAAACTGAATAAAATAAAGAAGATGTCTTCTGCATGGGCCACCTCGTATACACTCCAACCCGGTCCAATCACCACGAATCATCTGCGATGTTTAATAAAAATTGGGTGAGTCATACGGACTCGAGTGTGTAATTAATCCTTTGAATTCCACCCACATGTTAACCACATATTAACCCATATATCGGATAACAAATATCATATTCACATGTTAACACATTAGGCTTGGCCCATATTCATATCACATTCATCTAATAGGGTAGTTAACCACATAATTTCCATATCTTGGGCTTAGCCCATTTCCTGTGATCCACATTCATATCTTGGGCTTTGCCCATTTTTACATTAATCCACATATCATATTGGGCTTGGCCCATTTCCACATATGTTCACATACGAAATCATGCAATTATGAAGCCCAACCCAAACCTAGGGTCCATCCGCTACACACCCCCTTATCCGACCTACACACACTAGGGGATTATCAAATCACCCTCTCCTTTTCACTCCAAAGGCAATCACTGCCGTCCACGTGCAATTAAGCACAATAGTCCACAACGCGACCTCAGTCAGTGCCAATCCACGATGTAGCCGTAGCTAACACGAAAACCACGATGGGACACATAGTCACTCATCAACCACAATATGGCACATAGCCGATATCAACCACGATGAGGCACATAGCCACTCATCAACCATGATATGGCACATAGCCGATATCAACCACGATGAGGCACATAGCCACTCATCAAGCCACGCGAACTAAATCGCAATTAATCCACAACGTGACCTCAGTCAACGTCAATCCACGATGTAGCTCAAGGCTAACATCAAAACCACGATGGGACACATAGTCACTCATCAACCACGATATGGCACATAGCTGATATCAACCACGATGAGGCACATAGCCACTCATCAACCACGATATGGCACATAGCCGATATTAACCACGATGAGGCATATAGCCACTCATCAAGCCACGCGAACTTAATCGTAATTAATCCACAACGCGACCTCAGTCAACGTCAATCCACGATGTAGCTCAAGGCTAACATCAAACCACGTACTCGAAGTACACCCGTACCTTCTTTCATATCCCAACCCATGCACATGCCACATAAAATAATGATACAATGTAATGATGCATGAGCATGTTCATCAAGCATATTATCACATATTCATATTAATAATCACATATCATCAGGTTTGGTACTTACCGGATTATCGAGCGTACCCCTTGAGGGTATCCTTATCACAATTTCACTTTGCACTAGTTAGCACATTCATAATACATACACATTTCACATACATATCATATACCGGGAAACGGTGGGTTAATCACACACACGATCACTTGGAGAACTATGCTTTCGACATCGATGCTATCACTAGGTGATACTACGGCTATTGCCTACTTTCTTGTTAAATGACTGGTCCACACCCGGTGGCCAATCCTAAGCTGCCGAGATAGATCTCTCTTCTTAAACTTCGGGATAGGGACCTTCCCTTTCCCTTCTTGAATGGTATTCGCCTCCATCAACACACTTAATCGAACAATCGATTTAATCATCAATATACGAATTCTTAACCAAATATGCACAACTTATCATACTTACAGAAAGGGTCTTGAAATCGAAAAGCTTGATCTAATGCTTAGATCCTTAATCCCTACATTTGATTAATCACCTACTACTTTAATAAAAAGCCATTGGCCAGAAATCCAAATCCTAGTAGGATTAGTATACTTAAACTTACCTTGTTGCCGTTTGACTTAAGAATCAAGTCTTGAAATCTCTGCTATACTCTTCTTGCATTCGACCAAGCATTGAATCAATTAACTTGGTTAGTTTTGGCTTTTGAATAATTAATGAACACATATATTTACCAAACATGGCCTTGGCAGAATGCTATAGACACTTACCTTGTGGATTTTAAATCTCAAAACTCACCGAATAACTAGGGAACACGTGGCCTGGTGTGTACCCGGGAAAAGAACTTCTCCTTCCTTGTAGTCGACACTTAGTAAATCCAGAAAGATCTCTTCAAAGTTTCGGCAACAAGATATTAATGGGGTTAGTCCTAGATTTGGTAAATTTTAAGAAAAAGGATGAAACCGAATGAGATCTTACCCTTACTTGAAGAAATCGATTGCACCTTCACTTCAACCTTGAGAGATTCGGCTATGGCTAGATGATGATCTCACAACTTTACTGCTTTTGGAGGATTAGAAGAAAAGAGAAGGAAGAATAAAGATGGAGGATTTGGCTATGGCTTCTAATGGAGAGAAAAATATTCGGCTAGGTTCCAACAATTACTTAATTTCGGTTTGACAAAAGAAAAGAAAGAAAAGAAGAGAAGAGAGCACTAAGAATTAGCGAGAGAAAGGAGGAAGCACAAATTGATGAGTAGCCCTCCTTCCTTCCTTTTATAGCCGAAATTATCATCTAAGGAGTCCCTTACTTGGCCACCACTCCTCTATTTTAATAGCTTTATCTCTTTAATTATCACTTAAAATAAAAGATAATTCAGCAACTATCCTTACTTAGCCGAAATTATTAAACTCAAAGTCCCTTACTTGGCCATCACTTCTCCCTTCTTTTCCTCTTTATCTCTTTATTCAAATCAAAAGAATTTAATCCAACAATTATCTCTTGAAAATAATGATAAATAAATCCCTTATTTATCCACTATTTATAAAATAATAAAAGCTCCTAATTTATAGCCATGTGTCGTCCACCTCTCTGCTCCTTGTAGCAAAATAAAATTTCTTTTATTTGCTTCCCATGTGACTCAAACTTAGGCCCATTCCTCTTGCATATGGCGCCATTTCCATAGGCCCTAAGTGGCATCTTCAGACCACTTTTCCAAGCCTGTTTGTGTGTCAAATTTCACAAACTTTTTCTTTTAAGGCCACCTTGCCTTAATTTCCCCTTTTAAACCTTAAAACTCGTCATTTCTAGGTCATTTCTAAGTTTCCAAAAATTTTCGATCGGCTCTGTAAACTTGACATTTCCTTACATTTCCATGACATTTCCTTACAAGACATTTCCTTACATTTCCAAGACATTTCCTTACATTTCCATGACATTTCCTTACAAGACATTTCCTTACATTTCCAAGGTTCTAAAAATGTTCACTTTCCTCTTTTAAACTTAACATTTCCATACATTTCCAGGTTTCCAAAAGTGTTCAAAATATATTCATAACACATAAGATATGTCATTTGATACAATTAAACCAAAAATGCATAGGCCCTTTTCAGGATGTTACATGCGGGTTCTTTAATTGGTCTATCCCTCGGCTCAGCTACCGGCTTGGCTATCTGCTATGGTTTCAATTCTTTGTCAGCTTCTTGGGGATCTTCTCGAAGATCTTTAGCACTCACTTTGGTTCCCTCCTGTGTCAGGGTTTCTGGGCCACTTAGTACTTTGCTCGAACAGAGCGTAATTTCTTTCACATGCTCATTCTCTTCCCTTCGAGGATTGTTTTCAGCATTACTAGGAATGTCAGTGCCAATTTTCTCTTAATGTCTCCCATCATACTCATTAATTGGCTCATATGATCTTCAATTTTAGTCAATGTTTTTGTGGAATTGGTGTACTAAGACTGCACCTGTTTCATGTCTGTCCTTATTGACTGCATTTCCTCTTGATCCGATCCAAGTGTTGACCATATACAGTATGGTCATTTGGGTTATCCCTTTCTTGAAGCTTTTGTAAATAAGGAGGTTGATAATTAGCAATTTTAACTTGGTTAGGATTATTACATCTTTCATGGTTTCCGCCCCCAATCTTAAGTTTGAGTGATCTCTCCATCCAGGATTATAAGTATTTGAATAAGGGTTTCCACCCTAATCCCAATGTAGTTTACATCCTCGGTAGGATTATTGATGTAATGGAAGAGAGGTTTATCTCTTCCATATATAGATGATGCACTGGTTGAAGATTCTATACGGTTGAGTCTGTCCACAATTTGTTGGTATCTGTCATCCTCTTGGACAGCTTTGACTGTGGATGGCTTCTGGCCATATGTGTAACGTGCTGTTTGCCGTTGGCAGGAATTCATTACCATACTTTCTACTAGTTCATACGCATCATCGTATGTCCTGTTCATTAAAGCTCCTCCTATGGCTCCATCTAGTCCTAATCGTGCTTGTGCATCCAACCCATTATAGAACATTTACAGTCTTAACCACTTGGGTAATCCATGGTGTGGGTATATCTGAATTAACATTTTAAAAATCTCTCAAGCTTTATGAAAACTTTCTCCTTCCAATTGTTTAAACATTGTAATCTCCCTCCTCAGTTGGACCATTTTGCTGATAGGGAAGAACATTTGTAAAAAATTTCCTACGAGTTCATCCCATGTCGTGATAATCCTGGTGCCTGTGAGTCTAACCAAGAGAAAGTGTTATCTATTAAGGAGAAGGGGAACACCCAAAGACAAATAGCATCATTGGTGACCTCGTTGTATTTAAAAGTATCACAAAGTTGAAGGAACCATTTTAAATGCTGATTTGGGTCCCCTGTCATTGTACCTTTGAACTGCAAATTGTTTTGGATCATTGCTGGTTTGATCTCAAAATTATTAGCCGTCATTGCTGGCCTTCTTATAGTTCCTTGAACCATCTCAAGACTTGGTAGCGCATAGTCTCTTAGATTTCTTTCGTTGCGCGCTATATGTATATTAGTAGGTAGCTGTGGTGGTGGTGGTGGTAGATCTTCTGGGTTATTATTGTTAACCTTGTCGAATAGCGGATTATCTCGTGGTGGTAAATTACCTTTAGCAGGTGGTTGGTTCTACATTTGTTGTGGCTGCTGTTGCTGTCGACGATTCCTACGTATTATTCTTTCTAGATCTGTGACTGGCTCTATAAGTGTTCCCCTACTATGAGTCATACACTAGAACAAAAGAGAATAAAGAAGTTAGTAGAAATAAGAAAATAAAATCGTAGCTATAATTTAGGAATTTCCTAATTCCAATGCAAAAAATTAAAATCAATCTAGTGACGTTGCCTCCTCGGCAATGACGCCAACAACTTGACCGCCTCCGGACGTGGAAATGTCCAGAGTAGAAACCTTGCACGAAATATGTTAAAAAGGTGTTGCCCGCAAGTATACGAGTCAGGTTGTAATATAGTTACAATGAAGTAGTTGAGTACTCCGAGGATCTTACCCAAGGGAGGCTAGCACTACATTAATCCTAATCTATACACAAATAGATCTAATAAGTACTTCAAATAAATTATATTACGAATAAACATAAATAGAGATTTTTGTCGTTTTTATAATAATAAAGACAATAATATAAATAAAGAAGCATTGGGGAATCTAAATAGTATCAAATCTGAGCATGGGTGATTAGCTTGCTTTAGTGATCATAACCAACTGTTTATTTGGGGTTTCTTGTTCAATTAACTAGTCGTTACCCTAGTAGGATCTTTCAATCTTCTACTAGAATAACAAGTCAGAAAGAACTACTTATCTCTTGACCTCACAACTTAGACCAATTTAGAGCTAAGGTGTTCACAGATAGGCCATACCAATTTTGGGTTAATTCCCACCTAAGTGACTTCCTATGGTCGTCAAGCCTGGGGTTTGTATTCTTCCTCTCCCAAACAGTTGATCCGTTAAGAGAACCCTACAAAACAATTAATTAATCATACCTCCACTCACTAATCACCTATAAAAGGATTAGTTCCTCATGAATCTCATAAACATGATAAACTCGATATAAAAAATAGACATGAATAACGAGTCAAGAAAATAAAGTTTAGGCGAAGCCTAAATTGCATCAAAGATAAAGTTGAATCCACACTGAACTGTATGAGTTCCACAGATCAGATCTCCCAACCAAAGTAAAAAAACAAAACCAAAAATTATCCTAAAGCCTAAAAAAAAGAGAAAACTAAATACTAAAACTAAGAAAAAAACTTATACAATTTGAAAAGTTGTCCATAACACGTGTTAAATGAGCCTATTTTTAGAATTAGACTGGTTGTCGTCCTTAACCTAGGTCAGTTGGCGTTCTCGTGCTTAATGTTTGATTGTGCTTAAACCTAGTTTTTATGTTATAAAATTTAAATAATTAAACAGATTATAAAACATAAATGAATTTAATAAAATAAAAATTAGTTAGTGGGAAGGAAAAACAAAACATTTGTATTCCTTCTTCATGCAAGCCGAAACCATTTAGGGAGAAGAAGAAAATATTTGGTTCTAGGGTTCAAGAATTTCAAGCTTAATTTGGTTAGTCAATTTAGTCCATTTTCTTGTAATTTTTATGTTTTTGGAATCACGATAGCTTAAGCTAGTTGACCTATGCTGTATTTTTTGATATTGTTAAAGACTGAGAATGTCGTCGTTGATGGATAGTTGAAGTTCTAGGGGTTAATTTGATAAATTTTAAGTTTAGAGTTGAAAAAAGACTGAATTGTAAAGTCAATTGATGATTTTGTATAGTAAGGACTAAAATGCACCAATTTCAAAAATTGTGGTGGGATTGAGAAATAGAAGGTCTTATAGGGACTCTAGTTAATTTGAATTTAAAATTTGAGGATAAATTTGAAAGCTAAGTTAGTCTCGGTTCTAAGGACTAAATTGAAAAAAATCAAAACGTTACATAAATTAGAAATTGAATGTGAATTTGGCTATGTATTGATAATATTGTATGTTTGTTTTAACCAGTAGCTAACGTCGACCAAGATCCCTCAAAAAAGAAAGGAAAAGATAAAAATTTTGACGAATAGATCGGAGTTTACGTGTAACACCCTAAAATTCGAGTATCGATTATTGCATGATTTGGTGTTTAGATTATGAAGGAAAATTTTCTTATTATTTTTCGTGTTTATTATAGTCCTGAAGAAGAATTAGAATTATTCGGGGATGGAATAATTTTTAGTTTTTAAAATTTATTGAAGTGGAGCAAGTGGCATTGACACATAAGTTAATTAATGTGTCAAAGTGTAGCATAAGATGAGTATATGGCAAAGTGGTGTTGGCGCATGAGTTAGTGCATGAGGGAGAAGGTTCGAATCCCTTGTTTAGCATCTAGATGAATTTTATTTTTAATTTTTCTGCACATGTATAGCAAGTGTCGGCCAAGTGCATATATGGTAAGTGTTGACCTTGTTATTTTTAGTTAGTATATCAAAGGATTAAGGAAATTGTTAATTTATGGAAGGAATCAAGAAATTAAGGAAAGATATGGAGACATAGGGCAAGTATCAAGGAAAGTGTTTTGGAAATAAAATCATGGCCATTTGACCATGCATAGGGACGGCAATATGGTCTAGGGGGGAGCCGAATTTTTGGTGTTAGTTTGGCTAGGATTTGAAGTCTCTTTTGGTCATTCTTAGTTTTGTGCATAATTTTGCAAATTCTCTCAACTCTCTCCCTTGGCCGAATGTGATCCTTGGTAAGCCTTGATTTTTTTTTGACCATTTGGTCATTATTGCACATCATTTGGTATTCTTTTTGTGCCTTTTTCTCATTAGTGCCGAAATCACCTACATCAAAAGACCATTCCTTTCTTTCCTCTCCTTTTCTCCATTGCAAGAATGTGCCTTGATCTTAAACTCATCTCTTTCTTTCTCTTTTGTTTTCTTTGAAAACCGAATTATCATCATCCCTATTCTCTTATTTTGATTTCTTTTCAATCAATACTTTCTCCTTTAATCTCTTCATGGCCGAATGTTAGTGTACCTTAACCGAACCATTTTCTTTTTTTTCTTTGATTCTTCATAGCCGAATATCTCTCTATTCATAATCAACATTCTCAATCGTTTCTTTTCAACCGTGGAAAATAGGTAAGGGTTCTTTTTCGTCTTCGGTTAGTTTATAGTATTTGGCCGAATATGGATAGTGGTTGAAGGCTTTCTTAGATCAAAATAAACGTTCATTCTATTAACGTTTATTTTGTTATACTTTAGTGCGATAACGGAAGATTGGAAATCAAGAGGTCATGTGTGACATAGTACGCTTGGATCGATTTCCCTTGTGGGACAAGAATATTTGTGGTAAGGAAATCTCGTTCTCAAAGCTTTTAGTCATAATTGTTATATATATATATGATTAGGACGTCTTTGGCGATCTTTGTCTTTGAAGACAATCAAGATAGGGAAGAAGCGGGCCGTATATAGTGTTCGGAAGAAGGGTGGTACCATTAATCCCCTAAGTATAAACAAAGGATCATATCGGGAATCGGGATTTCCCACGGGTTGTGGGCGTTCATCCGAGGAGAATCAATTGTTTGAAGTAGTTCGTACTCCCGAACCATTATTTGTTCGTGGATTTGATTGGTTAACGAACCATCAATCGGGAGAAACCACAAGTGGAAGTAGTTCAAAAATCCGAGGGTAAATTTTAGATCGTTATGTTTAGATCGGTTTTATTATTAGATTATAATGATCATAAGTTATCGTGATATGTATAGGTGTTGGCAAGGGAAAGTCTAGTTCTCACCATAACCGGTGTGTAACTTCACACTTATCTTTCGGGTTAGATACTAAGCAGTAAGTATTATGATAAATCGTAAAAATGGCAAAATCGAAATTTATGTGATAATTAACACTTTTGTGTAAATGCATGAAAACGGTTAAAGTTGGAAAAATTGCTAGATCGATAAATTGGGCCGAAAAACTGCTAGATTGTTAAATTGGACCGAAAAACTGCTAGATCGATAAATTTGGTCAAAAGACTGCTAGATCGCTAAATGGGCCAAAAACCTTCTAGTTCGACATTTGGGCCTAAGTTCGCTAGATTGCTAAATGGGCTAAATACTATTTTGTTTAATGGACCCAAATGAAAAGTTTAATTAAAAACTCATTTGTATTATGGATTACTTAATAAATCATTTATGATTAAAGTTTGTTATTCATACATAAATGCATGGGATGGGATACATGATGAAGAGAAGTAAGGCCTGTGGCCACGTATCTAGTTCGGTGGCTCTGCCACAAATTTTGGCTTAATGCCTCTAGTTCGGTGACTATGTCACAATCTAGTTCGGTAGTGCACTACAATATTATTTAAAAGGCTAAATGCCTACAATTGGTGTGTTTGGCGGGGTGGGTTGACTTGATCCCCACAGGTGTGCTGGTTGGTACGGGGGTGTGTAGCGGATGGAAATTAGGCTTGGTTGGGAAATTCATTTTACATGCATTTTATATATGTTATTTCATTTTATATTGTTAAAATTTGTAATTGGGCTCAAGCCCAAATTAATGCCTTGATGGTCTGGCCCAATAATGGTGGTAAGTGAGTTACACACTGAGTTCTTTGTAACTTACCCCGTTTTATTATCCATCTCAGGTAATGGAAATTGATGTGGACTTGGGCCAGGGATGACATGGTGGAGGCCATACTACGAGCTTGGGTTTTATAAACTATGAACTCTATTTAAGTTACTTATTTTATTTACTATTTTGGGTATGTTGTAATAAGGCCTCTAATTATATTTTTATGGATTTTTATGTGTGGATGGATTTAATTTTATTTTAAGACTCTTAATATGGGCGTATGTTAAAATCTATAAAGTTTTCTTAAAAATATTGTGTTTTATAACCATTTTGGACACCTAAATTACTTTTCAATTTCTTTCAAATTCTTTTAAAACTACGTTAAGGTTTTGACTAATATATATTTGTACTTAGTTTTTATTAAATCCTTATTTCTAAAGGTTTTGCATTACTGTTTTACTTAAATCATTAGAGAAATTTTGGATGTTCGTTCGGTGTGACAAACCAAATCTCGTCTTAACGCATAGACCTGGTTTGGGCGTTACATTTAATGGTATCGAGCTAGTTTCAAAACTCTACTGTGGTTTGGGTTCAACAATGATATTTGGTTGAAAAAAAATAATTCAAATTTCTAGACTTTATGATTTAAAGGTAGTATGGCACCATGAACATCCCGCGCCAAGTCAAGTAAGTATCTGTATATCGATTGTTTATATTGTGATATGATCATAAGAAACACTCTAGAACTTCTAGTTTTAGGTGTTGAAAACCGTAGAGATTGAGACAATAGGATATGGTTGTGAAAACAACTCTATCTCTTTCATATCATAAAACATCGTTAATAAACAATCGAAATAGTATTTTGATTCATAAAACTCTTAATCGATTAAATCGGTCATTATGAGCTCTAGAGGACGTGGTCGTGGACGCGGTAGAGCGTGGCCGTGGTAGAGGGACGAGGTGTTTGAGGCGCAATCTGAAGCACCGGATCATATGCCGGAAATGGATGCACTGCGTCACTCGAAAGTGAGACGGGATCACATAATCATATGGAAGAAGATAATACGGTGACGCGAGCAATGCCGCGAGTCCTTGAAAAGGGTGGAGCTAGAAGCGGGCCACACGGCTCGTGGGTCGATATCGAACGTTTGAAATCAAGTGGTCTTTGAGGTTTTCGAGAGGTGTCTCAAGTGTAGCTCCAAATGTCGCTGAATATTGGCTTGAGGCAGTGGAGCGAATTATGGACGATCTTGAGTGCACTGTGGAACAAAAACTGAGGGGAGTGGTGTCCTTGTTAAGGGACGAAGCATACCAATGGTGGCTTACTGTCCGAGAAGGCACTGAAGCTGCATTAGTTAATTGGGAATTCTTTAAAGTTTCCTTCCAAGGGAAATATGTAGGAACGAGTTATGTTGATGCCAGAAGGAAGGAATTTCTAAATCTGGTCCAAGGGAATAAGACAGTGGCAGCTTATGAAGCTGAGTTTTTGCGCTTGAGTCGCTATGCTCAAACAATAGTGGCAACAGATCATGAGCGTTGTGTACACTTTGAGGATGGCTTGAACGATGAATTGCGGGTTTTGATAGCCCCACAACAAGTTAGAACTTTTGCCACGCTTGTGGAAAAGGCCAAGATAGCCGAAGAGGTTAAGAACTCGGAACGTCGAATCGGGAGCGAGCTAGAGGCAAGAGAGATATGAAGTATTCGGGTTCTTCAAAAAGGTTTATGAAGAGGCCTCGGGCGAGGAACCGACTCAAGGAAGAACACTGTAGTCGCGTGAATCGGAGTCGAGATTGTGCTGATTGTGGGAAAAGGCATTACGAGAGAGGCCGAAGAAAACGGGTGCTTGCTATAAATGCGGGTCGATGGATCATCAATATAGGAATTGCCCTCATCGAATGGATACAACTCGGGAAGCTCGTAATCTTCGATGCACCACCGGCAAGAGGAATTCAGCAACCACCGAGAGGTCGTGGTGGTAATGGGGCTGGACGTGGTCAAGGTGCAGCGGGTCGAGGCAATGGTCCTAGAGGCAACACAGATGCAAGACAGCCAGGATTGGTATATGCGGTTAGGACGCCGTGAGGATGGCAATGCACGATGTGATAAGCTGCACGCGTTTTCATTTTTGATGTACCTATTATTGCTTTGATAGATATCGGTTCTACCCATTCGTATGTTGCTAGCACCATATCTGGAAACTTGAATTTAGACTCTGAAATTTCCGATAGTGAGATGAAGGTAATTAGTCCTTTAGGACAGTCGGTATTGGTAAATAAACTGTTTAGAGATGTGCCCTTGGAAATTCAAGGAGAAATATTTTTGGCAAATTTGATGGAATTGCCTTTTGGCGAGTTCGATATCATTTTGGGCATGGATTGGTTGGTTAAGCACCGGGCGAAATTGGATTGTGCTGAAAAGCGGATGTCAATAAGGACGGTGGAGGATAAAGAAATAATTATGATAGGCGAGCGAAAGAATTACTTGGCAAATGTGGTATCTGCACTTAAGGCAGAAAAGTTGGTGCGAAAAGGGTATGGAGCATTTTTAGCATTTATTAGTGCTTTAGATGCCAAAGAGTTGTCAGTGGAAGATGTGAGGACAATGAAGGAATTTCGGATGTATTTCTGAAGAACTTCCGGTGTACCTCGGATCGGAAGTGGAATTTGGTATTGAGCTTTTGCGGGCAGCCCAGTGTCCATTGCTCCTTATAGAATGGCACCAAAGGAGTTGGCGGAGCTTAAAGCTCAAATTCAAGAATTGCTAGATCGAGGCTTTATTCGACCGAGTGTGTCTCGTGGGGAGCACCAGGTTTTGTTTGTTAAGAAGAAAGATGGGTCGATGCGTATGTGTATTGACTACGGTAATTAAATAAATTGACGATCAAGAATAGGTACCCTCCGCCAAGAATTGACGACTGTTTGATCAATTGAAGGAGCTTGATTTTCTCCAAAATTGATTTGAGATCGGGTTATCATCCTTAAGGTGAAAGAAGCGGATATTCACAAGACGGCTTTTCGAACTCGTTATGGACATTATGAGTTTTTGGTGATGCCGTTTGGGTTGACCAATGCACCAGCTGCATTTATGGATATGATGAACCGGGCCTTTCAACTATCTTTAGACCGGTTTGTGGTGGTATTCATAGATGACATTCTGGTATATTCAAGGAATGAAGAGGAGCATGACTCGCATTTGCGAATTGTATTGCGATTACTTCGAGATAATCAATCTGTATGCCAAATTCGATAAATGTGAATTTCGTTAAGGAAGTGACTTTCTTGGGTCATGTGGTGTCAGCCGAAGGAATTAGGGTGGATCCTCGGAAGATTGAGGTGTATTGGATTGGAAACCACCAAAGTCGAGGCGAGATTCGGAGTTTCTTGGGTTTGGTGGTTACTATAGACGCTTTGTTGAGGGTTTTCGTTGATTGCCGCACCCTAACTAAGCTTTTGCGAAAGGAGTACCGTTTATATGGACTGAAAAATAGCAAGAAAGTTTCGATGAATTGAAGAAGATTTTGACTAAGCGCCGATATTGATTCAACTGAAATTTGGAAAGGAGTTTACGATTTATTGTGATGCGTCGCATACTGGATTAGGTTGCGTATTGATGCAAAGTGGGAAAGTGGTAGCTTATGCTTCTCGTCGATTGAGACCATACGAAGTAAACTACCCTACTCATGACTTGGAGTTAGCTGCAGAGTGTTTGCTCTAAAGATTTGGAGGCATTACCTCTACGGTGAAAAGTCTATCATCTATACGGATCACAAGAGTCTTAAGTATCTTCTTACTCGAAGGAATTAAACATGAGACAACGAAGATGGGTGGAGCTGTTAAAGGACTATGACTTCTCAATCGAGTATCATCCTGGAAAAGCTAATGTGGTAGCGAACGCGTTAAGTCGTAAGGTGGTATCGATTTGAGAGCAATGTTTGCCCATTTAAGTTTGTACGAGGATGGTAGTTTGATAGCGGAACTTGGTGAAGCCTCCGTGGTTGGAGCAAATTAAGAAAAAGCAAATATTAGATGAAAAGTTGGGACCTTTACTTCAACAAGTTGAAAATGGAGGAATAGAGGATTTTGGTATAAACACGGAAGGTGCGTTGTGCTTTCGTGGAAAAGTCTCAGATATGCCTAAGGACTCGAGATTCGAGACAAATGATTCTTCGAGAGCGCATAGTAGCCCTTATGCTATGCACCCGGAGGAAATAAGATGTATCGGGATCTTCGTGAACAATATTGGTGGCGAGGGTTGAAGCGTGAGATTTACGAATTTGTGGGAAAATGTTTAACTTGTCGACCAAGTGAAGGCGGAACATCAATTGCCGTCGAGATTATTACAACCAGTAAAGATTCCTCTTTGGAAATGGGAGCGGATAACAATGGATTTTGTTAGTGGGTTACCTTTAACACCTACTAAGAAAAACTCTGTTTGGGTAATTGTTGATCGCTTGACGAAGATCGCTCATTTTCTACCGGTCAAATGCACGGATTACTCATTACGAAGTTGGGTAAGCTGTACGTATCCGAAATCGTGAGGTTGCATGGGGTACCTGCGTCTATAATATCAGATAGGAATCCTAGGTTTACGTCACGGTTTTGGAAAGCGTTGCATGAAGCTTTGGGAACAAAGCTAAACTTCGATCTGACGCTTTTCATCCTCAATCGGATGGTCAATCAGAAAGAGTAATTCAGATTCTGGAAGACATGTTAAGGGGTTGTATAATCGACTTCAAAGGTAGTTGGGAGGATTTTCTACCATTGGCAGAATTTGCTTACAACAATAGCTATCAGTCTAGCATTCAGATGGCACCCTACGAGGCATTATATGGTCGTAGGTGTCGTTCTCCTAGTTGTTGGACTGATTTGGGCGAACGACAGATGTTAGGTTCTAGAGCTGATCTCTGAAACGGAAGAAAAAGTAAAAGCTATTCGAGCACGGTTAAAGGAAGCTTCAGATAGACAAAGGTCGTATGCAGATCCAAGCGTAGAAGTATCGAGTATCTTTGTGGGGATCAAGTGTTCTTGAAGGTCTCACCTTGGAAGAAGATTTTTAGGTTTGGGAAGAAGGGCAAATTGAGTCCTAGATACATTGGACCATATCGTGTGGTGAAGCGTGTTGGTCCAAAGTGGCCTATCGATCGAATTACCTCCAAAGTTGAGTCGATTCATAATGTTTTTCATGTTTCCATCGAGGCGCTATAGATCGGATCCTTCGCACATAGTACCTGTGTAGAAGAAGCGGAGTTGAAGTCGACTTGTCTTTTGAGGAGGAACCAGTGGAAATCTTAGACCGAGATGTTAAGGTGCTAAGAAAGAAAACTGTGCCGTTGGTCAAGATTTTATGGCGTAACCACAGAGTGAAGGAAGCCACGTGGGAGCCTGAGGATACAATTCGACAACAATACCCTCACCTTTTTCAACCAGGTAAATTTCGAGGATGAAATTTTTTTTAGGAGGGTAGAGTTGTAACACCCTAAAATTCGAGTATCGATTATTGCATGATTTGGTGTTTAGATTATGAAGGAAAATTTTCTTATTATTTTTCGTGTTTATTATAGTCCTGAAGAAGAATTAGAATTATTCGGGGATGGAATAATTTTTAGTTTTTAAAATTTATTGAAGTGGAGCAAGTGGCATTGACACATAAGTTAATTAATGTGTCAAAGTGTAGCATAAGATGAGTATATGGCAAAGTGGTGTTGGCGCATGAGTTAGTGCATGAGGGAGAAGGTTCGAATCCCTTGTTTAGCATCTAGATGAATTTTATTTTTAATTTTTCTGCACATGTATAGCAAGTGTCGGCCAAGTGCATATATGGTAAGTGTTGACCTTGTTATTTTTAGTTAGTATATCAAAGGATTAAGGAAATTGTTAATTTATGGAAGGGAATCAAGAAATTAAGGAAAGATATGGAGACATAGGGCAAGTATCAAGGAAAGTGTTTTGGAAATAAAATCATGGCCATTTGACCATGCATAGGGACAGCAATATGGTCTAGGGGGTAGCCGAATTTTTGGTGTTAGTTTGGCTAGGATTTGAAGTCTCTTTTTGGTCATTCTTAGTTTTGTGCATAGTTTTGCAAATTCTCTCAACCTCTCTCCCTTGGCCGAATGTGATCCTTGGTAAGCCTTGATTTTTTTTTTGACCATTTGGTCATTATTGCACATCATTTGGTATTCTTTTTGTGCCTTTTTCTCATTAGTGCCGAAATCACCTACATCAAAAGACCATTCCTTTCTTTCCTCTCCTTTTCTCCATTGCCGAATGTGCCTTGATCTTAAACTCATCTCTTTCTTTCTCTTTTGTTTTCTTTGAAAACCGAATTATCATCATCCCTATTCTCTTATTTTGATTTCTTTTCAATCAATACTTTCTCCTTTAATCTCTTCATGGCCGAATGTTAGTGTACCTTAACCGAACCATTTTCTTTTTTTTTCTTTGATTCTTCATAGCCGAATATCTCTCTATTCATAATCAACATTCTCAATCGTTTCTTTTCAACCGTGGAAAATAGGTAAGGGTTCTTTTTCGTCTTCGGTTTGTTTATAGTATTTGGCCGAATATGGATGGTGGTTGAAGGCTTTCTTAGATCAAAATAAACGTTCATTCTATTAACGTTTATTTTGTTATACTTTAGTGCGATAACGGAAGATTGGAAATCAAGAGGTCGTGTGTGACATAGTACGCTTGGATCGATTTCCCTTGTGGAACAAGAATATTTGTGGTAAGGAAATCTCGTTCTCAAAGCTTTTAGTCATAATTGTTATATATATATATGATTAGGACATGCTAACGATCTTTGTCTTTGAAGACAATCAAGATAGGGAAGAAACGGGCCGTATATAGTGTTCGGAAGAAGGGTGGTACCATTAATCCCCTAAGTATAAACAAAGGATCAGACAAGAATCCGGATTTCCACCGGGTTGTGGACGTTCATCCGAGGAGAATCAATTGTTTGAAGTAGTTCGTACTCTCGAACCATTATTTGTTCGTGGATTTGATTCGGTTAACGAACCATCAATCGGGGAGAAACCGCAAGTGGAAGTAGTTCAAAAATCCGAGGGTAAATTTTAGATCGTTATGTTTAGATCGGTTTTATTACTAGATTATAATGATCATAAGTTATCGTGATATGTATAGGTGTTGACGAGCGGGAAAGTCTAGTTCTCACCATAACCAGGTGTGTAACTTCACACTTATCTTTCGGGTTAGATACTAAACAGTAAGTATTATGATAAATCGTAAAAATGGCAAAATCGAAATTTATGTGATAATTAACACTTTTGTGTAAATGCATGAAAACGGTTAAAGTTGGAAAAATTGCTAGATCGATAAATTGGGCCGAAAAACTGCTAGATTGTTAAATTGGGCCGAAAAACTGCTAGATTGTTAAATTGGGCCGAAAAACTGCTAGATTGTTAAATTGGGCCGAAAAACTACTAGATCGATAAATTGGGTCAAAAGACTGCTAGATCGCTAAATGGGCCAAAAACCTTCTAGTTCGACATTTGGGCCTAAGTTCGCTAGATTGCTAAATGGGCTAAATACTATTTTGTTTAATGGACCCAAATGAAAAGTTTAATTAAAAACTCATTTGTATTATGGATTACTTAATAAATCATTTATGATTAAAGTTTGTTATTCATACATAAATGCATGGGATGGGATACATGATGAAGAGAAGTAAGGCCTGTGGCCACGTATCTAGTTCGGTGGCTCTGCCACAAATTTTGGCTTAATGCCTCTAGTTCGGTGACTATGTCACAATCTAGTTGATGAGTGCACTACAATATTATTTAAAAGGCTAAATGCCTACGATTGGTGTGTTTGGCGGGGTGGGTTGACTTGATCCCCAGGTGTCTTTGGTTGGTACTGGGTGTGTAGCGGATGGAAATTAGGCTTGGTTGGGAAATTCATTTTACATGCATTTTATATATGTTATTTCATTTTATATTGTTAAAATTTGTAATTGGGCTCAAGCCCAAATTAATGCCTTGATGGTCTGGCCCAATAATGGTGGTAAGTGAGTTACACACTGAGTTCTTTGTAACTCACCCCGTTTTATTATCCATCTCGAGGTAATGGAAATTGATGTGGACTTGGGGTAGGGGATGACATGGTGGAGGCCATACTACGAGCTTGGGTTTTATAAACTATGAACTCTATTTAAGTTACTTATTTTATTTACTATTTTGGGTATGTTGTAATAAGGCCTCTAATTATATTTTTATGGATTTTTATGTTTGGATGGATTTAATTTTATTTTAAGACTCTTAATATGGGCGTATGTTAAAATCTATAAAGTTTTCTTAAAAATATTGTGTTTTATAACCATTTTGGACACCTAAATTACTTTTCAATTTCTTTCAAATTCTTTTAAAACTACGTTAAGGTTTTGACTAATATATATTTGTACTTAGTTTTTATTAAATCCTTATTTCTAAAGGTTTTGCATTACTGTTTTACTTAAATCATTAGAGAAATTTTGGATGTTCGTTCGGTGTGACAAACCAAATCTCGTCTTAACGCATAGACCTGGTTTGGGGCGTTACATTACAGTTTGTGTTTCTATAATCTGAACTATCTCAATTGTTGCATTTTTACATTACATTGTATGGTAAGTTTATAAGTTGAGCTATAATTGATTCAATGAGTTTGAATGATGCGTTTGAATTGTTTACTTGTATTAAGGATTAAATTGAATAGATTCAGAAATATTAAATGTTATTTGAAATGTAAAATTGGGCTGATGTTATGATGAATTATGTTGTTATATGTATATATATATGAGAATTATCAATTTGTTTGATTGAGATTTTGATATTGAAATGAAGAATTGATTGAGAATAAGTGTGAGAAATTTTATCCTATTAATTGTTAGGGCAGGGTCGAGTATGATTGGTATGCCATAAGATAGCATGAGTTTAAGGTTATACGACTACGTGTCGAGGAGTGCTGGGCACCCCATTTGTTGGTTATATCGACCAGTGTTGGGCACATCTATTTGTCGATTTATACTGACCAACATAGGGCGCAACTTATTGTTTCAAATTTATCCGACAGGCACTGGGTGCCAAATTGGTGTGTTGGTTGGATCCGTGTATCGGTCCGAGTCATGTTAATAGGAAAATAAAAATAGGAATTGGAACTACGATATGTGAAACAAACTGAAATAAAATGATTATGATTTTTGGAGTGCATATAAATGCAAATGGTTAGAAAATGGAAGTGATATGTGAAAAGGAATGTTTATTTGTGAAATGTGTTAGAAAAATGATAGATATGTTCGTTGACTACATGAAATTAGAAATTGAAATAGAATGTGCCATCTTATGAATTGAAATTGTCAAATGCTATGTGAAGTTGTTTTGTCATGGTTTAATATTGGTAAATTGTCTTAGTTTTGATTAAGGAATGTAAGAAATGGTTTAGATGACATGTTAATTGCATATAATCATTCATTTTAGCTTATGCATTTAAAATGACTTATGTTATACTTAAATGTTCGGATTATAGAAATACCACTGAGTATACTCAGTGTAAAGTTTTGTTTTTTGTGCCCATGTTAAGTATTTTTTATTCTATCGTCAACTTTAGCATCCAACATCAATCTCGGACTCAAGTGTTGGTGATAGTTTATTTTGGTCATAGCATGTACCTAAGGAGTCTTTGGTTAAACAATGTTTATCTTGGATTTTGTTGGCATTTTGAGAACCTTGTATATTGATATGTCGTAATTCAGTGTAGCAGATTAAACTAGTTTTCTCACTTTAAGAGCTTAAAATTAAGCATTATCATTATGATTTAATTATGTTTTAGTAAGTTTTGTTAAATTCAATAAAATGTGCATATTGAGTCTTTTATTGACCTTAGGGGCTGAATGAGGACTAAAGGTGAGATAATGAACTTTATAAGTGTGCAGGTGACTGTTAGAAAGCATATTAAACAAATATTGGCCGCTATGTTGCAACACGGAATGATCAATGTCGCAACATAGGGAGTAGAATGGAGAAACCACAAAATTGCCTTTGTTGTCACGACATAGACTAAAGGTGTCGCAGCATACCCTTAACGAAGTCCCAAAAGGAGTATACTGACTCCTTTGTCGCAACACAGGTCCTGGTGTGTCGTGACATCGACTCTGGACAAGAATTAAACACGAGCCAGGGGGTGTTTTGGTCTGCACAATATAACTTAAAGCTTAGGAACATCAGCTAACCTAGGGTTAAGGAAGACGTCCACTTGAA
The DNA here is from genome assembly GCA_025698515.1 of Gossypium sturtianum. Lineage (NCBI taxonomy): Eukaryota > Viridiplantae > Streptophyta > Magnoliopsida > Malvales > Malvaceae > Gossypium > Gossypium sturtianum. Next base: position 61,027,761 of record CM046953.1, on the reverse strand, counting down.
ATCTACAAATAGGCTCCTTTGTCACATGTTATGGGGACCAATTACTTAGTTTAAAATTTCACTTTAGTTTTCTTTCTTCTTAGGTTTTAGGTTTATTTTCAGTTTGTTCTTGTTTTATATTGAGAGATCTGATTTGTGAAGATAGTCAGCTCTGTGGATTCATTTTCATTTTTAATACAAATAAAACATTTTCTTGAACTTTGTAGTTCAATACATTTATCATATTTTCTCTTTACATCAAATTCATATTGTTTATGAAAGCTATGAGGAACTAATCCTTCTATGGGGGATTAGGGAGTGGAGGTATGATCTATTAATTGTTTTGTATGGTTATTCAACGGATCAATTGTTTGGGAAAGGAAGAACTTAAAACCCTTGGTTTGACAACCCTAGGAAGTCATCAAGGTGGGAATTAACCCAAAAGTGGTATGGCCTATTCGTGAACACCTTCACCCTAAGCGAATCTAGACTATTAGGGCGAAAGATAAGTAGTCCTTGCTGACTCGTTATTTGAGTGGAAGATCGGAAGATCCTACTGGGATAGTGACTAGTTGATTGACGAGGACCTCGAAGCGACAGTTGATGGGGATTATTGAAGCGACCTAATCACCCATAATCAGATTTGATTTATTCCATTCTTTGATCTCTTGAATTTTTATTTCTTTATGTTATTTTATTTCATTATTAAAAAAAAACCATAAAAACTCCTTTTATCTTTCTTTCGTACTATAACTAAATTAAAGTACTAATTAGATCTTTCAATGCTTAGGTTAAAATTAATCTAGCACTCGCCTCCCTTGGGTACGATCCTCGGAGTACTCACCTACTCAGTTATAACTATATTACAACTGAACCTGTATACTTGCAGATACCACCTCATTGATATATCTTTCACTATAGTATTCACACTCTGGATGTTAGTACGTCCGGAGGTAGTCAATCATCGAATCCAATTTAAGATGACTACTCTCACCAACTTCTTGTTGAGCTCATGTCAACCTTTGTGATGAAGTTGGCGTAATCGTCGCTTGTTGTCATTGGTTCCAATCTTTTATTTGTTTGGTTTGTAGCTTTATATACTGCTGGAATAAAGTATAACCAATAATACTTCGAGATGGTTTCAACGACTTCTCAGTGCATGCCATGGAAATGCCTGCTCTTTTACATAAAGCCGTCACTAAGTGGGGAAAGAAAACTCGCACTTTATGGCCACTAATACATCTCTTCATGTTTTGATAGATCCACTTGCCAATACACACCTGCTTTTTCTACAGAATAGCATAAAGTAAAACTTCTCGAAACTTATTAACTTTAGATACATTTAAAGTAGGGACTATTTGTGTACACACAAATTGAATCCACATTTTAGCCTCCAGAAACATGATAGCTTTATTGAAGGAGGTTGGGATACTAGTACCTGGGCGGTATTTCCATTCACCCTTTCCCTCAGTTAAGTAATTTATAATATTGTCCATATCTATATCCCTAAAGTATTCCAAATAGGTTTCATTGATAAAATCTTGGTCATAGAATGGAGCAATGTAAATATCACAAATAATTTTAACTTCTATCCCCCGTACAGATGCAATATCCCATATATGGCCGTCAGTATTTCTAGACTCATGATCTCGCAAAGATGCATAAAATTTTTAAACTATCAGGGCCGCAGCAATATCTTTCGGGATTGTCCAAAAACGTTCCCACATATGGTACCAAACTAAAGGCTATATCTCTTTACAAATGATCATCGACGAATCAAATCCCCTCTCTTGAATGAATGTTTTCCCTTGAAGTTCATTAAAATAATTTTCAACACTCAAGTTCCCAAAACTAGAGGGATTTTGAACCATCGGTGGCTTTGGTTCATTATGAAACACCCCCAAACTCGGCCCACGAGCCCAGACCGGATCTGGTATGTTCCTCGAGTAAAACGTTTTAATTTCATGTTTATTACTTGGAAAATTTGGGGTGGTTTTATAAAAATACCGAGTTGTTTTGGGGTTAATCTTTAATTCGGAAATCGTTTGTGTTTAGGTGTCTAAACATTTACATTTATTTTTAAGAAGAGTTGCTTAAACTTTAGATTGATAAAATTGTATCATAATAAAATAATTAAAATGCATGCATAAACAGTTTCATACTAGTGGCCTTATTACATCAAGCAAAACCGAAATAAATCCAAGATACTTATAAGAAAATGAAGAGTCCAAATTGAAAATAATCTTTGTCTTTGAGCATGGCCACCACTAAGCTCCCGCCGACCCGGTCCATCACCGAGTGTCACTGAAAAATATTCCCAACGGGTGAGTCAAACAGACTCAATGTGTAACCAACACTAAATCCCAATAGTTTAGGCATATCAGTTCATACATATGCATATAATTAAATAATAAAATGATGCAAACCCGAACCCAAACCTAGTTACCATCCGCTACACATCACCCGTACCAACCTGCACACCGTGGGGACTACTAAGTCAACCCTCCATCCGCTACACATCATCGAAGGCAGTCGCTGCAGTCGACGTGCTCATCGCCCTTATAATATTCATGGCATAGCCACCAGATGATTATTTTGTGTCATAAGACACCACATTCAGATAACGTGACCGAAGTCACCACATTCAGATATTGTGACCGAAGCCACCACATTCATATATTGGGGTATATAACCACCAATCACTTCCCCTTTCCATATAACCCATATGCCCATGCCATACAAAACATGCAATATCATGCCATATTCTTTATTCACATTCTTATAGTTTCACATGTGTGCCATAACAGATCATATTATACTCATAGTAGGAGTGGGTAAACGTACCTGAGTACTTTGTACCATTGCATGGTACCTTTGGCCACATTCATATTATTATAACCACACATAACTAATTTAAGCCGTAATCTAATAAGGTTTAGTGTGGGGGTACACTGATATACTTATCGCCTCCATCGAGATCCCGAAGAATCCCGATTTAATGTTCTAGATCTTAGTCCCTACATTCGGCCAACACTTAATATTTTAACAAAGCCTATTCGGGTATAAAACCAAATCCCGAAGAATCAATGCGACCAAAATCTTACCTTGCTGCCGATTTGATCACTAATCAAATCCCGAAACTCCAAGATAGTCCCTCTTGCAATCGGCTAGCACTAAATCACTTCACGGATTAGTTTTCGGCTTCTAAGTAAATAAGAATTAAATCTAAGTCACTAAATAGGCCTTGGCCGAAAGTGTATATGCCCTTACCTTGTGATTCCAATCCTGAAATTGATCCTTGCTTCTTTAATGATGTCGAGATTCCTATGGCCACATGTTAGATCTAATCTAACATTAAAACATAATAAAATGGCCTTCGACCTAAGATCTTATTTGCTTACCTTCGATCTAACAAAATCCCGAATAATCTTCTATTGTAGTCGACAACTACAAAATCCCGAAAAGACCCTTCAAAGTTTCGGCCATAGAGTATTATTGGGATTAGATACCAATGTTTCGGCTAAAAGAAAAGAAATAATAATATGACAACAATTGAATCCTTACCCTTAATGTTGTAGGCGACGGCACCCTTACCAAAACTCACAGAGATATTCGGCTAGGACTACTTTGAGTATTCGACTATGGCCTAGAAGGAACTTGCTTTCGGCTTTTGGAAGATTGAGAGAAAAAGAAGAGAAGAAAGGTGAAGAAATGGCTAGACTTTGCTTGAGTTTTCACTTTGGCAAAATAAAAAGAGAAGAGGAGGTTCACTAGAGAATTCGGCAGAGGAAAAAGAGAAAAGAAAGAATGAAAAATAGCCACCCTTTTCCTCTTTTTGCCGAAATTACTCTACCTAGAGACCCCTATTCGCCAACTCTTCCCTATTCGATAACTTTATCTCTCAATTATCACCTTATTCAAATTAATAAAATTAATCCATCATTTATCTTCCACCTTAGCCGAAATTATTTGAAAGAATAACACCTCATCTTAAAATCCTCCCATAGACTCCCCATGCCGTCCATTACTTCCCTTGTTGCCGCAAAAATAAAAATTCCCTTATTGCTTTCCTTGTGGCTCGAACTCAAGACCTCCTTGCACTGCATATGGCGTCACTTTCCTGGACTTTAAGTGGCGCCTCCAAGCCACTTAGACAAGCCCATTTCTGTGTCATATTTTCCTTACAAATTTTCTTAAGGCCTTATCAAGCTTAGCTCCCCTTTTAAACTTAAAAATCCAATAATTTCTAAGGCATTTAACTATACACTAAGGTTCACAAAAATTCATAGAACACATTCAGAATATTCATAAGCATGCTACTTCATCTAATTTAGTATTAATGCATAAGCCATAATCCAGGATATTACAGTTCTACCCCCTTAAAATAATTTCGACCTTGAAATTACCTGGCTAAAATAAGTGAGGGTATTGCTGTCGCATTGCTTCTTCTGGCTCCCACGAAGCTTCTTCCGATCCGTGATTACGCCATAACACTTTGACCAAAGGAACTGACTTCCTTCGCAACACTTTCACATCTCGTTCCAAGATCTGAATCGGCTCTTCCTCATAGGACAAATCTGGTCTTAATTCCACCTCTTCAACCGAAACTACATGAGATGGATCCGAACGATAACGACGTAGCATGGACACATGAAATACGTCGTGTATCTGCTTCAATTCCGAAGGCAACTCTAAGCTGGTATGCCACTAGTCCAACTCGCCTTCAATACCGATATGGTCCTATAAACCTTGGACTTAACTTCCCTTTGCGACCAAATCTCATCACCTTCTTCCAAGGCGATACCTTAAGAAACACTTGATCTCCCACATCAAATTCTATTTCTTTCCTCTTAAGATCTGCGTACGACTTCTGCCTGTCAGATGCTTCCTTCAACCGTGCGCGAATTATCTCAACTTTCTCTTCAGATTCTGCCACAATCTCTGGACCCAAAACTCGTCGTTCCCCCAATTCCGTCCAACACGTAGGAGTGCGACACTTTCGTCCATACAACGCTTCATACGGTGCCATCCGAATACTGGCTTGATAGCTGTTGTTGTATGCAAATTCCGCTAACGGCAAATATTCTTCCCAACTTCCTCTGAAGTCTATCACACGACCTCTCAAAGATATCTTCCAACACTTGTATTACTCGTTCGCATCGCCTGCTCGATTGTGGATGAAAAGCCGTAGTGAAATCCAATTTAGTGCCCAAAGCCTGATGTAGAGCCTTCCAAAACCGAGACGTAAACCTTGGATCCCTATCTGAAATAATTGATAGTGGCACTCCATGCAACCTCACAATTTCCGCCACATATAACTTTGCTAACTTCTGCAAAGAATAATCCACTCTTACCGGAATGAAGTGCGCGGACTTGGTCAACCGGTCCACTATCACCCATACCGAGTCTTTCTTAGTAGGCGTAAGGGGAAACCCACTAACGAAGTCCATGGTAATTCTCTCCCACTTCCACTGCGGAATCATTATCGGTTGAAGCAATCCTGACGGAACTTGGTGTTCGGCCTTAACTTGCGACACGTTAAGCACTTGCCAAAAATTCGTAACTTCCTTCTTCGCACTGTGCCACCAAAATCGTTCCCTTAGATCCTCTGTACAATTTAGTACCTCCGGGATGCATAGCATAGGGGCTACCATGCGATTCCTGAAGAATCCTCTGCCTTAACTCCTTGTTCCTCGGCATACGACCTTACCCTTAAAACACAACACTCCTTCGTTATTAATACCATAATCTTCCAACTCTCCACTCTGCACTTGCTGCAACTTAGCACTTCAGTCCTCATCCACTAACTGACTTTCCTTTACCTCATTCAGCCATGATGGCTTAACTTGCAACTCTGCCAGCAGACTTCCATCGTCATACAAGCTCAGATGTGCAAACATTGCCCTCAGATCCGACACCACTTTCTGACTTAAGGCATCTGCCACTATATTCGCCTTTCCCGGATGATACTCTATGGAATAATCATAATCCTTCAGTAATTCCACCCACCTTCGCTGTCTCAAGTTCAGCTCCTTCTGAGTCAACAGATACTTAAGACTCTTGTGGTCCGTGTAGATCACTGACTTTTCTCCATAAAGGTAGTGCCTCCACACCTTAAGAGCAAAGACCACTGCCGCCAGTTCCAAGTCATGCATCGGGTAGTTAACCTCATGTGGCCTCAGTTGTCGAGATGCATAAGCTACAACCTTCGATCTGCATTAGAACACATCCTAATCCCGTGAGAAGCATCACAAGACACCACAAAGTCCTTCCCTCGCCTCCATTTGAATCAAAACGGAGCTTGGTCAAAACTCTCTTAAGCTTCTCAAAGCTCTCCTGTTGCCTATCTGTCCAAACGAAAGGTACCTCCTTTCTCAACAACTTTGTCAAGGTGCGGCTATTGAAGAAAATCCTTCCACAAACCTTATCAGTAGTAGCTGCCAATCCCAAGAAACTTGAATATCGACCACAGACTTAGGTGGTTTCCAATCTAATCTTGCCTCAATCTTCTTAGGGTCTACCCTTATTCCTTCTTCGCAGACACCACATGCCCTAAGAATGCAACCTCCTTAAGCCAAAACTCGCACTTGCTTTGAATTTGGCATATAGCTTCTTCTCCCTTAACACTTGCAACACTTTCCGGAGATGCTCGTCATGTTCTTCCTCGGACTTGGAGTATACTAGGATATCGTCGATGAACACAACGATTTAATCGATCCAAGTAGGGTTGAAAACCCAGTTCATCATATCCATGAACGTGGATCGGGCGTTCGTCAAACCAAATGGCATCACTACGAACTCATAATGCCCGTATCTTGTCCAGAAAAGCCGTCTTATGGATATCCGCTTCCTTCACCTTAAGTTGATGATATCCGGACCTTAGGTCTATCTTTGAGAATACCGCGCTTCTTAAGTTTCGATCGAACAAGTCGTCTATCCTTGGCAAAGGGTACTTGTTCTTGATGGTCAGCTTATTCAACTGACGATAATCTATGCACATACGCATAGTCCCATCTTTCTTCTTCACAAACAAGACCGGTGCTCCCCATGGAGACACACTGGGTCGAATGAACCTACGATAAAGCAACTCTTGGATTTGAGCCTTGAGCTCAACCAACTCCTTCGGTGCCATTCTATACGGAGCGATAGATACCGCGTTCTCTAGGCAAACAAGTCAATTCCAAACTCCACCTCCCCGCAATAGGGGTATTCTGTAACTCCTCCGGAAAGACATCCACAAACTCCTTTACTGTTCTAACTCAACTAACTCCCCCTTCTTTGGCATCCAACGCCCTAACAAAAGTCAGAAATGCCTTGCACCCTTTCCGAACCATTTTATCAGCCTTTAAGGCAGAGACTACGTTAGACAAGTAGTTTCTTCTTTCTCCTATCATAATTATCGCCTCATCCTCCGGCATCTTTAACTCCATTCGTTTAGCTGCATAATCCAATATAGCTTGGTGTTCTACTAGCCAGTCCATGCCAAGTATGAGATCGAATTCTCCGAAGGGAAGTTCCATTAAGTCGGCAGAAAATATCACTCCCTGAATTTCTAAGGGTATGCTCCGAAAGATCTTATTCACCACTACAGTTTGGCCTAATGGGCTTACTACAGTCATCTCCCTATCAGATAGTTCAGAGTCGATGCCTAGTGTTTTAACTACACTACATGCAACATAGGAATGGGTCGAGCCCACATCAATCAAAGCAAAATAAGGCTTGTTCGCTATAAAGAACGTACCGGTTATGACGTCCGGCGCGTCTTCATCCTCCCTCCGGCGAATTGCATACACTAGACCCGGCTGTCTTGCCTCGGCATTGCCAACACCTTAGCCCGGGGTCCCACGTCCTCTTTCAGCACCATTACCTCTATTATTCGGACCATGACCCCGCCGAGGTCGTTGTCCCCTCTTCTAGATTCGATTAGAACCTTGACTCGTTGGTCGGCCCCGTCTATTTTTATAGGACGAGTCCTTAATCATGTGGTCCTTGGACCCACACTTGAAACATCCCCTGTCTTCTTCCAACACTCTCCTAGGTGCCTCTTCCCACACCGATCACAAGCACGATCGCCCTCTGTCATAACTTGTCGACCTCGCGCCCATCAACTCTAGGCCTCTTGGCGCATTCCCAGATGACCCAGACGATCCGAATCCTCTCTTTTGCCTATTCCGATCAGATTTCTGCCTTATAGAGTCCTTAACTCCTTCGACCACTTTAACCTTCTCCACTAATACGGCAAATTCCGCGCTCGCCGCTGTGAGCTATCAACAACCTTAGGTCATCCCTAAGTCCGTCCTCAAACCGGACACACCGTTCATGCTCGTAGCCACTATCCTCGAGCATACCGACTCGGCCTTAAGAATTTAGCCTCGTGACTCCGCCACGGATTTGTTCCTTGAACCACCCCGAAATGCTTTCTCTCTGCGCATCAATATAATCGGTACCAACATACTTCTTCCCGATACGCGCCTTAACATATTCCCAAGTAAGATCCTCGGTGTGGCACCATCCTGCATGTGAGCCACCATTGATATGCTTCGCCGCAAGTAGCGCCACCATCCCTTTCTCCTCGTGATTAAATCGAGCTCGCCCATAATTCGCTCGATTGCCTCCAACCAATACTTAGCCGCGTCTTGGGTGCCACACCAAATACACCACGAAACACCTCGGCCCCATTGGCTCGAGTCGCTCAGTCTGATTTCCGAGCTTCCATACCTCCACCGCTCTAGCCACCATCTCAAGCACTCGCAAGATTGCTCGCGATATCGCATCCTCCCCCGCCTCGATCTTGCCGCTCAATACCAAGCGGTGGTGGTGGGGTGGTGGTACCTCATTTTGGACCCTTGTCCGGACCTAACGGGTTCCGATATGGTCATTCGCCTCTACCACATCCTCGCACATTACGACCACGCCCCTAGAACTCATGTCTCACGATCGCGCTTTAACTCGATTAAGAAATTTTTATGCATTAGTATTTTGTTCCACGATTATCCATGAAGAAATTTTATGAAAGAAGTTTAGAAGTAGTTCTTTCGATCGATCAAAGTTTCAAGTCTTCTATCCTAATTTAAAGGAGCACATTCATTCAACACACATTCATCATTCAAACATTTTCGCCCTATTCCTATCCTGTGGGTATTTTCATCATTTCACCTACTGAGGGTATTCGGTAATAAATCGGAGTTAATTTAAAAATTTATAAATCGGGGTAATTTCGTAAATTTTCCAATTCAGGGTTCCTTAGTGATTTTATGAAATAAGGGTATTTCGGTAAAAAAAATTTTGTCCAAACTAGGGTGGCTGGTCCCTTTCGGGTTTTAATTATAGGGTTTAGCCCATCAACGAGTCCTCATAACTAGGGTGAATAGTCACCACACACGGGTAGGATTCCAGTGAAGAGGAGGTGAGTCGCTAGGGATCGCTTAAATACCAAGCTCTCCCTGAATCCACTCCTAGGCATGCGTCGCCATTGCCACACCCTAACTCGACTAAGGTGAACAGTCACTACGAACCAGGTAGGATTCCAGCGAAGAGGAGGTGAGTCACTAGGACTGCTTAAATACCAACCACTTCCAGATCTAATCCTAGACATGCGTACGAAGGTTACCACACCCTAGTCTTGTGGCTCGTTAACGGGTTTGTTTAGTGAAATTAAGTCTTATGAAAGTTTAAGAAGTGGTTTAAACTAAGCCTATAGTCCATCAGAGTCTATTTAAACTAGTCTACGTCCCATAAAGCCCATAAAGCCCACATGTATATCACACAATGGTTTAGGGTACTTACCTGGCAGACTTGGGTCGGAGACGCAGGTGCCATCTTTGAGCTATGAGACTGTTATCCTTTAAAAAGCCCATTTTTAGAAAACGTTTTGGAGCCCAAAAACCCCAGAGCCGAGTTTTGAACCTGGCTCTGATACCAATTTGAAACACCCCCAAACCCGACCCACGAGCCTAGACCGGATCTGCTATGTTCCTCGAGTAAAACATTTTAATTTCATGTTTATTACTTGGGAAATTTGGGGTGGTTTTATAAAAATACCGAGTTGTTTTGGGGTTAATCTTTAATTCGGAAATCGTTTGTGTTTAGGTGTCTAAACATTTACATTTATTTTTAAGAAGAGTTGCTTAAACTTTAGATTGATAAAAATTGTATCATAATAAAATAATTAAAATGCATGCATAAATAGTTTCATACTAGTGGCCTTATTACATCGAAGCAAAACCCAAGTAAATCCAAGATACTTATAAGAAAATGAAGAGTCCAAATTGAAAATAATCTTTGTCTTTGAGCATGGCCACCACTAAGCTCCCGCCGACCCGGTCCATCACCGAGTGTCACTGAAAAATATTCCCCAACGGGTGAGTCAAACAGACTCAATGTGTAACCAACACTAAATCCCAATAGTTTAGGCATATCGGTTCATACATATGCATATAATTAAATAATAAAATGATGCAAACCCAACCCAAACCTAGTTACCATCCGCTACACATCACCCGTACCAACCGCGCACACCGTGGGGACTACTAAGTCAACCCTCCATCCGCTACACATCATCGAAGAGCGATCATTTGCAATCGACATGCTCATCGCCCTTATAATATTCGTGGCATAGCCACTAGATAATTATTTTGTGTCATGAGACACCACATTCGAGATAACATGACCGAAGTCACCACATTTAGATATTGTGACCGAAGCCACCACATTCATATATTGGGGTATATAACCACCAATCACTTCCCCTTTCCATATAACCCATATGCCCATGCCATACAAAACATGCAATATCATGCCATATTCTTTATTCACATTCTTATAGTTTCACATGTGTGCCATAATGAGATCATATTATACTCATAGTAGGAGTGGGTAAACGTGCACAGTACTTTGTACCATTGCATGGTACCTTTGGCCACATTCATATTATTATAACCACACATAACTAATTTAAGCCGTAATCTAATAAGGTTTAGTGTGGGGTACACACCTGATATACATATCGCTTCCACTGAGATCCCGAAGAATCCCAATTTAATGTTCTAGATCTTAGTCCCCTACATTCGGCCAACACTTAATATTTTAACAAAGCCTATTCGGCTATAAAACCAAATCCAGAAGAATCAATGCGACCAAAATCTTACCTTCTTTGCCGATTTGATCACTAATCAAATCCCGAAACTCGAGATAGTCCCTCTTGCAATCGGCTAGCACTAAATCACTTCACGGATTAGTTTTAGGCTTCTAAGTAAATAAGAATTAAATCTAAGTCACTAAATAGGCCTTGGTCGAATGTGTATATGCCCTTACCTTGCGATTCCAATCCTGAAATTGATCCTTGCTTCTTTAATGATGTCGAGATTCTTATGGCCACATGTTAGATCTAATCTAACATTAAAACATAATAAAATGGCCTTCGCCTAAGATCTTATTTGCTTACCTTCGATCTAACAAAATCACGAATAATCTTCTATTGTAGTCGACAACTACCAAATCCCGAAAAGACCCTTCAAAGTTTTGGCCATAGAGTATTATTGGGATTAGATACCTATGTTTCGGCTAAAAGAAAAGAAATAATAATATGACAACAATTGAATCCTTACCCTTAATGTTGTAGGCGACGGCACCCTTACCAAAACTCACAGAGATATTCGGCTAGGACTACTTTGAGTATTCGGCTATGGCCTAGAAGGAACTTGCTTTCGGCTTTTAGAAGATTGAGAGAAAAAGAAGAGAAGAAAGGTGAAGAAATCGGCAGACTTGGCTTGAGTTTTCAGCTTTGGCAAAACAAAAGAGAAGATGAGGTTCACTAGAGAATTCGACAGAGGAAAAAGAGAAAAGAAAGAATGAAAAATAGCCACCCTTTTCCCCTTTTTGCCGAAATTACTCTACCTAGAGACCCCTATTCGGCCAACTCTTCCCTATTCTAATAACTTTATTTCTCAATTATCACCTTATTCAAATTAATAAAATTAATCCATCATTTATCTTCCACCTTAGCCGAAATTATTTGAAAGAATAACACCTCATCTTAAACTCCTCCCATAGACTCCCCATGTCCTCCATTACTTCCCTTGTTGCCGCAAAAATAAAAATTCCCTTATTGCTTTCCTTGTGGCTCGAACTCAAGACCTCCTTGCACTGCATATGGCGTCACTTTCTTGGGCTTTAAGTGGCGCCTCCAAGCCATTTAGACAAGCCCATTTCTGTGTCATATTTCCCTTACAAATTTCCTTAAGGCCTTATCAAGCTTAGCTCCCCTTTTAAACTTAAAAATCCAATAATTTCTAAGGCATTTAACTATACACTAAGGTTCACAAAAATTCATAGAACACATTCAGAATATTCATAAGCATGCTACTTCATCTAATTTAGTATTAATGCATAAGCCATAATCCAGGATATTACACATTAGTTCGTCCAACTTTTCTATGAGGCATTATCGTTAAACTAAGAACTAAAGCAAAATATCAAGCAAATAAATTTAATGAAACGATAAAAGTCTAAGTTAGGAACCCTTAACCTTGTAGAAGTTATTGAATTCCTCATTTTGTGCAGCGTCTATTGTTCCTTTGGGTATTCCTATTTTTCGTTGCACCAAATATGATTGAGAGATGGAGGTTTTAAATAAAAGATGTTGAAATTGAGGTTTAGAGTTAAGAAGTTTTAAGAGATTTTGAGAGGGTTGAAAGGATTGAGGGGTTAAGATGTGTTTAAGAAGAAGGATAATGTGTTTTTAGGTTAAAAATAAGGGGTATAGATGGTTAAAAATAAACTAAAATACGTTATAAAGCTGACGGGTTGCGCTTATTGGGTCGGGTCACCTGTAGAAAATTGCAGCAATGTCTTGACATAGGGTTTCCATATCGCGACTTCCCTACGAGTATACCATTGTCGCGACATTGAGGTTCTGTGTTGTAACACACCCTGCCACTTGGAAAACTTGGTGAAACTGTCTTCTATGTTACGATGTGGAAGTGCCATGTTGCGACATAAAGGCACTTTTTTCAATTCCTGCATTTGGTGCGGGATGTTGCGACACCAACTCTGTTTCAGCCCATTTTTCCATCGTGAGGATGTCTCGATCTAAAAGTAAACATATATCAAATAAATTTTAGAATCTAAATTATTTGTTTAGTTAAATATACAATTATATACAGGAAAATTGAATTTTAAATTTCACCATGTTTTACTGCCAGATTCCTCCAGCAGTTCCACCGTCGTGTTCCCACTTGTGTCTCTTTCTGCATTTTTCCACCAGCCGTCATGTCCCTTTATCCTTTTATGCTTGTATCTTTTTTTATACCTTCTTTTGAATCTTGCATTAATCACATTAGGCGTATCCCTAGATTTAGAGCAATTAGATTCAACGATAAATATGGAATGACACTTTTCTGTCATTTTTGCTTTGGTTTTTCTCACTTTGGTGATATCCACATCTGAAAGTTTCAGTTTCACCTAATTCTCATTGTTAGTTCACTTTTCTCTAAATCAATGGTAGCTCTGGATGTAGCTAGAAAAGGTCTTCCCAACAAAATGGGTATCACCTGATCCTTTTCAAAATTTAACACTACAAAATCTGTCGGGACAATAAAACTACGCACCTTAACTAACACATCCTATGACACTCCCTTCATTGGACAGCAGATCTGTTAGCTAATTGTAATGTAATTTGATTATTTTTTAGGCCCTCTACCCTGAGTTATTCATAAATAGATAAGGGCATTAAGTTTATACTAGCTCCTAAATCGCATAGAGCCTTCTTAAAATAAATGATCCTTATCTCTCTTAGAATCGTAAAGCTTCTCGGATCTTTCAGTTTCTGGGGTACCTATTTGGAAATAATAGCACTACAGGACGCATTGATATTGACTTGCTCTCCTACCCTACCTTTTCTACGCCTAGACATGATTTCTTTTAAAAATTTGGCATACTTTGGGACTTTCTTGATTAATTCAATTAATGGCAGGTTGACATTCAATGTTTTGAACAAGTTTAGAAAACTTACAAACTCGTCCTCAACCCATTTCTGTTTCTCTTCTAATCTGAAAGGAAATGGTACCTGTATACTATTCGTCGTGTATTTTACCCTCTCTTTTGGTTCGCCTGTTGGTTCGATGAACTCCTCTAGTTCTGGCTCTTGATCCACTTCTTGGGGTTTTTCTATTAGGCCTTTTGCATTTCCTTTTGCATCCTCTTGTACCAAGGTTGTCAGGTTACTGAAGATTTTGCCCGACCAGAGTGTAATCATTTTTACTTGCTCCTTCCCTTCTCTCCGAGGATTATTCTCAGTATTGTTGGTTATGCTTGTGCCAATTTTTCTTTTAATATCTCCCATCATACTCATCAATTGGCTCATTTGGTCCTCTAGTTTAGTCAATGTCTTCGATGAATTAGTGCACTCATATTGCACTTACTTTACTTCTATTCTCATTGGCTGCATCTTCTTTTCAATTCGATCCAAACGTTGACCACATACAGTATGGTCACTTGGGTTGGACCTATTTGAGGTTTTTGTAAATATGGAGGTTGGTAATTAGTGGATTTTAGCTTTATTTGAATCATTATTACCTCCTACTTGATTTCCTCCCCATCTCAAGTTTGGGTGACTTTTCCAACCAGGATTGTAGGTATTTTAATAAGGATTTCCACCCCTATTTCTGATATAATTTACATCCTCAGTAGGATTTTTGATGTAACGAAAGAGCTATTTGTCTCCTCCATACATAAATGGTGCACTATTTACAGATTCGATACCGTTAAGTCTATCCACTAACTGTTGGTATTTGTCATGTTCTTAAATAACCTTTATCGTAGCGGATTTCTGGCCATATGTGAATCATTCAATAGGCCACTGGCAGGAGTTCAATGCCATGTTTTCTATTAATTCATACTCATCCTTGTACATTCGGTTCATAAGAGCTCCTCCTTCTGCTCTATTTAATTTGAATCTTACATTTACTTCCAACCCATTGTAAAACACCTGCAATCGCATCCACTCAGGAAATCCATGGTGCGGGTATTTCTGGATCAATGTTTTAAAACATTCCCAGGCCTTGTGAAAACTTTCCCCTTCAATTTGTCTAAAAACAACAATTTCTCTTCTCAGTTGAACCGCTTTACTAATAGGGAAAAACTTCTATAAAAACTTTCCAGCGAGCTCATCCCATGTCGTGATAGATCTTGATACCTATGAATCTAACCAAGAAAAGGGGAACAACCGAAGACGAATAACATCATCATTGACCCCATTGTATTTGAAAGTATCACAAAGTTGGAGAAACCATTTTAAATTTTGATTTGGGTCCTCTCTCATTGTGCCCCTAATTTGCAGATTATGTTGGATGATCTGAATCATTGTTAGTTTTTTCTCAAAATTTTTAGCTATAGCTAGCCTCATTATGCTTTCCTGAACCATGTTTAGACTTGGTAATGAGTAATCTCTTAAGGTTCTCTCGTTACGTGCCATAGGGAAATGTGCGGGTAATTGTGGTTGTGCTGGTGGGTCTCCTAAATCGTTGTCGTTAGCTTCGTCGAACAGCAAATTCTCACGTGGTACGTTTCTTATAGCAGGTGGTGGTGGATCTTGCATTTGTTGTTGTTTTTTTGTTGCTATTGACGATTTCTGCAAATTATTCTCTCTAGATCTTTAACTGGCTCTATAGGTGTTCCTCTACTACGAGTCATGCATTAAACCCGAAAAGTGAATATTAGTAACAATAAAAATTAAAATCGTATCTATAACCTAAAAAAAACTTCCTAATTATTCTTATTGAAGTGAAAAAATTAAAATTAAACTAGTGACATTGCCTTCCCGGCAACGACACGAACAGCTTGACCGCCACCTAACATACTAACGTCTAGAGTGTGAATACTACAGTAAAAGATATATAAATGAGGCGGTAGCCGCAGGTATATAGGTTCAGTTGTAATATAGTTACAGCGGAGGAGGTGAGTACTCCGAAGGTCGTACCCAACGAAGGCTAGAGCTAGATCAATTTTAAACTAACCACCAAAAGATCTAATTAGTACTCTAAATAAGTTATAGTATGAAAATATAAATAAATTAGATTTTTATGGTTTTTCTAATAGTAAAATATAATAAAAAAGCAAATATCAAGAGATTGAAATGTGGAATTAATCAAATTTGGTTATGGGTGATTAGCTCATTTAGGTAATCTTCATCAACTGTCTTTTCGGGTTCCTCGTCAATCAACTAGTTGATATCCTAGTAGGATCTTCCGATACGTCCAATAGACTAACAAGTTAGCAAGGACTACTTATCTTCCGACCTCACAGTCCAGACCGACTTGGGGGAAAGGTGTTCACGGATTGGCCACACCAATTTTGGGTTAATTCCTACCTTGATGACTTCCTAGGGTTGTCAAGCCTAGGGTTTAGGTTCTTCCTTTCCCAAATAGTTGATCCATTGAGTAACCCTACAAAATAGTTAATAGATCATACCTCCACTCGTTAATCCCCCATAGAGGGATTAGTCCCTCATGGCTTCTGTAAACAATATAGAATCAATATAAAGCGTGAACATGATAAAGGAATCAAAAGTATAGATTTTAAGAAAAATCCTTATTTGTATTATGAATGAAAGCGAATCCATAAGGTTTGATTGTATCCACAAATCAGATCTCCCGAAATAAAGCAAAGAACAATCTGAAAAGAAATCTAAAACCTAAGAATTGAGAAAAACTAAACTAAAATTAAAAGAGAAATTCTAAGCTTAGTTATTGGTGTCCATAATGTGTGACAAATGAGCTTATTTATAGATTTCAGGTGGTCGTTGTCCTTAGCCCTATGTTAGCTGATGTTCCCAAGCTTTAAGCTTGATTGTGCGGAATAAAACGCCTCCTGGCTCGTATTAATTCCCATCTAGAGTCGATGTCGCTGCATATCAGAACCTGTGTCATGACATAGAAGTCAGTATACTCCTCTTCAAGATATCATTAGGGGTATGTCGCGACATCCCTTAGTTTGTGTCGCGACGTCGAAGGAAGTCTTAGGATTTCTCCATTCTGCTCCCTATGTTGCGACATTGAACCTTCTGTGTTGCGACATAGTTACCAGTATCGGTTTAGCACAACTTCTAATGGTCTCCTGTACACTTACAAAGTTCATTAGCTTACCCTTAGGCCTCATTCGACCCCTAAGGTCAATAAAAGACTCAACTTGCACATTTTATTGACTTTAAATAAACTTACTAAAACATAATTAAAACCTAATGATAATGCTTGTTTTCAAACTCCTAAATTGCGAAAATTAGTTTAATCTACTACACCGAATTACGACAGATCACCTAATTAGAACTTACTCTATATGCCTTACTTCTATAAACAATATTCCAACATTAGGGCTTCATCAGGCGAGATGTTACAACCTTCATCTTCTACGATTCCAAATTTTCTTAAAGGTAATCTTATTTTCATACAAGAATGTCGAGAATGAATGTTTGCGATAAAGGTCATACCCAAAGTAGCCGAGTTTGAACCACTAAAAATATCACCATTTTTGAACTCCCTGAACTTGAAAACACTCTTCCACGAGTTTCCACTCCCATTTATGAGTGTAGGACCACCAAAGAAGAAGCAGACTGATTCTTAGTAGCCCGAGGCTTCTATCATCCAAACTTTGCTTACAACATTGGAATACCACCAAGGTGTCGTCTAAGTGGCAACACCCAAGGTTTTATCCTTCCCTTTCTTCTATTAGAAGCTGGATTCCACTTACCTTTACACCTCTTCTTTTGCTCAATTTTGACTGAGTATGGTATTGCACTTGGACAATTGTCAACATTATCTTGGAGGACTCTAGTAGCTTATTTCATCGATTGTTTCCAGAGAAATGAACCACCCTTCTTAGGAGTTTTCCAACTATTTTATCAACTAAAGATTACAAGATAAGGGGAAAATATTGGATATGCCCACTTTAGTGTTTGACAATGCTGTGAACCAATGATCCAAAATAGCATTTCTAATCTTCACTAGAGGATGGAAGAATTCATAAGGGTCATTTGTAAACTAGAAAATGGGTTTGGTTTTCCCACCTGTTGGTCCCTTGCCAAAGAATCCATTTGCTCATAAAGTCTACTCGTTGATTCTAAGGTTACGGATAAGCAATTCAAATGTTTGAGTAAAGGGCGCAATCTAGAGTTTGTGGAATCAATTACGGTTAGCAATGTCTTCCAATATTGTTTGCTAAATCAGTGTCCCAATGGCAGTAGAAGTACTGACTGAATCAGTTGGCTAGACAACTACAATGTGCCTGCAACTTTAATAGCTTGGCCTTACGATGGCAACACAGTTCTAACACAGATCTTAACCGGGCGTGCAGGAAAACATTTATTCTATTTTTATAATTTTGTGGGATTCATTCCCGTAATTTGCTTATTACTCCTAGTATTCACCCTCCTACTTCTTTTTTTCAAGCGAAGCTAACACTCATAATGATGGTGCAGGACTCAATTTAAAATCTCACACTTTAATCAACCCAGCACTGAATATGGATATCAGAGCTATCTTGGAGAAATCTTATGTTAAGGAGAGTGCTTCAGCTGCTCCTTTTAAAAATCTAGTTACAAAGAAGTACCAAAAGAGGTCCAGAGCAAGTGAAGATGCTTCAGCTGCTAAGGAAAGTTAACCACCTCAGCCAAAGTGGCATAGAATTAAGAAGGGACTTCCAAACCCAAAAGTTCCTTCTCCTATTGTTCTATCATTGTCAACTGTGCCATCAGTCCCAGTGGAGTCCGCCCATCCTACAAACTCACATGCTGACACCCTAACATAGACTTTACCATTGGATCCACCTGCAATCCCTATAAACCCTAAACCACAACCTTATTCGTCTCTTGAGAGTGATGAATTCTTCCCTTGGCGTAACCTTTATGCTTCAGGGTCATCAACTATTTCCTTAAGTTCCATTTTCTAGAGCCAATAAAACATGATCCCTTAGCAAATGAAAGAGGCCTTATGATTTTACATTGAGCCCAAATCAGACTCATCTCCTATCTTGCAGATAGCCAAATTTGCCTAAGCTCTATCTTTGGAATATGGGCTATTGAGTGGAACTCTTCAGGAGTTCAACAATTACTAAGCCAAGGTTACCAGCTTGGAGGAGTCGAGTAAATCAAAAAGTGAGATAATAGAGGAGTTATGTTGCAATGAGTAGGTCCTTAAAAGCATAGTTGAATGTCTCGACTCATGCATCATAGATTGGAAGCTCAAAGATAGGGACTCAGAAATTAAGTGCAAACCATTAGAGAGTAAGGTTGAGTCATTGGAGAAGGGAAAGTACTCTAAGCGTAGAAGCTACACTACGAGGCCAAATTGGGTAGCCTTCGCCAATCAAATAATGAATCCTTCTAAGAAAATTGCAAGAGGACACAACCAAGAACTTGAATGAGGCACAACCAAAGTTAAAAGCTAACTTGGTTCTCCATGCCCAAGTGGCCGTTGGTCCCATGGACTTGAGTCAGGTAGACTTTGTCTTCCTAACGGGCATCTCTACCCATTCATTAGGTTTCAATGTTTACAATCACAAGGGTAAAGCCGCGAAGACTTCTAGTCAAAATGGAAACAAATTATTGGTTTCTTCATCCATAACTCGCTCAAAATAAAGGGTGAAAAGAGTCTCAAGAAGCTCAATGACTCAGAGCAAACTTTAAGGGAGGTGGAGTAAATAGAGGAGCTCTCCTTAGCAGAGAAGGTTCTCGCCACATCCATTGAGCATCATGTCGAGGGAGAGGACTAAATTTCTCTTTATTCTGTCTTTCCTTTTATTGTCCTCCACCTCATGTATCATCTGTAACATCTCGATTTAGGACCTAGTCGGAATAGTGGTGCGAGACCACAAATCTGAGGTTTATGAATGGGTTTTTGAGGTTTATGCTATGTATGCATGCTAGTGTGAAAGTTTCATGAAGCAATTTTGTGAAATTGCGGTTAAATTGTCCAAAAGGACTAAATTGCAAAAGCTACAAAATGTGAGATTCTAGAAGCTATTTGTGTGAAATAGCTTTAGAATATTAATTAGAGGTTGTTAAATAGCAATTTTCCCAATTTCTAATTTTTGGACAAAATTGGGCATGGATGAGTTAAAATAGAAAGTTTATCAAAAAGGGCAGTTTGGTCATTTAACAATTAAGTGATTAAAATAGGAGAAAAGATGACAAAGTTCATTCATCTTCTTCTCCAAGGCTGCCGAAAATTTGAGAGAGCCATTGTTAGGGTTCTTCAAAAATTTCAAGCTTGCTAGTAAGTGCATCTAGCCTCATTTTTTATATTCTTTGTATTTTTGAAGTCCTTGTTGCATGAGTAAGCTATTTTTAGCTATTTGATGAGCTATGATGGATGTTAAAAAATGTGGCCATGTATGACATGCATGTATTTTGATATTTTATGGAAGATTATGAAAGCTTGATGTAGTAGAAACATCTTTTGCTAAATGAGTTTCCATAGAAAATGCATGTAAGGACTAGTTTGTATAAATCTTGAGTTTGATCATACATGTGTGATGTAGTGAAAATTGATGATTTCTTTAGTTGAGTAAGTGATTCGGCTAAGCATGAAAGGCTAGAAAGTTGAATAAAAATCACTTTACGAGCCTTGGGGAAATAGCATAAATAGGAGAAAGTTTAGGGGCAAAAGGGTAATTTTGCCAAAGTATGAGATGTGGGTCAATTTGGTCAATGTGTGTATTGAATAACCTGATTTATTCATTATAGATCAAGAAAGACAAAACCCAGATCGAAATCGAGGCAAGAGCAAAGTGGTGGACTAAATTGCACATTTCTATACTTTTGAGTATCGAGGTAAGTCTATGCATAAACAATGCATTCATACTTACAATTTGTTAATGCTAGATAGTGTATAGCATGGTTGAGAATGATTGAGAACCTATGTGGTTCAAGTGAAATGAATGGATGAATGATTAAGTAAGTAGATTTGTGAATGTGTTGTGATAATGCTAAATGGTGCGCTAAGTGCGATACCATCCTAATGCATATTGACGATGAGTTGGCTATGTGCGATGCTATCGTTAGGTATATTTTTTAGTGAGCTATGTACGAAACCACTATGAATTCCTTGTTGGTAGGCTAAGTGCGATACTACCTTATCAATTGATTGTGGTGGGCTAAGTGCAAAACCACCGATACTACCCTACATGTTAGTATTTTAAGTCAGAATAGACCACGGACTAGTCACACGGGCGTGTAACTAGAACGTGTATGTTAATCAATGTTGGCCACGGGCTAGCCACACGGGCGTGTGTCTAGACTCTAGGCCGTGTTAAGGTAGTCAGTGTCCACCACGGGTGGAAGGCACGGGCGTGTGCCCTAATCGTGGGGCATTGGCAGAATGCTTGAGTTTTCATGCACGGGTAGTGACCATGGGCGTGTGTGACATCCACGGGCGTGCCAAATCTTACACAGGCGTGTGAGCCCTGTATAGATCGAAAGAAATTTTAAGATCGTAAGAGTTTTCGATATGGTCTCGAGAGCCCTCGTGTGTTTGAGAGAGGCCTCGTAAGTCAGGATTGAGGTTGTTGTGATGGCCAAAGAGAGTGGTCATGTTGTGCATAAGTGGCGATCTTGAGGTTTTTAATTTGGTAACGCCTCGTGCCCAGTTTCGGCGTTGAATACGGGTAAGGGGTGTTACATTTAGTGGTATCAAAGCTATGGTTTAGTCGGTTCTAGGACTACCGTAGCGGGTGTAAGAGTCTAGCTATACATGCCATAAGTGTACAATGATAGTGTGGTGGCTTCTGATGATTTTAAATCTTGTTTTATATAGAATATGGATTCCGATCCATTGACTGCTGATGAAGTAGCTAGTAACGCGCCGTCTCCTGCACAAGGAACCGTGCCTGTTCAAAGTGGACCCGAGGGTAGGGGTCAAGGGGAAGGGGATCGGGAAGGCTTTCTCCAGATGATGAGCAATTGGTACTCGGATTATGTTCGAGCGAACCCTAATGCTCAACCTCCTCCACCTCCTCCTCCTATACCTCAGCCAATTCCTGTGGCTCCTCAAGGTATTGATGTAGTGAGGATATCGAAACCCCCGGTAGATAAGATTAGAAAACACGGGGCTGAGGAGTTTAGAGCTAAGGTTGATGATGACCCTGAGAGGGTAGAGTTCTGGTTAGAGAACTCGATGAGAGTATTTGATGAACTCTCTTGTACACCTAAAGAGAGCTTAAAGTGTGTCGTATCCTTACTGAGGGACTCGGTATACCATTGGTGGAAGACGTTGACGTCAGTGGTCCCGAGAGAGCGGGTGAGGTGGGACTTCTTTCTGGAAGAGTTCCGAAAGAAGTATATAAGCCAGAGGTTTACTGATCGGAAAAGGAAGGAATTCCTTGAGTTGAAGCAAGGAAGAATGTCAGTAGCGGAATATGAGCGTGAGTTTGTTAGGCTTAGCAAATACACTCAAGAATGTGTGTCGACAGAGACCATATTGTGTAAGAGGTTTGAAGACGGACTGAATGAGGACATCAAACTCCTAGTGGGTATTTTGGAGTTGAAAGAATTTGTGGTGTTGGTCGAAAAGGGCAAGTAAGTAGAAGAAGAGTTGAGTACGTAAAAGAAAAGGGCTGTGAGTGAAGCTCGAGATGCTAGAAAGAGGCCGATGGGCAAGTCGTATCAAGCCTAGTCGAAAAGTTCCAAGGAAGTGAGTCCTAGGACGGCAGCACCAGTGGGTTATTCGCATTGAGACTTGGGCAATACTCGTTCGGGTTCGAGAGTCCAAGCTACCTCGATGGAAAGTGTGGGCAATCCAAAGAGTAAACCAGAGTGTCAAAGTTGTGGTAAATATCACACCGGAGAGTGTTGGGGTAACAATCGAAACTGTTATAAGTCTGGTTCCTCCGACCATTTTATCCGAAATTTCCCCGATAGGGATGGTAAGGAAGAGAAGCTAGAGATGAGATCCAATGATGTGTCTGCAAGGGGTAGACCACCAAGGAACCTGAGAGGCGAGAATAGTGGTTGAGGTGTATCTAGAGACTCTGCTGTGAGACTGGAGGGTCGGGCACCTGCGAGGACATATGCCATTCACGCTCGCGAAGAGGCATCCTCCCCTAATGTAATAACGGGTACTTTTTCTCTCTTTGACACACTTGTTATTGCTTTAATAGATCCAGGTTCTACTCATTCTTATATTTGCATGAGATTGCCATCTAGTTTGAGTATGACTTTTGAGTCTACGGACTTTGTGGTTATGGTGTCAAACCCGTTAGGTAAGCATGCGTTAGTGGACAAGGTGTGTAAGAATTATCGTTTGATGATTGAGAGTCATTGCTTTCCAGCAAACCTAATGTTGTTGCCGTTTGATGAGTTTGATTGAATCCTACGCATGGATTGGTTGACTACCCATAGTGTCTTAGTGAACTGTGGTACTAAGTTTATTGTTTTGAAATGTGAGAGTGGAGATGTGGTTCGGGTTGAATCAGGTGGATCGGATAGTCTACCAGTGATGATTTCTTCCTTAGTGGCTGATAAATGTTCGAGAAAAGGGTGTGAGTCCTATATTGCTTTTGTGTTGAATACTCAAGAGGTTGGAGTAAGGTTTGAAACAGTGCCAGTGGTATGTAACATCCTGGATTTTGGGGTTCTGCATTTAATGTGTATTGTGTGTGTATGCTGTGCCCTGTGTGTTAATTTGGCGTGTTTGGGGGTCCTGGGAAGGCTTGGGGTTAAGCCTGAGCCTTTGCCAAAATTTTATTTTTTTGGGCACTGTAGGGGAGAGCTAGTTGAGGTAGGTCTTAAGGGTATTTCATTGTGTGTGGATAACACAAGTAGAGAGTTGGTAAAGTGGCAAGGATGCGCCACTATGAGTGCTTAAATTGGCGTCACAAGGGAGAAGCTGCAGAGGGAAGGGGTTCAAGTCGCATTGTCAGCATTGTGGAGTTTTGTTTTTGCGTCAAGGGAGTTTGGGTGGTGGAGTTCGGCTAGGACACTACAAGGGGGGAGTGTGGAAAGGGTCAAACAATTCAAATGAGTGGCCGTGAGTGAAAGGTGGGATTTGAATCATTCAAACTGATTTAAATGGTTGAACAGGAGTGATTGTAGGAGGCAATCAAGGAGATGGTGGTGGGGGAGAGTGTTGGCCGAATATTGGGTTGTGTTAAGGGGGATTTTGGTCAAGGTTGAATCCTTGGGTGGTTAGGCATTCGGTTTTGGTGAAGGGGTTTAGGTGCCGAAATTGTGAGGTGTGTATAGAAAATTTGGGTATTGAGAGCTTCTCTTTTCGGTATTTGGTGTTTTCCATTTGTTAATTTGCATTCTTCTCTCTATTGGCCGAAACTCCTAAAGTCTATTATTGTTCATCTCCTCTTTGGGTAAAAACCGAAACCTCTTAGGCACCTTTTCCCTTCAATTCACATTTTTTTCTTCTTAATAGCCGAACCCTCCTATCACCTTCTCCATTTTCATTGCTTTCTTCCAATTGCTTCATACTTCTCTATTTTTTCTAAAAGCCGAACCTCATTCCTCATTCCTTTTCTGGATCGAATCATTATCTACTACCATTCATCTCTTTGATTTTTTTATTACTCTAGCCAAATCTCCCTAGCCATTTCTTTTTGTTTCTTCATTGCCGAAACCTATCCCTCATCTTCTCGTCACCATTTGTTACGGGTTTCTTCTTCAAGCTGAAGCATCCATTTGTTTCACACTCCTTCTCTTTTCTTCTAAGGGCCGAACCTCTTTTTGTGTCAGGAGTTAGCACCTTTTCTGTCGACTTTGCTGATTGCCGAACGTAGATCTTCCTTTTCGCACTCTAGTTCGTGATAGAAAGACGCGTCCTCATCGTCTTTTCTTTCAGTGGTCTGCTTTCAAGAGGGTTTTGGTAAGTGTTCTTGGCCGAATAGGCTATATGAGGTTTTCTATTCGCTTGATTGGCCGGAAGGCCACTTCTTTGGATCCATCTTTTATTGGGAAGTCGATTCTAATTTGATGAATGTGTAGGGACTTCAAGCGTTTCCTTAATCTAGCACTGAAGCTTTCGGTTTACGTCGATTTAGGTAAGAAACCTCTTTAGTTGAGCGTGTATTCTTACTTTTGTCTTATTCAGTGCCTTAACTCGGTCTTCTGACCAAGGTATTTTTATGGAATCAAATACTAGCCAAGCAAAGGAGGGGGTTGGACCTGTAATCTCAGCCCCTAAGTTTAAGAAACGATCTGTATCGGCAGTACGAGACTGGCCACCGGGTTGTGGACCGGCTTCAGAGTAGATTAGGCAGATAACAGTCGTCTCTGCTAGCGATAGTGTCGACATAGAAAGCATAGTGTTGCGTGTTATCAGGTGTGTAAAACTTCACATTCTATTATTAATCTGTGTTATTATCTATTTTGGGCTAAAAAGCCGAAGTGACTGAAAGACAGTCGTAATACCCTTGTGGGTAAAGCTGGGGATACCAGGTAAGTGTCTATAACGTTCTATTAATGGGTATGAAATATATGCTGTAATCCGTCATTATGATGAGAGCATGTGCATTCATTTGATTGTATGATCTGCATGAGTTTGGGATATGATGCGAAAGGGGAAGTATTTGAGACTGTCACGGTGGTTTGGTACCACGATTGGGTTTGCCCCACATATAACTGATTCAGTGACCATGTCTCGGTGGCTTGGTGCCACGGTGGTTTAATACCACGTATATATATGATGCTTTAGTGACTCATCCCAGTGGTTTGGTACCACAGTGGGTTGGCCCCACATATATTCTTCAGGGATTGTCACGGTGGTTTGGTACCACGGTGGGTTGGCCCCATGCATGATAATAGTGACTTTGTCACGGTAATCTAGTATCACGGTGGTCTGGAACCACGAGTGGCTTGGTGCCACATATGAGGTGTGTAGCGGATGGAGGGTTGATTGTAGAAATCCCCACGGTGTGTTGGGATGGTACGGGTGGTGTGTAGAGGACGAAAAATTAGGTTGGGTTTGGACACACATTACATTCATATTTGTGTATGCTATTTTGAGTGGGCTAAGGCCCAATGTGCGATTTTGGGCTTCAAGCCATTTAAGTGACATAAGGGGATTTACACACTGAGTCTTGGTGACTCACCCCTCTGTTTATTTTTGCAGGTAATCAGTAGATCATGGATCTGGGAGCCTAGGCGGACTCGTGGAGGCCATAAAACATTTCTTTTCGTAAATTCGTTTCCTTCTGCAAATTATTTTTAATTGAGGATTTTGTTATGTAATAAGGCCTTCTTAATTTAATATTTGGTTTTCCTACTTTATTATTTAATTGCGATATGACATCATTATACATTTAAAACCTGATATTTAAGATGGAGTTTTCAAAACATCAACCAAACGAAAAGTTTTTTTTAAAACTTACAGTATTTCGTCAAAGTTTTGAAACCCTTTTTGAACAACTTTTACTCCGTAACATACCAGATCTGGTCGTAACGTCTAGACCGGGTTTGGGGTGTTAAAATTTTGGTATCAGAGCCTAGGTTGCAAAACTCGGCTGTGGAATGGGATCAACAATGTTTTATAAAGTCGATTTAAAATGTTATTAAAGGAAATGTTTTAGTTGGGGTATAACATCCGAGTCTACCGACACCCGATCCACGAGGTAAGTGTTCTAATAGTTGGTTTTGTTGCATGAAATAATTATGTTGTGTTATGATTTCTAGGGTTAAGAGATCCAAACTTTAGGGACTGAAACCTCTAGGTATAGATATGAATCTGCGAGAATTACCTTTGAATGTTATTTCTCATAAGACTGCTCGGTAATAAACAGTGAAAGAAAATACTAATCCATAAAATTCTTAATCAGATTAAGTCATATCAGTAGTCATGAGTACTAGGGGGCGTGGACGTGTTGTGCGTGGTCGTGGTAGAGGCCGGAATGTTGGGTCTGAACCTTTGGAATCTGGACATGGGTCGGAAGGTGATGCATCGGCACCGCCGGCTGTGGAAGAGGAATTTCAAGATCAAACAGGCGGAGACGATACTGTGTCTCAAGTGATGTTATGTGTATTGGAGAGAGTTGCTGGAGCGAGCACGGGTTCAGGGGCTCGGAAATCTGTGTCTGAACGACTCCGAGCCAATGGAGCGAAAATGTTTAGGGGCGTTTCTGGTGTAGCTCCTAATGTAGCTGAGTATTGGCTAGAAGCAATTGAACGTATTATGGATGATCTTGACTTCACGGAGGAGGAGAAGTTAAAAGGAGTTGTGTCTCTTCTTCGGGATGAGGCGTATCAGTGGTGGCTCACGGTCAGGGATGGTACAGTGGCTGACCGTATTACCTAGGATTTCTTCAAGTCAGCATTTCAGGGGAAGTACATCGGATCAAGTTATGTGGATGCGCAGCGTAAGGCATTTCTAAATTTGGTGCAGGGAAATAAATCGTTGGCCGAGTATGAGGTGGAATTCTTACGTCTTAGTCGTTATGCCGGGGGTATTGCTGCCACTGACCATGAGCGTTGTGTTCGGTTTGAGGATGGTCTGAAGGATGAATTACGAGTGCTGATAGCTCCACAACGAGAAAGAGAATTTGCTATTTTTGTAGAGAAGGCTAAGATAGACGAGGAAGTGAAACGGTCTGAAAAGCAGAATCAAGATAGGGATAGAGGAAGAAATAAAAGGAATTTTGGATCATCGGGATCAACTGGGCGTTTTCAGAAGAGGCCTAGGCTGGATGGGCCAAGTCGTGTTGCGAGACCTGTTGTTGATAGTAGGCCTCAGAGGTGTGCTAGATGCGATGAGGTCTCATTCAGTGAGTGTTGGATGGGTAATAGAGGATGTTTGGTGTGGGTCTCACCGATCATCGGGTAAGAGACTATCCCACGGGAGTTGGGCAGAGTGCGATCGAGTAGGACATGGTTATGTTCAGCGGTAGGGTAGAGGTGGTCAAGCAACCACAGAGAGGTCGTGGTCCAGCCCGGAGGAGGTAATGGTTTGATCGTGGGACGTGGAGCACCGGCGAGAGGTCTTTGGGAATACTGAGATGCGAGACACTGGGTTGGTCTATACTGCTAGACGTTGAGAGGAGGGCGATGCGCCGGACGTCATAACCGGTACGTTTCTTATTTATGGGTTGCCTTATACTGCACTGATTGATATTGGATCAACACATTCTTATGTTGCTAGTACTAATATCGGGAACTCTGAACATAGAACCAAAGATTGCTTCTAGGGAGATGACTATACTTAGCCCTTTAGGACAATCTGTAGTGGTGAATAAACTCTTTAGGAGGGTGCCTTTAGAGGTTCAAGGGATGGTTTTCTTGGCTGATCTGATGGAACTGCCGTTCGGGGAGTTCGATTTAATCTTAGGTATGAACTTCCATCTTTCTTTTTCACAAATAATACGGGTGCACCCCAGGGAGAGAAACTCGGTCTGGCAAAGCCTTTATCCGTCAATTCTTGCAACTGAGCTTTCAATTCTTTTAACTCAGTCGGTGCCATTCGGTACGGAGCTATCGAAATTCGAGTGGTTCCTGGCACTAATTCAATTCCAAACTCCACTTCACGACAGGTGGTAATCCCGGCAATTCCTCCGAAAATACGTC
Organism: Gossypium sturtianum; assembly: GCA_025698515.1. Lineage (NCBI taxonomy): Eukaryota > Viridiplantae > Streptophyta > Magnoliopsida > Malvales > Malvaceae > Gossypium > Gossypium sturtianum. The sequence continues at coordinate 60,999,239 of CM046953.1, read as the reverse complement.
TGAATATTCACAAACAACTGGCACAGATTCAATCTTCTTTTCTGATACTCTGCTGTCAATCACATACGCAAGATAAGCTGCACAACCCTTTCTCAAATACTGTCGAGCCAACATTGATGATATCACAGTCGGTAACCCACTTAAATCCACAGATTCAATCCGAAGTACCTTGTTATTCTGGCACCTCAAATCAATGGTCTTTCATCTGCAATTTACTACTGCATCGTGCACGGTTAACCAATCCATACCGAGGATATTATCGAACTCATCAAATGGTAACAGCATCAAATTAGCCGGAAAACACGAGTCTCGAATCTTTAAGGAGACATTTTTGTATACTTTATCAACTAATACCCACCGACCCAGAGGGTTTGAAACCCGAATCACAAACTCAGTAGACTCAACAGGTAGAGTCTTACTGGATACTAAAAATTCACACACATATGAATGGGTTGAACCGGGGTCAATCAAAGCAGTTACATTAGAATCAAAGAGGGTGAAATTACCGGTAATGACATCCAGGGATGAAGCCTCCTCTCTGGCACGAATGGCGTACGCCCTAGCCGGTACACGAGTATCCGATCGAACAACTGCATCTGTAGTCCCTCTCTGTGCACCACTCCTACCTCTCCCATAACGAGACGATCTGCCTCTAGCTGAAGTGCCGCTAGGTCTCGCACTCTGAGCGGCACCCGCACCGATAGTCTCCAGCGATCCCGAATGAAATGGTCCTGCGAGCCACACTTGTAACAAGTGCGAGCAATGGATTTACCCCAACATTCCCTGAAATGTCGTCGCGCCACATAGCGACACTCGAGTTTACTCGATCTCTCATTATCAACACTAGCAACTGACGTAGCCCGAGAACTCACTGGTGGTCGTTCTCGTATAGAAACCCCGATATTGGGCTTGGACCGGCTACCGTCATTCTTGAACTTCTTTGTTATCATCTTTGAATGTTTACCCGTCGGTATCTTCCGGAACTCTCTGGATTCTAACTCAACTTTTTGTTTTTCTTTCCACAATTCTTCCGCTTTACAAGATCTTTCAACTAACACGACGAACTCGTTAATTTCAAGAATGCCAACCAGAAGCTTTATATCTTCATTTAATCCGTCTTCAAATCTCCGGCACATAACAGCCTCTGATGAAACACACTCACGAGCGTAGCGACTGAGGCGCACAGACTTGCGCTCATATTCATATACGGTCATACGACCCTGTTTGAGCTCGAGAAATTCTTTACGCCTAGAGTCAATAAAGCGTTGGCTTATATACTTCTTACGGAATTTTGTCTGGAAGAAGTCCCAAGTAACCCTTTCTTTAGGGACAACCGACACAAGCGTATTCCACCAATAATAAGCAGAATCCCGTAGTAATGATATGGCACACTTCAAGCACTCTTCAGGTGTGCATGATAGTTCGTCAAAAACATGAACAGTATTATCAAGCCGAAATTCGGCTCTCTCTGCATCATCGTCATCCTTCGCTCTAAATTCCTGAGCCCCGTGCTTCCTAATGCGATCAACCGGAGGTTTAATTACTCTTTCAGGGTTGGTAACAGGAGGTACCACCGGTACTACAGGGGGTACATTAGGATTTTGAGATGGTTGAACAGCCGGGTTGGTTCGTACATAATGACTGAACCAGTCGTTCATCATACTATAGAAGGCATTTCTAGCCCCCTCATCAGGATTGCTCGCAGTCGGTCGAGATTCTTCTAGCACAGTCCCTTGCGTGGGAACGGGTGCAAAACTCTCGACATCATCAGCTATGACTCGCTCAGAATTGGAATCCATTACTATAAGAAAGAAATAAACACATTTCACTTTCAGAAATCATCACACTATCACATTATAACTATGGCATGTATGGCTAGACTCACACGCGCTACTTTAGTCCGAGAATCGACTAAACCATAGCTCTAATACTAATCAAATGTAACACCCCTAACCCGTATCCGTCGCTAGATTAGGGTTAAGGCATTACTAATCCAAACACAAATCAATTCATTACCATCAGCATTAATGTTTGGTAAAATGCATTCCATTTCTTACTATCATAAATAAAATGTATATTCCATCTAATCCCAACTCATCAACATGCATATCATGCAAAATATTCATTCACCTTACCTAATGTCTATTTACACTCATTAAGCAAGTCACTATTCGAATAGCCATGTATAATGCAATGGCTGAATAGCTATATGGCACTCAACCCAGCCTTCATCTTCAAATCATTATTAGACATATATCCTCTCTAATATCAAATCATTTACTAACACAATACAAATAAAACTATTAACCAATATAGTCATTCTACAATCTTTACAACTACAATCATAAGATCCATACCAATTCATTCATTTCATAATTTCTTATCAAATTCGTCATTTTTCAATATACTTATGAATATATATATATACTTCATGAATACATCTTTACTAATTATTGAATCACCGATTACGCCATTTATAAAACATAGCCAAATGTCTACCATGAATACACCTCAATTTTTACTCCCTCTTATAACATCTATAGTATATATACCTGTACAAATTTCAATTTATGTCATTCACATCTTTAACACCATGACTAACATTTCATGTTATACACATACGAATAGCATATAGACTACTGTCAACCAAATTGCATTATAACTGCATTTAAAATTTCAGTTGGTGTACTCAACTATCACACATAGCATAGTATTGAGTAAACTTTCAAAGTAAGCTTATATTAAATTCAAGCATACGTGACAATGAAAATAAATTCGAACATGACCAAACTATACTTAAACACAAAAGCATAGCCATTTTCACATGGCTTTATATGTATACACAACGTTGAAAACATCTCAAAAGTGATATAGCCTATACATGCCATAATTCTCAAAAGTCTCGTATTTAAAGAGATACCAAGATCGGTGATTGTGTGATGAGCTTCTGAAATTATTCCAAGTACGAGCCAAGCATCCAAAAAGAGATCTACAATGCAAAACAAGTGAGAAACAAGTAAGCTTTTACAGCTTAGTAAGATTTAAGCAACTCATACATATATATCAAAGCTCATTAACTATTTGTATTCATTATGACCACACAGAATCTCCCAATTTCTACTTTGAGCTTCCCGGCAACATATATATATATATACTTATGCTCATCTCTGTATACTACCGTTTTATACAGTATAATAAAAATATAATTCTTCTACTTATCAAAGCTTATATTCACATTCCATGTTATCAAATTTTCAAGGTGATAAGCACAGTACATACCTTAAGCTTACTTACCCCTGTTTGTTTAACCATTAACGTATAACAACTAATGTTACACCCGTACCTTTTAGTAACGTACCGCTCACATAGAGCCGTTACTTTGCATCTCACGTAACGTATCGCTCACTAAGAGCCGTTACTAACATTTTCGTAACGTATCGCTCACTAAGAGCCGTTACTAACATTTCTCTTAGCATATCATTCAAAAATAATTTAAATATTACCACATCGTATCAAGTGTAATTACTTACGGCAAAAAGTAACTATAATGTTCTCTATCTCAAGCTCTATCATATTCGGCCATCTTATTTATCAAGCATCCAACCCCTTTCAATTGTCATCATCGTATTTCGAACTTAACATTCATATACTCGATTTAACTACTAACAATATCATTCGGCCAAAATTTAACCAACACCATAGCACATTCAAAAATTGTATATATATATATACATAACATGCATATCTTCTAATAGGAGAAGTTGCATTGTACAAATAAAATTCAATTCAACTCGGTTTCTTAAATCTTACCTCAGATAGATTAGATATAACTTCTCGATCACTCGTTCAACCTAGCTTTTCCTTTATCCACCCCTTTTTCCTTAGAAACTTGATCTAACCAAATATAAATTTGAACTCATTCAATACAATTCTATTTGATTTAGCCATAAACAAATAAAAAGACAAATTATCCATTCGTCCTTGATATTTCACACCTTAAACAATTAATACAAAAATTGTTACTCATTCGAAACATGTCCATGACTTCACATATAAGCTCATACATACATGTATACTTTATGATTTAACACCCATGTCTATATATATATTATACTCGGCTTAAACATTATCAAGCCACCAACAATTTCCTTTGAATATATCATATCTCAATTTTAGTATATCTTATATATAAAAGTATCACTATCTTAAAAATACACATTTCATACAATTGATTTTAAACCTTCAAGAAACCACCTATAATCGGCCAACCTATACAAATTCCATTGTTACATTCGGCAATGGGAATATTAATACACTTACCACCATTTTACTTAGGCATATAATATAGTATAAAATTCAATCAACCCAATTGTTTAAAAATACAAAACATATAAAATTTGAGTTAATCCCTTAAGAACCGAATTTTCCTTAGCTTCTTACAAGTCTATACTATTCTCTTATTTAGCATTTTACACCCTCCCTTTTGAGTTTTCACGATCTAAGTCCTCTTACTCTATTCATTTAAAAAGAATTTCTGTCCTATACATAATAACCTCATAACATGCATGCCATTTCACCATCAAACTAAACAAGGCAAGATTATCCATCCATGGCCGATTCTTTATCATGTTTTATACACTAAATTTTTTTACATGGGCTTGATAGTATGTAAGATAACTAACTCAAAGATGTATAAATTACAAGAAATCAAATTCAATTTCTAACCTCAAAGAAGCATGCAATGACCGAAAATGAAGAGCCAAATTTTCCCCCTTTTTCCCTTGTTAAATTCGGCAAAATGAAGAACAAAAGAAGAAAGATGAATTTTTCTATCATCTCTTTGTGTTTTACTTATTTTAATCATATAAAACTATATTAACATCACCCCACTTACTACATCAAATAATAAAAAATTATAAAGCCATCATTATGCCGTCCACACACTTCATTTTAGGACAATTTACCATGCAAGTACCTACATGCAAGAGAACAATTTAATTAAGCCCTCCCAATCTCACAATAGTTATCTTTCATGTTTATTCCATTTTAATCCTTCACTTAAAAATTCATTAAAACACCCGAATTAACCTACGATATTATAACATATGCTTAATCACACAACATTGATATCAAAAATAATAAATAAAACATTTTTGAAATTCGGATTCGTGGTCCCGAAACCACCGTTCCGATTCCGGTCGAAGTTGGGCTGTTACAACTCCCCCTTAAGAAATTTTCGTCCCCGAAAAACTTACCCATGAATAAATGCGGGTAGCGCTCTTTCATTGATTCTTCGGTTTCCTAAGTTGCTTCCTCAACACCGTGCTTATGCCACATAACTTTAACTAATGAGATTTTCTTATTTTTCAATTCTTTCTCTTCACGAGCTACGATGTGAATCGGTTCTTCTTCATAAGTCATATCGGGCTGAATTTCCACTTCAGATGGACTAATCACATGAGAAGGGTTGGATCTATATTGTCGGAGCATTGACACGTGAAAAACATCATGAATCTTGTTTAACTCATTCGGCAATTTTAATCTGTATGCAACCGGCCCGATACGCTCAATAACTTCGTATGGCCCAATAAACCTCGGATTCAGTTTTCCCTTACGACCAAATCTGAGTATCTTTTTCCACGGCGATACCTTCAAGAATACTAGATCACCCACCTAAAATTCTATATCTTTTCGTTTCAGATCCGCTTACAACTTTTGACGATCTGATGCGGCTTTCAAACTTTCTCGAATTATTTTAACTTTCAACTCCGTCTCCCTGATTAAATCAACCCCGAGTATCTTGTCTTCACTTAGTTCGGTCCAATATAGAGGTGTACGACATTTATGACCGTACAAAGCTTCATAGGGTGCCATTTTGATACTTGATTTAAAACTGTTATTATACGCGAATTCAATCAAAGGTAAGTATCGTTCCCATGTACCCTCAAACTCAAGGATGCAACATCTCAGCATATCCTCGAGTATTTGAATAACACACTCGGATTGACCATCCGACTAAGGGTGAAAAGCAGTACTGAAGTGCAACTTAGTACCTAAAGCATCCTGCAGTTTCTTCCAAAATCGCGATGTAAACCTCAGGTCCCTATCCGAAACAATAGAAACAGGTACTCAGTGTAGCCGAACTATCTGCGATAGGTACAACTCAGCTAATTTATCGAGTGAGAAATCCGTACGTACCGGAATGAAATGTGCCAATTTTTTCAATCTATCAACAATAACCCAAATTGAATCTTTCTTGCTCGGTGTCAAAGGCAGACCCGATACGAAATCCATAGTGACCCGATCCCACTTCCACTCAGGTATCATAATCGGTTGAAGAAGTCCCGATGGTACTTGATGCTCAGCTTTCACTTGCTGACATACTAAACACTTTGATACATAATCTGAGATGTCTTGCTTCATACCGTGCCACCAGTAATGCTGTTTCAAGTCGTTATACATCTTTGTGCTACCCGGATGAATCGACAATCTACTGTTATGAGCTTCATCACAAATCATTCGAATCAAATCAGGGTTCTTCGGTACACACATTCGATTCTTGAACCGTAAACATCCTTCAGCATCTATCTGAAAATCTGAATCCGCACCCGAACCACAATAACTCCTTTTTGTTTTTAAAACATCATTAATCTCCTGAGCTTCTCGGATATGTTGCACAAACAATGGTCTCATCTTTAATTTTGCAATGATCGCACCATCATCATTCATAGTTAGATTCACATTCATTGCGCGAAGAGCAATTAACGACTTCTGGCTAAGTGCATCAGTAACTACATTAGCCTTTCCCAGGTGGTAGTCAATCACGAGCTCGTAATCTTTCAATAATTCCAACCATCGCCGCTGTCTCAAATTCAGGTCCCTTTGAGTCATTAAGTACTTTAGACTCTTATGATCCGAATAGACGTGGCATTTCTCACCAAAGAGATAGTGACGCCAAATCTTCAAAGCAAAGACTATAGCGGCCAACTCGAGGTCGTGCGTCGGGTAATTCCTTTTGTGTGGTTTCAACTATCTCGATGCATAGGCTACAACTTTACCCTCCTGCATCAAAACACAACCGAGTCCGTTTAAAGATGCATCACTAAAAATAACAAACTCTTTACCCGACTCTGGCTGAACGAGCACCGGAGCTTCCGTTAACAAGGTCTTCAGTTGATCAAAACTCTTCTGAAACCTTTCTGACCATTTGAATGTAACATCTTTCTGTAATAGCTTTGTCATTGGTGATGCTATCACAGAAAACCCTTTCACGACGCGTCTATAATATCCGGCGAGCCCTAAAAAGCTACGAACCTCAGAAACATTTCGCGGAGGTTTCCAATCAAGTATAGCTGAAACTTTACTCGGGTCAACTCGAATACCCGATGCTGAAATGACATGTCCCAAAAAGCTGACTTCTTTCAACCAAAACTCACATTTACTGAATTTTGCGAATAACTTATTATCCCGTAAAATCTGCAACACTAACTTCAAATGCTCAACATGTTTGGTTTCATCACGAGAGTAAATCAGTATGTCATCTATGAATACAACCACAAACCGGTCCAAATACGGTCTGAATATTCGATTCATTAGGTCCATAAAAACTGCAGGGGCATTAGTGAGCCCAAACGGCATCACCAAAAATTCGTAGTGACCATATCTTGTCCGAAAAGCAGTCTTTGGTATATCTGATTCTCTAACCCATGGTTGATAATATCCCGATCTCAAATCAATTTTTGAGAACACTGAAGCTCCTTTGAGTTGATCGAATAAATCGTCAATATGTGGCAATGGGTATTTGTTCTTTACCATCACCTTATTGAGCTGTCGATAGTCAATGCACATTCTCAAGGTTCCGTCTTTCTTTTTCACAAATAATAAGGGTGTACCCCAGGGAGAGAAACTCGGTCTGGCGAAGCCTTTCTCCGTCAATTCTTGCAACTGAGCTTTCAATTCTTTTAACTCAGTCGGTGCCATTCTGTACGGAGCTATCGAAATTGGGGTGGTTCCTGGCACTAATTCAAACCCAAACTCCACTTCACGAACAGGTGGTAATCCCGGTAATTCCTCCAGAAATACGACTGAATATTCACAAACAACTGGCACAGATTCAATCTTCTTTTCTGATACTCTGCTGTCAATCACATACGCAAGATAAGCTGCACAACCCTTTCTCAAATACTACCGAGCCAACATTGATGATATCACAGTCGGTAACCCACTTAAATCCACAGATTCAATCTGAAGTACCTTGTTATTCTGGCACCTCAAATCAATGGTCTTTCGTCTGCAATTTACTACTACATCGTGTACAGTTAACCAATCCATACCGAGGATAATATCGAACTCATCAAATGGTAACAGCATCAAATCAGCCGAAAAACACGAGTCTCGAATCATTAAGGGGCAATTTTTGTATACTTTATCAACTAATACCCATCGACCCAGAGGGTTTGAAACCCGAATCACAAACTCAATACACTCAACAGGTAGAGTCTTACTGGATACTAAAGTTTCACACACATATGAATGGGTTGAACCGGGGTCAATTAAAGCAGTTACATTAGAATCAAAGAAGGTGAAATTACCGGTAATGACATCCGGGGATGAAGCCTCCTCTCTGGCATGAATGGCGTACGCCCTAGCCGGTACACGAGTATCCGATCGAGCAACTGCATCTGTAGTCCCTCTCTGTGCACCACTCCTACCTCCCCCATAACGAGACGATCTGCCTCTAGCTGAAGTGCCGCTAGGTCTCGCACTCTGAGCAGTACCCTTTTCAGTAGTCTCCAGGCAGTCCCGAATGAAATGGTCCTGCGAGCCACACTTGTAACAAGTGCGAGCAATGGATTTACCCCAACATTCCCCGAAATGCCGTCTGCCACACTACTGACACTCAGGTTTACTCGATCTCTCATTATCAACACTAGCAACTGACGTAGCCCGAGAACTCACTGGTGGTCGTTCTCGTATAGAAACCCCGATATTGGGCATGGACCGGCTACCGTCATTCTTGAACTTCTTTGTTATCATCTGTGAATATTTACCCGTCGGTCTCTTCCGAAACTCTCTAGATTCTAACTCAACTTTTCATTTTTCTTTCCCCAGTTCTTCCGCTTTACAAGCTCTTTCAACTAACATGACGAACTCATTAATTTCAAGAATGCCAACCAGAAGCTTTATATCTTCATTTAATCCATCTTCAAATCTCCGGCACATAATAGCCTCTGATGAAACACACTCGCGAGCGTAGCGACTGAGTCACACAAACTTGCGCTCATATTCGTATACGGTCATACGACCCTGTTTGAGCTCGAGAAATTCTTTACGCCTAGAGTCAATAAAGAGTTGGCTTATATACTTCTTACGAAATTCTGTTTGGAAGAAGTCCCAAGTCACCCTTTCTTTAGGGACAACCGACACAAGCGTATTCCAACAACAATAAGCAGAATCCCGTAGTATTGATATGGCACACTTCAAGCACTCATCGGGTGTGCATGATAGTTCGTCGAAAACACGAACAGTATTATCAAGCCAAAATTCAGCTCTCTCTGCATCATCGTCATCCTCCGCTCTAAATTCCTGAGCCCCGTGCTTCCTAATGCGATCAACTGGAGGTTTAATTACTCTTTCAGGGTTGGTAACAGGAGATACCACCGGTACTACAGGGGGTACATTAGGATTTTGAGATGGTTGAACAGCCGGGTTGGTTCGTACGTAATGACTGAACCAGTCGTTCATCATACTATAGAAGGCATTTCTAGCCCCCTCATCAGGATTGCTCGCAGCCGGTCGAGATTCTTCTGGCACAGTCCCTTGCGTGGGAACGGGCGCTACACTCTCGACATCATCAGCTACGACTCGCTCAGAATTGGGATCCATTACTATAAGAAAGAAATAAACACTTTTCACCGTCAGAAATCATCACACTATCACATTATAACTATGGCATGTATGGCTAGACTCACACGCGCTACGTTAGTCTGAGAATCGACTAAACCGTAGCTCTGATACCAATCAAATGTAACACCCCTAACCCGTATCCGTCGCTGGATTAGGGTTAAGGCATTACTAATCCAAACACAAATCAATTCATTACCATCAGCATTAATGTTTGGTAAAATGCATTCCATTTCTTACTATCATAAATAAAATGTATATTCCATCTAATCCCAACTCATCAACATGCATATCATGCAAAATATTCATTCACCTTACCTAATGTCTATTTACACTCATTAAGCAAGTCACTATTCGAATAGCCATGTATAATGCAATGGCCGAATAGCTATATGGCACTCAACCCAACCTTCATCTTCAAATCATTATTAGACATATATCCTTTCTAATACCAAATCATTTATTAACACAATACAAATAAAACTATTAACCAATATACTCATTCTATAATCTTTACAACTATAATCATAAGATCCATACCAATTCATTCATTTCATAATTTCTTATCAAATTCGTCATTTTTCAATATACTTATGAATATATATATACTTCATGAATACATCTTTACTTATTATTGAATCACCGATTACGCCATTTATAAAACATAGCCGAATGTCTACCATGAATACACCTCAATTTTTACTCTCTCTTATAACACCTATAGTATATATACCTGTACAAATTTCAATTTTTGTCATTCACATCTTTAACACCATGACTAACATTTCATGTTATACACATACGAATAGCATATAGACTACTATCAACCAAATTGCATTATAACTACATTTAAAATTTCAGTTGGTGTACTCAACTATCACACATAGCATAGTATTGAGTAAACTTTCAAAGTAAGCTTATATTAAATTCAAGCATACGTGATAATGAAAATAAATTCGAACATGACAAAACTATACTTAAACACAAAAGCATAGCCATTTTCACATGGCTTTATATGTACACACAACGTTGAAAACATCTCAAAAGTGATACAGCCTATACATGCCATAATTCTCAAAAGTCTCGTATTTAAAGAGATACCAAGATCGGTGATTGTATGATGAGCTTCTGAAATTATTCCAAGTACGAGCCAAGCATCCAAAAAGAGATCTACAATGCAAAATAACCGAGAAACAAGTAAGCTTTTACAGCTTAGTAAGATTTAAGCAACTCATACATATATATCAAAGCTCATTAACTATTTGTATTCATTATGACCACACCGATCACCCAATTTCTACTTTAAGCTTCCCCGTAACATTTATATATATACTTATGCTCATCTCTGTATACTACCTTTTTTTTACAGTATAATAAAAATATAATTCTTCTACTTATCGAAGCTTATATTCACATTCCATGTTATCAAATTTTCAAGGTGATAAGCACAGTACATACCTCAAGCTTACTTACCCCTGTTTGTTTAACCATTAACGCATAACAACTGATGTTACACCCGTACCTTTTAGTAACTACCGCTCACATAGAGCCGTTACTTTGCATCTCACGTAACGTATCGCTCACTAAGAGCCGTTACTAACATTTTCGTAACGTATCGCTCACTAAGAGCCGTTACAAACATTTTCGTAATGTATCGCTCACTAAGAGCCGTTACTAACATTTTCGTAACGTATCGCTCACTAAGAGCCGTTACTAACATTTCTCTTAGCATATCATTCAAAAATAATTTAAATATTACCACATCGTATCAAGTGTAATTACTTACAGCAAAAAGTAACTATAATGTTCTCTATCTCAAGCTATATCATATTCAGCCATCTTATTTATCAAGCATCCAACCCCTTTCAATTGTCATCATCGTATTTCGAACTTAACATTCACATACTCGATTTAACTATTAACAATATCATTCGGCCAAAATTTAACCAACACCATAGCACATTCAAAATTTGTATATATATATATATACATAACATGCATATCTTCTAATAGGAGAAGTTGCATTGTACAAATAAAATTCAATTCAACTCGGTTTCTTAAATCTTACCTCGGATAGATTAGATATAACTTCTCGATCACTCGTTCAACCTAGCTTTTCCTTTATCCACCCCTTTTTCCTTAGAAACTTGATCTAACCAAATATAAATTTGAACTCATTCAATACAATTCTATTTGATTTAGCCATAAACAAATAAAAAGACAAATTATCCATTCGTCCTTGATATCTCACACCTTAAACAATTAATACAAAAATTGTTACTCATTCGAAACATGTCCATGACTTCACATATAAGCTCATACATACTTGTATACTTTATGATTTAACACCCATGTCTATATATATATTATACTCGGCTTAAACATTATCAAGCCACCAACAATTTCCTTTGAATATATCATATCTCAATTTTAGTATATCTTATATCTAAAAGTATCACTATCTTAAAAATACACATTTCATACAATTGATTTTAAACCTTCAAGAAACCACCTATAATCGGCCAACCTATACAAATTCCATTGTTACATTCGGCAATGGGAATATCAATACACTTACCACCATTTTACTTAGGCATATAATATAGTATAAAATTCAATCAACCCAATTGTTCAAAAATACAAAACATATAAAATTTGAGTTAATCCCTTAAGAACCGAATTTTCCTTAGCTTCTTACAAGTCTGTACTATTCTCTTATTTAGCATTTTACACCCTCCCTTTTGAGTTTTCACGATCTAAGTCCTCTTACTCTATTCATTTAAAAAAAAATTCTGTCCAATACATAATAACCTCATACGCATGCATGCCATTTCACCATCAAACTCAACAAGGCAAGATTATCCATCCATGGCCGATTCTTTATCATGCTTTATACACTAAAATTTTTTACATGGGCTTGATAGTATGTAAGATAACTAACTCAAAGATGTATAAATTACAAGAAATCAAATTCAATTTCTAACCTCAAAGAAGCATGCAATAACCGAAAATGAAGAGCCAAATTTTCCCCATTTTTCCCTTGTTAAATTCGGCAAAATGAAGAACAAAAGAAGAAAGATGAATTTTTCTATCATCTCTTTGTGTTTTACTTATTTTAATCATATAAAAATAAATTAACATCACCCCACTTACTACATCAAATAATAAAAAATTATAAAGCCATCATTATGTCGTCCACACACTTCATTTTAGGACAATTTATCATGCAAGTACCTACATGCAAGAGAACAATTTAATTAAGCCCTCCCAATCTCACAATAGTTATCTTTCATGTTTATTCCATTTTAATCCTTCACTTCGAAATTCATTAAAACACCCGAATTAACCTACGATATTATAACATATGCTTAATCACACAACATTGATATCAAAAATAATAAATAAAACATTTCTGAAATTCAGTTTTATGGTCCCAAAACCACCATTCTGATTCGGGTCGAAGTTGGGCTGTTACAACTACTCTCTACAGAAGTTAGCTAAACTGTATGTTGCAGAGATTGTGAGGCTGCATGGGGTGCCAGTGTCTATCATATCAGATAGAGACCCAAGGTTTACGTCGAGGTTCTGGAAGGCGTTACATCAAGCGTTGGGTACAAAGTTGGATTTCAGTACAGCGTTTCATCCACAGCCTGATGGACAATCTGAGAGGGTAATTCAGATCTTGGAAGATATGCTGAGGGGCTGTATCTTGGACTTTAGGGGTAGTTGGGAGGAGTTTCTACCGTTGGCAAAATTTGCATACAATAACAGCTATCAGTCTAGTATTCAGATGGCACCGTATGAAGCGTTGTATGGTCGGAGGTGTCGTACTCCTACTTGCTGGACAGAGTTGGGTGAGCGTCAGATGTTGGGTTTGGATCTGGTTTCAGAGACAGAAGAGAAAGTTAAGTTGATTCAAACTCGGTTGAAGGAAGCGTTTGACAGGCAGAAGTCCTATGCTGATCTGAAGCGTAAGGACATAGAATTTGTTGTTGGTGACCGGGTTTTCTTAAAGGTTTCACTGTGGAAGAAAGTTCTACGATTTGGACGGAAGGGTAAGCTGAGCCCCAGGTTCATCGGGCCATATCGTGTGCTGAAACGTGTGGGACCGGTAGCTTGTCAGCTCGAGCTACCTCCAGAATTAAGTCAGATTCATAATATGTTTCATGTTTTGATGCTGAGGCACTACCGTTCAGATCCATCGCATATTATGCCAGTGGAAGAAATCGAAGTAAGGCCTGACCTATCCTTTAAAGAGAAACCAGTTCAGATTTTGGATCGTGATGTTAAGGCATTACGAAGGAAGACGGTTACGTTAGTTAAGGTATCATGGCAGAATCATGGTTCAGAGGAAGCTACGTGGGATCCAGAGGATGTGATACGACAACAATACCCTCATCTCTTCTGATCAGGTAAATTTTTGAGGCCAAAATTTCCTTAAGGGGGGTAGAATTGTAACATCCTAAATTTTGGGGTTCTGCATTTAATGTGTGTTGTGTGTGTATGCTGTGCTCTGTGTGTTAATTTGGCGTGTTTGGGGGTCCCGAGAAGGCTTAGGGTTAAGCCTGAGCCTTGGCCAAAATTTTATTTTTTTGGGCACTGTAGGGGAGAGCTAGTTGAGGTAGGTCTTAAGGGTATTTCATTGTGTGTGGATAACACAAGTAGAGAGTTGGTAAAGTGGCAAGGATGCGCCACTATGAGTGCTTGAATTGGCGTAACAAGGGAGAAGCTGTAGAGGGAAGGGGTTCAAGTCACATTGTCAGCATTGTGGAGTTTTGTTTTTGCGTCAAGGGAGCTTGGGTGGTGGAGTTCGGCTAGGACACTACAAGGGGGGAGTGTGGAAAGGGTCAAACAATTCGAATGAGTGGTCGTGAGTAAAAGGTGGGATTTGAATCATTCAAACTGATTCAAATGGTTGAACATGAGTGATTGTAGGAGGCAATCAAGGAGATGGAGGTGGGGGAGAGTGTTGGCCAAATATTGGGTTGTGTTAAGGGGGATTTCGGTCAAGGTTGAATCCTTGGGTGGTTAGGCATTCGGTTTTGGTGAAGGGGTTTAGGTGTTGAAACTGTGAGGTGTGTATAGAAAATTTGGGTATTGAGAGGTTCTCTTTTCGGTATTTGATGTTTTCCATTTGTTAATTTGTATTCTTCTCTCTGTTGGCCAAAACTCCTAAAGTCTATTGTTGTTCATCTCCTCTTTGGGTAAAAACTGAAACCTCTTAGGCACCTTTTCCCTTCAATTCACATTTTTTCTTCTTAATAGCTGAACCCTCCTATCACCTTCTCCATTTTCATTACTTTCTTCCAATTGCTTCATACTTCTCTATTTCTTCTAAAAGCTGAACCTCATTCCTCATTCCTTTTCTAGACCGAATCATCATCTACTACCATTCATATCTTTGATTTTGTTGTTACTCTAGCCGAATCTCCCTAGCCATTCTTTTTATTTCTTCATTGCCGAAACCTATCCCTCATCTTCTCGTCACCATTTGTTACGGGTTTCTTCTTCAAGCTAAAGCATCCATTTGTTTTATACTCCTTCTCTTTTCTTCTAAAGGCCGAACCTCTTTTTGTGTCAGGAGTTAGCACCTTTTCTGTCGACTTTGCTGATTACCGAACGTAGATCTTCCTTTTCGCACTCTAGTTCGTGATAGAAAGACGCGTCTCCATCGTCTTTTCTTTCAGTGGTCTACTTTCAAGAGGGCTTTGGTAAGTGCTCTTGGCCGAATAGGCTATATGAGGTTTTCTATTCGCTTGATTGGCCGGAAGGCCACTTCTTTGGATCCATCTTTTATTGGGAAGTCGATTCTAATTTGATGAATGTATAGGGACTTCAGCGTTTACTTAATCCTAGCCTGAAGCTTCCTGTTTCAGTCGACTTAGGTAAGAAACCTCTTCAGTTGAGCGTGTATTCTTACTTTTGTCTTATCCATTGCCTTAACCCGGTCTTCTGACCAAGTTATTTTTATGGAATCAAATACCAGCCAAGCAAAGGAGGGGGTTGGACCCGTAATCTCAGCCCCTAAGTTTAAGAACGATCGTACGGCGATGCGAGACCTGCCACCGGGTTGTGGACCCGGCCGAGCGATTAGGCAGATAGCAGTCGTCTCTACTATCAATAGTGTCGACATAGAAAGCATAGTGTTGCGTGTTATCAGGTGTGTAAAACTTCACACTCTGTTATGAATCTATGTTATTATCTATTTTGGGCTGAAAAGCCGAAGTGACTGAAAGACAGTTGTAATACCCTTGTGGGTAAAGCTGGGGATACCAGGTAAGTGTCAATAACGTTCTATTAATGGGTATGAAATATGCTGTAATCCATCATTATGATGAGAGCATGTGCATTCATTTGATTGTATTATCTGCATGGGTTTGGGATATGATACGAAAGGGGAAGTATTTGAGACTGTCACGGTGGTTTGGTACCACGAGTGGGTTGGCCCCACATATAACTGATTCAGTGACCATGTCTCAGTGGCTTGGTGCCACGGTGGTTTAATACCACGTATATATATGATGCTTTAGTGACTCGTCCCAGTGGTTTGGTACCACAGTGGGTTGGCGCCACATATATTCTTCAGGGATTGTCACGGTGGTTTGATACCACGGTGGGTTGGCCCCACGCATGATAATAGTGACTTTGTCACAGTGATCTAGTATCACGGTGGTCTGGAACCACGAGTGGCTTGGTGCCACATATGAGGTGTGTAGCAGATGGAGGGTTGATTGTAGAAATCCCCACGGTGTGTTGGGCTGGTACGGGTGGTGTGTAGAGGATGAAAAATTAGGTTGGGTTGGGACACACATTACATTCATATTTGTGTATGCTATTTTGAGTGGGCTAAGGCCCAATGTGTGATTTTGGGCTTGAAGCCATTTAAGTGACATAAGGGGATTTACACACTGAGTCGTGGTGACTCACCCCTCTGCTTATTTTTACAGGTAATCAGTAGATCATGGATCTGGGAGCCGAGGCGGACTCGTGGAGGCTATAAAACATTTCTTTTCGTAAATTCATTTCCTTCTGCAAATTATTTTTAATTGGGGATTTTGTTATGTAATAAGGCCTTCTTAATTTAATATTTTGTTTTCCTTCTTTATTATTTAATTGCGATATGACATCATTATACGTTTAAAACCTGATAATTAAGATGGAGTTTTCAAAACATCAACTAAACGAAAAGTTTTTTTTAAAACTTACAGTATTTCGTCAAAATTTCGAAACCCTTTTTGAACAACTTTTACCCTGTAACATACCAGATCTGGTCATAACGTCTAGACCGGGTTTGGGGTGTTACATGGTATGTGAGTATCCGGATGTATTCCCGAAAGAGTTACCCGGATTACCTCCAGTGAGAGAAGTTGAGTTTGGAATTGAGTTAGTTCCGGGATCGGCACCTATTTTGATTGCTCCGTATAGGATGGCACCTTTAGAGTTGAAAGAACTGAAGGTTCAGTTGCAAGAGTTGACAGATAAGGGTTTTGCAAGACTGAGCTACTCATCGTGGGGTGCTCCAGTATTGTTTGTAAAGAAGAAGATGGGTCTATAAGGTTGTGTATAGACTATAAACAGCATAACAAAGTGACGGTTAAGAATAAGTATCCTTTACCAAGGATTGATGATCTTTTTATCAAGCTGAAGGGAGCTACTGATGTTCTCAAAGATTGACACGAGTGCAGTTATTATCGATTGAGAGTGAAAGAGCGAGGATGTGTTGAAAGCTGCATTTCGAACAAGGTATGGCTATTATGAGATTTTGGTTATGCCGTTTGGTTTGACGAATGCACCGGTGATTTTTATGGATCTGATGAACCGTGTTTTCAGACCATATGTGAACAAGTTTGTAGTTGTTTTCATTGACGACATATTGATCTATTCTCGGGATGAGAACGATCATGAAGAACATTTGAGAATTATCTTGCAAACTTTAAGAGATAAGTAGTTGTACGCTAAGTTTAGCAAGAGTGAGTTTTGGCTCCGTGAGGTCGGGTTCCTAGGACACATTGTGTTGGGTGGTGGTGTTAGAGTTGACCCGAGTAATATATTAGCTGTCGTTGATTGGAAACCATCGAGAAACGTGTCAGAGATCAGAAGTTTCTTGGGATTAGCAAGATATTACAGACGTTTCGTAAAAGGGTTCTCTATGATTGCTACCCCGATGACGAAACTATTGCAGAAAGTTGTCAAGTTTGAATGGACTGAGACATGTCAACAGAGTTTTAAGAGACTGAAGACATTATTGAGTGAGGCACCGGTTTTGGTTCAACCAGAATCGGGGAAAGAGTTCGTGGTTTACAGCGATGCGTCGTTTAATAGTCTCGGTTGCGTGTTGATGCAAGAGGGTAAGGTAGTCGCTTACGTCGCGATACAGTTGAAACCGCACGAGAAGAATTATCTGACTCATGATTTGGAATTGGTTGCGATTGTTTTCGCGTTAAAGATTTGGCGACATTACTTATATGGTGAGAAGTGCCGAATCTTTACGGATCACAAGAGTTTGAGATATTTGATGGATCAGAAGGATCTGAATTTGCGACAGAGACGGTGGCTTGAGTTGTTGAAAGACTATGAGTTAGTCATTGATTACCACCGAGGAAAAGCGAATGTGGTTGCGGATGCCCTGAGTAGGAAATCCTTGTATGCTCTAAGAGTTATGAAGACGAGTTTGGCATTGTCTGATGATGGTGCTATTCTGGCGAGTTGAGAGCTAAGCCACTATTTGTTCCAATGGATATATGAAGCTCGGAGAAATGACGGTGAGATGTCGACTAAGAGAGATAAGTGTGAGTCGAAAGTGATTCCGATTTTCGAGTGGGCTCGAATGGTTGTTTCTTTGTACCGTGATGTAATTTGTGTACCTAGAGAGGAGGAGTTAATCCAAAAGGTTTTGCATGAGGCCCTGGTGGATGTTTGTCATTACATCAAGGCGATGCGAAAATGTATAATGACTTGAAGAAGTCTTATTGGTGGCCGGGTATGAAAAGAGATATTTCAGAGTTCGTGACAAAGTGTCAAGTGAAAGCTGAGCATCAAGTGCCTTCGGGATTACTTCAGCCAATGTTGGTACCCGAATGGAAGTGGGATCGGGTGACCATGGATTTTGTGACGGGGCTACCGATGACTCCGAAAAAGAGAGATGCTGTGTGGGTTGTTGTTGATAGACTAACGAAGTCGGCTCACTTTATTCCAGTACGTGTTGATTTTTCACCGGACAAGTTAGCTGAGTTGTATGTTGCAAAGATAGTGAGGTTACATGGTGTACCTGTGTCTATAATATCGTATAGGGATCCGAGGTTCACTTCGAGGTTTTGGAAGAGGTTGCAAGAGGCTCTGGGAACAAAATTGAATTTCAGTACTGTGTTCCATCCGCAAACCAATGGTCAGTCTAAAAGAGCGATTCAAGTTCTCGAAGATATGCTTCAATGCTGTGTGTTAGAATTCGAGGGTAGTTGGGAGAGATATCTACCTTTAGTCAAATTTGCTTACAACAACAGCTATTAGTCAAGTATACGGATGGCTCTGTATGAGGCCTTGTATGGTCGTAAGTTTCGGACTCCTTTGTATTGCATCGAGCATAGTGAAAAGCAGATCCATGGGGTCGATCTAGAAAAAGAGACCAAGGAGAAAGTGAAAATAATCCGTAATAGTCTTAATGTTACTTCGGACCGACAGAAGTCGTACGCGGATCTGAAAAGAAAGGAAATTGAGTTTGAAGTGGGCGACAAAGTGTTTTTGAAAGTGTCCCCATGGAAGAAGATTATGAGATTTAGACAAAAAGGAAAATTGAGTCCAAGATTCATAGGGCCGTATGAGATTACAGACAGAGTTGGGCCAGTAGCATACCGGTTGCCAGTAGAGTTGGAAAAGATTCATAATGTGTTCCATGTGTCGATGTTGCGACGGTATCGCTCTGATCCCTCACATGTGATTCCTTCGATGGAAATTAAGATACGACCGGATATGTCTTATGATGAAGACCCGATTAAGAGCTTGGCTCGAAAAGTGAAACAGTTGACAAATAAGAGCATAGCACTAGTGAAAGTGTTATGGCAGAAACACGGTGTGGAAGAGGCTACATGGGAAACGGAAGAAGCTATGAGAGAGCAACATCCAAACCTCTTTACTGGTAAGATTTTCGAGGGCGAAAATCTCTAAAGGGGGGAGAGTTGTAACATCCTGATTTAGGGCCTAGTCAGAATAGTGGTGCGAGACCACAAATTCGAGGTTTATGAATGGGTTTTTGAGGTTTATGCTATGTATGCATGCTAGAGTGAAAGTTTCATGGAGCAATTTTGTGAAATTGCGGTTAAATTGTCCAAAAGGACTAAATTGCAAAAGTTGCAAAATGTGAGATTCTAGAAGCTATTTGTGTGAAATAGCTTTAGAATATTAATTAGAGGTCCTTAAATAGCAATTTCCCAATTTCTAATTTTTGGAAAAAATTGGTCATGGATGAGTTAAAATAGAAAGTTTATCAAAAAGGGCATTTTGGTCATTTAACAATTAAGTGATTAAAATAGGAGAAAAGATGACAAAATTCATTCATCTTCTTCTCTCCAAGGCTTAGAAAATTTGAGAGAGCCATTGTTAGGGTTCTTCAAAAATTTCAAGCTTGCTAGTAAGTGCATCTAGCCTCGTTTTTGATATTCTTTGTATTTTTGAAGTCCTTATTGCATGAGTAAGCTATTTTTAGCTATTTGATGAGCTATGATGGATGTTCAAAAATGTGGCCATGTATGACATGCATGTATTTTGATGTTTTATGGAAGATTATGAAAGCTTGATGTAGTAGAAACATCTTTTGCTAAATGAGTTTCTATAGAAAATGCATGTAAGGACTAGTTTGTATAAATCTTGAGTTTGATCATACATGTGTGATGTAGTGAAAATTGATGATTGCTTTAGTTGAGTAAGTGATTCGGCTAAACATGAAAGGCTAGAAAGTTGAATAAAAATCACTTTACGAGCCTTGGGGAAATAGCGTATATAAGAGAAAGTTTAGGGGCAAAAAGGTAATTTTGCCAAAGTATGAGATGTGGGTCAATTTGGTCAATGTTTGTATTGAATAAGCTGATTTATTCATTATAGATCAAGAAAGACAAAGCCCGGATCGAAACCGAGGCAAGAGCAAAGTGGTGGACTAAATTGCACGTTTCTATACTTTTGAGTGTCGAGGTAAGTCTATGCATAAACAATGCATTCATACTTACAATTTGTTAATGCTAGATAATGTATAGCATGGTTGAGAATGATTGAGAACCTATGTGGTTCACGTGAAATGAATGGATGAATGATTAAGTAATTAGATTTGTGAATGTGTTGTGATAATGCTAAATGGTGGGCTAAGTGCGATACCATCCTAATGCATATTGACGATGAGCTGGCTATGTGCGATGCTATCGTTAGGTATATTATCTAGTGGGCTATGTGCGAAACCACTATGAATACCTTGTTGGTAGGCTAAGTGCGATACTACCTTATAAATTGATTATGGTGGGCTTAGTGCGGAACCACCGAGAGATTTGCTGTGTGGATGTGATAGTGAGTAGCATAGTTGTGTGGATGTATTATTGAGAAATAATGATCTGTTGTATATTGTGTAAATGTGATATTGAATGCAGGGGTGCATGTCAATGGTTATGAGTAAGTGACTCATGATGTGTTGGAAATGTGGTAAGGGATAGAAAGAGTAAGCATAGTTGTACATTATATGTTAGTATAATGCTAATTGTTGTTTAGCTTATACTATGTTGCTTAATTGTTTATGTGTAAACTTACTAAGCTCAAAGCTTACTCTCTTTCTTTTCCCTTGTCTTATAGAGCAAAAGTGATGAATCGAGATACGAGGATCAATTGGAAGATCACCCACACTATCAGCACACTCCGGTACATGAGACTCAATGTTTTGTATATGACATGTATATGGGCTAGACAAGTTAGTGAATTTTGTTGTATATGGCTATGATGTGTTGGCCTTTAGATGGATAATCTATTTTGTATAATGCCATAGTTGTTGGCACTTTATTATATGAAAAGATGTAGTTATCTAAGTGAGATTGTAAGACTTTGAGTTGATTATGGATGTGTTGAATGAGTGCATGATTGTGTATGCTAGAAGTGTGAAAAGAACTTGGCAAATAGCTTTGTTCTTGTCCATGTGGGTAGACACACGGGCGTGTGTCTAGGCCATGTGTGACACACGGTCAGCCCATGGGTGTGTGACTTGGCCGTGTGTCCCCTGCATGTTAGTATTTTAAGTTAGAATAGACCACGGACTAGTCACACGGGCGTGTGCCTAGAACATGTGTGTTAATCAGTGTTGGCCACGGGCTAGCCACACAGGCATGTGTCTAGACTCTAGGCCGTGTTAAGGTAGTCAGTGTGCACCACGGGTGGAAGGCACGGGCGTGTGCCCTAACCGTGGGGCATTGGAAAAATGCTTGAGTTTTCATGCACGAGTAGTGACCATGGGCGTGTGTGACAACCACGGGAGTGCCAAATCTTACACGGGCGTGTGAGCCCTGTATAGATGGAAAGAAATTTTAAGATCATAAGAGTTTTTGATATGGTCTCGAGAGCCCTCGTGTGTTTGAGAGAGGCCTCGTAAGTTGGTATTGAGGTTGTTGTGATGGCCAAAGAGAGTGGTCATGTTGTGCCTAAGTGGCGATCTTGAGGTTTTTAATACGGTAATGCCTCGTACCCGGTTCCGGCGTTAAATACGGGTAAGGGGTGTTACATCATCCTTTTTGTTCATATTAATGAATCGATCCTTTATCTCTCTTTTATCTTTTTGTTTCAATGATATTTCTCTTCATTAAGCCATTTTTAATACATCAATCTCATGATCAGATAATTGTCAACATACCAGAGGAACTCTACCAGGTTCGACGTATTATGCATACAGGGGTTCTTCATCTTCATAATCTAAGGACCAACTGAACCGAGCTTTGATACCAAACTTGTAACACCCTCAACCCGATCCGATTAACCGAATTTGGATCTTTGGTATTACCACACGCATACAGACACAAGCTTAATCTAAGTATACATTTTAAAGATAATTACAACTTAATTACAAATTTCAAACTAAAATATATAAGTAAATACAATAAGTAAATACATATACAACACGAGGTAATTAAACTACACTGATACCCAAATTGAAACTCTAATTTAGTACATATACCCCAAGTGAAATTCTAATGAGTGATTTAGTCTTTGAACATGCCATCAAACTTTTTCTGTATGCATAATAGCCTAATACGCCATTCCTTAGGCGTAGCCCTGGCATCATTCCTCCTGGCGCAGATTCATATCCATTCGCCTGTAACAAAACACACACCTATATTAGTTCGTAAGAACTTAGTGAGGAAAACATCATTTATCTGTGTCATTTTTGCACATATCAATTGGTAACTTATTTAGATGATCATATCGTTCTTAACCGTCAACTTAATTACTGACGAATACTCCCGCAATTTTTATTCTTATTTGCATGTCAAATATCATGTCTTGCTCAAAACTCATTTCTTACCTATCAACATCTTCGGTATGCCATTTGCCTCTTTCAATCTGATCTCTCATGAGTCTTTACCCATTTCCTTTACAGAGGTCCTTACGACCGAATCACCCTTACCCTTGTATATGTGACTTTAAGTCGTCGTTCCACAACCCATGTTTGATCACCTATACATATAAGGTACATTCCTTCTAATATACAGTTAGAAAAATCCTTATTCAGAATACGCTTTTTTTACGTTTACCCATCACTTCTTCTATATCTCATCATTCACTATTCACAGTCGAATCATGGTCTTGTATAACACTTTATCGTAGCCCATAGGGACATTTTGCCTTGTTGATCTTTCTAATCACACTTACAAGCCATGCTGAACACACCAAAGCAATTTGATACAGAAAATGCCCAAAATCATTCCTATAGGTTATGCTATTGCAAGCTTTACTAGGATATGCCACAAATACAATACTTTTAGATTTTTCCATGTACACCGTTCTTTTAGGTTTTTGCCACAAAGGCTATCACGTCAAAATTTGTCACATAGACTATTGATTCATTGTTTGCCACAAGGGTGGTTATAAAGAGTGTGCCACGAAGGCGTTCATTACGGAGTTTGCCACAAAGGCATTCCTTTCATGTTCTGCCACAAGGTTTTTTTTATTCATATTACGCCACAAAGGCTATCATTGCAGGGTTCGTTACATATGCTATCCCTTCATGATTCATCACAAAGTCGTTCCTTTCATATTGTGCCATATAGTCATTCCTTTCCTAACGTGCTTACAATATGAATTTGCCTAAACTCATGTTATGTGAGGTTTTCCTATCTTCATCCTAGGACACGCAGAGAACCCCATTGGGTAATCACTGTCTTTTAGTTCCTTTCAAAGATCGTGTTTAAAGTCCCAACAGACCCCTGTAGACTCCATCGCGGTGAAAAAACACAAACTGTAACAGCCCGATTTAGGGGCTAGTCGAAACAGTGATCTCGGAATCACTAATATGAGGTTAGAGAAAATTATTTTCATGTTATTTTATGAGTTATAACATGTTTATGAGGATGCATGAAAATTTTGGTGCCTTAATTTTAACGATTTCTAGCTAAATTGTGAAAAGGGACTAATTCGCATAGAGTGTGAAAGTTCCATTCTATAGGCTAAAGGTACCAAATAGCTATGGCTTAGTAATTGGAGGTCCCAAATGAGCAATTTGTCCATGTCTAAGTGAGTTGGCCGGCCATAGTAAGCTAAGGGGACAAGAACATTAAATGTGGTCATGTTAGGTGTTTAAAAAGAAATAAAATAAGATGAAATAAGCCAAAAAGCTATCATCTTTTTATTTCTTCTCTTTCAAACGAAAATATCAGCCATGGGAGGGCTTGGAAAGCTTGAAAATTTTAGCAAGCTTCTCTTCACTCAAGTAAGTGATTTTGATGGCTTTAGATGTTAATTTTTGTACTTTTGAGACCCCTAAAGCTTAAGCTTTCTAAAGAGGGGACTAGTTTGCAATATGGTTGAAAGTCTAGGGACTTGCCATGAGAGAGTTTATGTTGTTTGATGAGTTTTTATGAAAGAAAATGAATGATAGGATGATGAGAAACAACTTTTGTGAAAGGTGTTGTCATGAAAACACCTAATTGGGACTAAAATGCAAAAGTTGTAATTTGTTCATTAAGGCATGAAATTGATGGAATTGAGAATAGTTTTAAGAGGATTAAATGTTCAGCTAGGCTTGTTTAACAAGAAAATGTGATGAAAATTTATTTACGAGCCTAGGGGAAAAATCATAATTTTGCCAAAGTATAGGGGCAAAATGGTCATTTTTGCCTAAGTAGAGATTATGTAGTAATACGATCATTAAGTTATTAAATGAGTAAAATTCATTGTTCTAGATCAAAGAAAATGAGTTTCGGACCTAGAACGGATGAAAAGAGAATTATGGGCAAAAAGTCCTTTTCGGCTCTTTCGACATCGAGGTAAATTCATGTGCAAATGTTGAAATTTCGTATGAGCTTATTTAGTATTCCAATGTTGTATGGAATGTATATTACTATATGAATGTATGAAATGTCTCTTGATGAGATGTCAATGGAATTGAATTTAGAGTAATGGGAAAGGTGTATAGCACGATAGGATGATGGTTAAAGGCTCGAGTAAGACCATATTGGGATATGGCCTCGGTGTAAGAATTCGTATAAGACCATGTCAGGGACATGGCATCGATATGTTAGTATATGTAAAACCCAATTGGGATAGAGTGACAACGAGAACTATGTGCATGAGACTCAAGAGAGTTATTTAACAATTCGAATGATTCAATGTATATGTGGATGTATATGGTTGTACCATGAGTAGCACAAGTATGTGTAGAATTGAATTGAGATGAATTCAATAAATGATGAACCCCTAGTGGGGTATGTGTATTTGATGCCTTTGTGTGAATGAGAAGCAGTATCGTAGAAAGTTAAGTAAAAATGGAAACATGTGAGGATGTTCTTGAATGAACATTTGAAATAGAGATATACTTGTGAATTATTATCCATGAATGTAAATAACGGTAAGCTATGTGCGATCTCACCTTATTGATTATTGGTCGATGGGCTATGTGTGATACCATTACTTATAAATGATTGGTGGGCTATATGCGATACCTCCCTATTAGAGATTCAATGGCGGGCTAAGTGTGAAACCATCGAGATATTAGTAGCATGAGCGGCTTATTGAAAATGCTTGATGTGTTGTTATATATGATCTTGTGACGACCAGTGCAGGAACGTATGCTAATTAAACGAGCGAATTGGCTTGTGATATGGTAAGAATGTGGTAAGAGATTGAATGAGTAAGTTTCAAGAATGGTTGAGTAAGTAACCATGAGTTGATGAGAAAAACTCAACATATTGCCTTGGGGTTATGTATATTCAGTGAATATCAATATTTCTCAAATTATACAGATGAACTTACTAAGCATTATTGCTTACTCATTTACTTTTCTCATCTCTTATAGGTTTTATTACTTAGCTCTGGTTGGAGACCGCCGGAGATGTTTTCACACTATCGAGCAAACACACGATATGAGGTATCAAGTCCTTAAGAGTCATGGCATGTATAGGGATTCGTTTAAAGTTAACGAAGTCTAATTGTGGTAGCCCAATGTTGTTGGCCAAAGAGTATTCATAGTATGGTTGTGTATAGCCATTTATGATGGTTTAAGTTGTTGTAAATGTTGTGGGAACAATTCTCCCAAGTGTATGAGAGGAAAACTTTATTTTCATGAACAAAACGTGTTAATTTCTGTGTTTCAATTGATGTTTTGAGAATGTTTTGAAGAAGTATATGAATGTATGCAATTGAGAGTAAGAAAAGGCTTGGTAGATAGCTTCTAAGTGCCCACACGGTTACACACACAGGCGTGTGTCTAGGCCGTGGGCAACCTGCACCTTAGTCTCATAAGTCAGAATAGGCCACGGGTTAATCCCACGACCGTGTGTTGAAGCCGTGCATGACACACGGTTAGAACATGGGCGTGTGCCCTGGCCGTGTGTAATAAGTCAGTATATAAGGTATAGTACACGGTCTAAGTCCACGGGCGTGTCAAGGCCGTGTGTAATTAGTCAGTGTCGACCACGGTCGGAAGAAATGGGCGTGTAAAGGGGTGCACGGGCGTGTCCCAAACCACATGGGCGTGTGACCTCTACTTTAAAGAAAAGTTTCCGATTAATTTCTGAAAGTTTTTATAATAAGGCCTCGTAGGCCCATGAAATGTATGATTAGACTGAGAAAGAAAAGTTTTTAATTTTGAACAAAATTTTACAGCCCGTAAGTGCACGATTAAGCAAGTTAAAGAATAGTAATATCTCGTATCCAGTCTAAGCCTTGGACTCGGGTATGGGGTGTTACATTTAGTGGTTTCAGAGCTATGGTTTAGTCGATTCTAGGACTAACCTAGCGTGAGTAAGAGTCTAGCTATACATGCCGTATGTGGATCGTGATAGTGTGATGTCTCCCGGCTCTAACGAAATTGTTTTGTTAAGACAGTGATGATTCCCAATCGAGCTAATTTCAGTAAGTTTGTATGATTTCTAAGCTTTATGATTTCTATCATTAAATTGCTTAGTATAATGTACATTATTATCATGGAATGTGTAACACCCCAAACCAGGTCTATGCGTTAAGACAAGATTTGGTTTGTCACACCGAACGAACATCCAAAATTTCTCTAACGATTTAAGTAATGAGTAATGCTAAACCTTAACGTAGTTTTAAAAGAAGATTTAAAGAAATTGAAAAAAAATATTTTAGGTGTCCAAACTTGTTATAAAACACAATATTTTTAAGAAAACTTTATAGATTTTAACATACGCCCATATTAAGAGTCTTAAAATAAAATTAAATCCATCCACACATAAAAATCCATAAAAATATAATTAGAGGCCTTATTACAACATACACAAAATAAAATAAGTAATTTAAATAGAGTTCATAGTTTATAAAACCCAAGCTCGTAGTATGGCCTCCACCATGTCATTCCCGGCCCAACTCCACGTCAATTTCCATTACCTGAGATGGATAATAAAACGGGGTGAGTTACAAAGAACTCAGTGTGTAACTCACTTACCATCATCGTTGGGCCAGACCATCAAGGCATTAAGTTGGGCTTGAGCCCAATTACAAATTTTAACAATATAAAATGAAATAACATATATAAAATGCATGTAAAATGAATTTCCCAACCAAGCCTAATTTCCATCCGCTACACACCCCCGTACCAACCAGCACACCTGTGGGGATCAAGTCAACCCACCCCGCCAAACACACCAATCGTAGGCATTTAGCCTTTTTAAATAATATTGTAGTGCACTACCGAACTAGATTGTGACATAGTCACCGAACTAGAGGCATTAAGCCAACATTTGTGGCAGAGCCACCGAACTAGATTCATGGCCACAGGCCTTACTTCTCTTCGTCATGTATCCCATCCCATGCAATTATGTATGAATAACAAACTTTAACCATAAATTATTTATCAAGTAATCCATAGTACAAATGAGTTTTTAATTAAACTTTTCATTTGGGTCCATTAAACAAAATAGTATTTAGCCCATTTAGCAATCTAGCGAACTTAGGCCCAAATGTCAAACTAGAAGGTTTTTGGCCCATTTAGCGATCTCGCAGTCTTTTGACCCAATTTATCGATCTAGCAGTTTTTCAGCCCAATTTAACAATCTAGCACTTTTACATAGATTTCTCGGTTTAGCCGTTTTCATGCATTTACACAAAAGTACTACTTACCACAACATTTCCGATTTGGCCATTTTTACGATTTATCAAATTTCTTACGGTTTAGTATCTAACCCGAAAGATAAGTGTGAAGTTACAAACCTTGCTATGGTGAGGACTAAACTTTCCCGCTCGTCAACACCTATACATATCACGATAACTTATGATCATTATAATCTAATAATAAACCGATTTAAACATAACGATCTAAAATTTACCCTCGAATTTTGAACTACTTCCACTTGCGGTTTCTCCCGATTGATGGTTCGTTAAGCGAATCGAATCCACGAACAAATAATGGTTCGGAGAGTACGAACTACTTCAAACAATTGATTCTCCTCGGATGAGCGTCCACAACCGGTGGGAAATCGGATTCTTGTCTGATCCTTTGTTTATACTTAGGGGATTAATGGTACCACCCTTCTTCCGAACACTATATACGGCCCGTTTCTTCCCTATCTTGAATGTCTTAGAAGACAAAAGATCATTAACCATTCTAATATTATACCAAAAAATATGACCAAAAGTTTTTAAGAGTGAAATTTCCTTACCACAATAATCCTTGTCCCACAATACGAGAGTCGATCCAAGCGTTTCCTTAACACTTAAATCGATTCCAACTTTCTATGTTACTCACGAACACTTGATCCCCTATCTTCCGTTATCGCACTAAAATATAACGAATGGAAAGCGTTAATAGTATGAACTATTAACTAATCGTAACTAAAAAGAATTCTTACCTATTGACCACGATCGAAAAGAAAGGATTGAGAATGATGTTTGATGAAGGATTCGGCTATGTGTAACCAAAGAAAAGAGATAATGTTTCGGCTATGGGCATACTAGCATTCGGCCATGAGAGAGTTTAATGGAGAAAATTTGAGTGAAAAGAAATAAAAATAAGAGAAAAGATGGTGACGATGTTGTTTCGGTTTTCAAAGAGAAGAGAAGAAAAAGATGTGTTTAGGAGCTAGGTACATTCGGCAATGGTAAAAAGAAAAGAAAAAGAATGGCTTTTGGTATAGGTGATTTCGGCACTAAAGGAAAAGGCATACAAAGAATACCAAAGTGATAGACAAAAGTGACCAAATGGTAAAAAATTTAAGGCTTACCAATGCTCAAATTCGGCTAAAGGAAAAGGGTTGAGAAAAGGTTGCAAAACTTGCACAAAAACTAAGAATGACCAAAAACAACTCCTAAACCCTACCAAGCTACAAGCATATTCGGCCAACCTCCCCCCTAGCCTCATTGCCGTCCATATTCATTGGTCAAATGACCATGAATATGTTTCCAAAACTTTTCCTTGATATATGCCTTATGTCCCCATATCTTTCCAAACTTTCTTGATTCTATACCATAAATTAACACCTTCCTTAATCCTTTGATATACTAACCAAAAATAACAAGGTCAACACTTACCATATATGTACTTGGCGACACTTGCTATACATGTGCATAAAAATTAAAAAAATTCATCTAGATGCTAAACAAGGGATTCAAACCTTCTCCTCATGCACCAACTCATGCGCCAACACCCCTTTGCCATATACTCATCTTATGCTACTATTTAACACTTAATTCAACTTAAGTGTCAATGCCACTGCTTCACTTTAATAAATTCTCGAACAAAAAAGATATTTCATACCGAATAATTCTATACTCTTCTTCCGAACTATAGTAGGCACAAAAGAAATAAGAAAATTTTTCCTACATAATCTAAACACCAAAACATGCAATAATCGATACTCAAATTTTAGGGTGTTACAACTCTACCCTCCTAAAAAAATTTAGTCCTCGAAATTTACCTGGTTGAAAAAGGTGAGGGTATTGTTGTCGAATTGCATCCTCAGGCTCCCACGTAGCTTCCTCCACTCCGTGGTTACGCCATAAAATCTTGACCAACGGCACGGTTTTCTTTCTTAGCACCTTAACATCTCGGTCTAAGATTTCCACTTTGGTTCCTCCTCAAAGACAAGTCGACTTCAACTCCACTTCTTCTCACTACGGTACTATATGCGAAGGATCCGATCTATAAGCGCCTCGGCATGAAACATGAAAAACATTATGAATTTGGCTCAACTCCGGAGGTAATTCGATCTGATAGGCCACTGGACCAACACGCTTCACCACACGATATGGTCCAATGTATCTAGGACTCAATTTGCCCTTCTTCCCAAACCTAAAGATCTTCTTCCAAGGTGAGACCTTCAAGAAAACTTGATCCCCCACAGCATACTCGATACTTCTACGCTTCAGATCTGCATACGACTTTTGTCTATCTGAAGCTTCCTTTAACCGTGCTCGAATAGCTTTTACTTTTTCTTCCGTTTCAGAGATCAGCTCTGGACCTAACATCTGTCGTTAAGCCCAATTCGGTCCAACAACTAGGAGAAGCGACACCTACGATTCATATAATGCCTCGTAGGGTGCCATCCGAATGCTAGGCGATAGCTATTGTTGTAAGCAAATTACGCCAATGGTAGAAAATCCTCCCAACTACCTTTGAAGTCGATTACACAACCCCTTAACATGTCTTCCAGAATCGATTACTCTTTTCGATTGACCATCGGCGAGGATGAAAAGCCGTCTTGAAATTTAGCTTTGTTCCCAAAGCTTCATGCAATCTTTCCAAAACCGTGGCGTAAACCTAGGATCCTATACGATATAATAGACGCGGGTGCCCCATGCAACCTCACGATTTGGATCGCATGCGGCTTAGCCAACACGTAACGAGTCCGTCCGCGGTTGGTAGAAAATGGCGATCTTCGTCAAGCGATCAACAATTACCCAAGCGAGTTTTTCTTAGTAGGTGTTAAAGGTAACCCACTAACAAAATCCATTGTTATCCACTCCCATTTCCAAAGAGGAATCTTTACCGGTTGTAATAATCTCGACGGCAATTGATGTTCGCCTTCACTTGGCGACAAGTTAAACATTTTCCCACAAATTCGAAATCTCACGCTTCAACCACGGCCACCAATATTGTTCACGAAGATCCGATACATCTTATTTCCTCGGGGTGCATAGCATAAGGGCTACTATGCGCCTCTCGAAGAATCATTTGTCTCAGATCTGAGTCCTTAGGCATTCAGACTTTTCCACGAAAGCACAACGCACCTTCCGTGTTTATACCAAAATCCTCTATTCCTCCATTTTCAACTTGTTGAAGTAAAGGTCCCAACTTTCCATCTAATGTTTGCTTTTTCTTAATTTGCTCTAACCACAGAGGCTTCACCTGAAGTTCCGCTATCAGACTACCATCCTCGTACAAACTTAAATGGGCAAACATTGCTCTCAAATCAGATACCACCTTACGACTTAACACGTGCTGCTACCACATTAGCTTTTCCAGGATGATACTCGATTGAGAAATCATAGTCCTTTAACGACTCCACCCATCTTCGTTGTCTCAAGTTTAATTCCTTACGAGTAAGAAGATACTTAAGACTCTTGTGATCCGTATAGATGATAGACTTTTCACCGTAGAGAGTAATGCCTCCAAATCTTTAGAGCAAACACCACTGCTGACTAACTCCAAGTCATGAGTAGGGTAGTTTACTTCGTGTGGTCTCAAGCGACGGGAAGCATAAGCTACCACTTTCCCATTTTGCATCAATACGCAACCTAATCCCGTATCTGACGCATCACAATAAGCGTAAACTCCTTTCCGGCCTCGGGTTGAATCAATACGGCGCGCTTAGTCAAAATCTTCTTCAATTCATCAAAACTTTTTTCTTTGTTTTTGGTCCATATAAGCGGTACTCCCTTTTCGCAAAAGCTTAGTTAGAGTGCAGCAATCGCGAAAACCCCTCAACAAAGCGTCTATAGTAACCAGCCAAACCAAGAAACTCAGAATCTCAGCTCACAGACTTTGGTGGTTTCCAATCCAATCTGACCTCAATCTTCCGAGGATCCACCCTTATTCCTTGGTGACACCACATGACCCAAGAAAGTCACTTCCCTTAACGAATTCACATTTCTTGAATTTGGCATACGATTGATTATCTCGAAGTAAGCGCAATACAATTCGCAAATGCGAATCATGCTCTTCTTCATTCCCTGAATATACCAAAATGTCATCTATGAATACCACCACAAACCGGTCTAAGTATGGTTGAAAGACCGGTTCATCATATCCATAAATGCATTTGGTGCATTGGTCAACCCAAATGGCATCACCAAAAACTCATAATGTCCATACTTGAGTTGGAAAGCCGTCTTGTGAATATCCGCTTCTTTCACCTTAAAGTGGTGATAACCGAGATCTCAAATCAATTTTGAGAAAAGCTGAAGCTCCCTTCAATTGATCAAGCAATTCGTCAATTCTTGGCGGAGGGTACCTATTCTTGATCGTCAATTTATTTAATTGCTGTAGTCAATACACATACGCATCGACCCATCTTTCTTCTTAACAAACAAAATCGGTGCTCCCCACGGAGACACACTCGGTTGAATAAAGCCTCGATCTAGCAATTCTTGAATTTGAGCTTTATGCTCCGCCAACTCCTTCGGTGCCATTCTATAAGGAGCAATGGACACTTTGGGCCGTTCAGGGCAAAAGCTCAATACCAAAATCCACTTCCGATCTGGAGGTACAGGGAAGTTCTTAGGAAATACATCTGGAAATTCCTTCTTTGTCCTCACATCTTCCATGACAACTCTTTGGCATCTAAAGCACTAATAAATGCTAAAAATGCTCCATACCCTTTTCGCACCAACTCTTACGCCTTAAGTGCAGATACCACATTGCCAAGTAATTCCTTCACTCGCCTATCATAATTATTTCTTTATCCTCCACCGTCCTTATTGACATCCGCTTTCAGCACAATCCAATTTCGCGGTGTAACCAACCAATCCATGCCCAAAATGATATCGAACTCGCCAAAAGGCAATTCCATCAAATTTGCCACAAATATTTCTCCTTGAATTTCTAAGGGCACATCTCTAAACAATTTATTTACTAATACCGATTGTCCTAAAGGACTAATTACCTTCATCTCATTATCGAGAAATTTGAGTCTAATTTCAAGTTTCCGGATATGGTGCTAGCAACATACGAATGGGTAGAACCAATATCTATCAAAGCAATAACGGGTACATCAAAAATGAAGAAGCGTTACCGGTTATCACATCAGTGCATTACCATCCTCACGGCGTCTAGCGCATATACCAATCTGGTGTCTTGCATCTGCGTTGCCTCTAGGACCATTTCCTCGACCCGCGCACCTTGACCACGTCCAACCCCATTACCACCACGACTGGTCCACGACCTCTCGGTGGTTCTTTGAATTCCTCTTGCGGTGGTGCATCGGTATTACGAGCTTCACGAGTTGTATCCATTCGGCGAGGGCAATTCCTATATTGATGATCCATCGACCGCATTTTATAGCAAGCACCCGTTTTCTTCAAAGCACTCTCGAATGCCTTTTCCCACAATCGGCACAATCTCGACTACGATTCACGACTACGGTGTTCTTCCTTGAGGTGGTTCCTCGTTCCGAGGCCTCTTCGTAAACCTTTTGAAGAACCTAAATACTTCATATCTCTCTTGCCTCTAGCTCGTTCCCGATTCTCGACATTCCGAGTTCTTAGCCTCTTCGGCTATCTTAGACTTTTCACAAGCGTGGCAAAAGTTCTAACTTGTTAATGGGGCTATCAAAACCCGCAATTCATCGTTCAAGCCATCCTCAAAGCGTACACAATGCTCATGATCTGTTGCCACTATTGTTCGAGCATAGCGACTCAAGCGCAAAAGCTTCGACTTCATATCTTTGCCCTTTGTCTTATTCCCTTGGACCGGACTTAGAAATTCCTTCCTTCTGGCATCAACATAACTCGTTCCTACATATTTCCCTTGAAAGGAAACTTTAAAGAATTCCCAATTGACTAATGCGGACGGTGCCTTCTCGTCTGATAAGCCACCATTGGTATGCTTCGTCCCTTAACAAGGACACCGCTCCTTAATTTTTGTTCCACGGTGCACTTAAGATCGTCCACAATTCGCTCCTTTGCCTCAAGCCAATATTCAGCGACATTTGGAGCTACACGAGACACCTCTCGAAAACCTCAGCACCACTTGATTTCAATCGTTCGATATCGACCCACGGTGTTGGTCCGGTTCTAGCTCGGACAACCCTTTCAAGGACTCGCGGCATTGCTCGCGTCACGCATTATCTTCTTCCATATTGTTATGTGATCTGTCTCACTTCGAGTGGCGCAGTGCATCCATTCCGGCATATGATCCGGTGCTTGGTTGTGCCTCTAACACCTCGTCCTCTACCACGGCCACGTCTACCGCGTCTCACGACCACGCCCTCTAGAGCTCATAATGACCGATTTTGTCGATTAAGAGTTTTATGAATCAAAATACTATTTGAGTTGTTTATTAACGATGTTTTATGATATGAAAGAGATAGAGTTGTTTTCGCAACCATATCCTATTGTCTCAATCTCTACGGTTTTCAACACCTAAAACTAGAAGTTCTAGAGTGTTTCTTATGATCATATCACAATGATAATAAACAATCAATATACAGATACTTACTTGACTTGGCGCGGGATGCTCATGGTGCCATACTACCTTTAAATCAAAAAGTCTAGAAATTTGAGTTGTTTCTCAAACAAATATCTTTATTGAACCCAAACCACAGTCGAGCTTTGAAACTAGCTCTGATACCATTAAATGTAACACCCCAAACCAGGTCTATGCGTTAAGACAAGATTTGATTTTTCACACCGAACGAACATCCAAAATTTCTCTAACGATTTAAGTAATCAGTAATGCTAAACCTTAACGTAGTTTTAAAGAAATTGAAAAAAAATATTTTAGGTGTCCAAACTTGTTATAAAACACAATATTTTTAAGAAAACTTTATAGATTTTAACATACGCCCATATTAAGAGTCTTAAAATAAAATTAAATCCATCCACACATAAAAATCCATAAAAATATAATTAGAGGCCTTATTACAACATACCCAAAATAAAATAAGTAATTTAAATAGAGTTCATAGTTTATAAAACCCAAGCTCGTAGTATGGCCTCCACCATGTCATTCTCGGCCCAAGTCCACGTCAATTTCCATTACCAGAGATGAATAATAAAACGGGGTGAGTTACAAAGAACTCAGTGTGTAACTCACATACCATCATCGTTGGGCCAGACCATCAAGGCATTAAGTTGGGCTTGAGCCCAATTACAAATTTTAACAATATAAAATGAAATAACATATATAAAATGCATGTAAAATGAATTTCCCAACCAAGCCTAATTTCCATCCGCTACACACCCCCGTACCAACCAGCACACCTGTGGGGATCAAGTCAACCCACCCTGCCAAACACACCAATCGTAGGCATTTAGCCTTTTTAAATAATATTGTAGTGCACTACCGAACTAGATTGTGACATAGTCACCGAACTAGAGGCATTAAGCCAACATTTGTGGCAGAGCCACCGAACTAGATTCATGGCCACAAGCCTTACTTCTCTTCGTCATGTATCCCATCCCATGCAATTATGTATGAATAACAAACTTTAACCATAAATTATTTATCAAGTAATCCATAGTACAAATGAGTTTTTAATTAAACTTTTCATTTGGGTCCATTAAACAAAATAGTATTTAGCCCATTTAGCAATCTAGCGAACTTAGGCCCAAATGTCAAACTAGAAGGTTTTTGGCCCATTTAGTAATCTAGCAGTCTTTTGACCCAATTTATCAATCTAGCAGTTTTTCGGCCCAATTTAACAATCTAGCACTTTTACATAGATTTATCGGTTTAGCCGTTTTCATGCATTTACACAAAAGTACTAATTACCACAACATTTCTGATTTGGCCATTTTTACGATTTATCAAATTTCTTACGGTTTAGTATCTAACCCGAAAGATAAGTGTGAAGTTACACACCTTGCTATGGTGAGGACTATACTTTCCCGCTCGTCAACACCTATACATATCACGATAACTTATGATCATTATAATCTAATAATAAAACTGATTTAAACATAACGATCTAAAATTTACCCTCGAATTTTTGAACTACTTCCACTTGCGGTTTCTCCCGATTGATGGTTCGTTAACCGAATCGAATCCACGAACAAATAATGGTTCGGGAGTACGAACTACTTCAAACAATTGATTCTCCTCGGATGAACATCCACAACCCAAAGTAGGAAATCCCGAATTGTCGTCTGATCCTTTGTTTATACTTAGGGGATTAATGGTACCACCCTTCTTAGAACACTATGTATGGCCCGTTTCTTTCCTATCTTGAATGTCTTAGAAGACAAAAGATCATTAACCATTCTAATATTATACCAAAACAATATGACCAAAAGTTTTTAAGAGTGAAATTTCCTTACCACAATAATCCTTGTCCCACAATACGAGTCGTCCAAGCGTTTCCTTAACACTTAAATCGATTCCAACTTTCTATGTTACTCACGAACACTTGATCCCCTATCTTCCGTTATCACACTAAAATATAACGAATGGAAACGTTAATAGTATGAACTATTAACTAATCGTAACTAAAAAGAATTCTTACCTATTGACCACGATCGAAAAGAAAGGATTGAGAATGATGTTTGATGAAGGATTCGGCTATGTATAACCAAAGAAAAGAGATAATGTTTCGGCTATGGGCATACTAGCGTTCGGCCATGAGAGAGTTTAATGGAGAAAATTTGAGTGAAAAGAAATAAAAATAAGAGAAAAGATGGTGATGATGTTTTTTCGGTTTTAAAAGAGAAGAGAAGAAAAAGATGTGTTTAGGAGCTAGGTACATTCGGCAATGGTAAAAAGAAAAGAAAAAGAATGGCTTTTGGTATAGGTGATTTCGGCACTAAAAGAAAAGGCATACAAAGAATACCAAAGTGATAGACAAAAGTGACCAAATGGTAAAAAATTTAAGGCTTACCAATGCTCAAATTCGGCTAAAGGAAAAGGGTTGAGAAAAGGTTGCAAAACTTGCACAAAAACTAATAATGACCAAAAACAACTCCTAAACCCTACCAAGCTACAAGCATATTCGGCCAACCTCCCCCCTAGCCTCATTGTCGTCCATATTCATTGGTCAAATGACCATGAATATGTTTCCAAAACTTTTCCTTGATATATGCCTTATGTCCCCATATCTTTCCAAACTTTCTTGATTCTATACCATAAATTAACACCTTCCTTAATCCTTTGATATACTAACCAAAAATAACAAGGTCAACACTTACCATATATGTACTTCGCCGACACTTGCTATACATGTGCAGAAAAATTAAAAAAAAATTCATCTAGATGCTAAACAAGGGATTCGAACCTTCTCCCTCATGCACCAACTCATGCGCCAACACCCCTTTGCCATATACTCATCTTATGCTACTATTTAACACTTAATTCAACTTAAGTGTCAATGCCACTTGCTTCACTTTAATAAATTCTCGAACAAAAAAAATATTTCATACCCGAATAATTCTATACTCTTCTTCCAAACTATAGTAGGCACAAAAAGAAATAAGAAAATTTTTCCTACATAATCTAAACACCAAAACATGCAATAATCGATACTCAAATTTTAGGGTGTTACGGAATGATTAATGTTTTGCTAAAAAAAGAAATAAATGAGATTAAATACGAGCAAGTCCCGATTGAAGATGGAATTTCCCAAGATACTCGATCTACCACATGAAATGAGAAAGTCCATATAAGACTAAGCCGAGGCATGGCATCGGCAATCAAGCAAGTTATCATGTAAGTCCAAGGCAAGCTTGGCATTGAACAAGTTATCATGTAAGTCCAAGGCAAGCTTGGCATTGAACAAGTTATCATGTAAGTCCAAGCCAAGGCATGGCATTGGTGAGAACGAGAAAGACTTCGTATAAGCCCATGTCAAGACATGGCCTCGAAACCAAGAAGAGAGATTCCATGTAAGACTGTATCTAGGATATGGCTTTGGCATCGAGCATGTGAGATGAGATTCATTATCCTCGATTAGTCATAGAAATTCATCGGGCACACAAGTAAAGTTTAAATGAGATAGCAAGAAAGTTAGTAGTAAAGTTGATATTATGTCATGCTAGTGAAGGCTGACTAACAAGTATAATTCATGTTATGAATGATGGTGTTGAGATTATGCCTGTTATAGTAAAGTATACTGATCTATGTGATCAAGTGTTACAGGTACCTTGTTTACCTTACAAACATGAGACTAGTAAATACCATGATGTATGTGAGAAGCAGTAAGAGTAAGTAAGCATTTGAGATTTGTGATGCCATTGTTTATGATAAATATGTCCACATGGTTAAATCTCACATGTGACTGTTAAAGTAGAGAATGCATGATGTTTTGTTTTATGACTCTGTTATGAAGCCACACATATTATGGTGTGGAAGTTAAAACTAAAAAGTTGACTAAGTAGAATGCAAGAGATGAGTACGGTCGTTCAATGATAAAATGATGAATAAGACCATGGTAGGACCATGGCATTACATGTGATTCTATATAAGACCATGTCTGGGGTATGGCATCGATAGTTGTGGTGAGATCCCGTATAAGACCATATCAGGGATATGGCATCGGCATCAAATAGTAATCCCGTGTGAGGCCACGTTTTGGACCTGGCTTCGGTATAAGATTTTGTGTAAGACCACATCTGGGATATGGCATCGGCATCAACATGAGTTTCCATGTAAGACCGTATCTAGGATATGGCATTGGTATTGATATGAGATTTCGTGTAAGACCATAGCGAGGCTATGGCATCGTGACGACATGTAAAGCAATAGTTGAACTATGATGTTATGATACGAGTAAGACCATAGTTGGACTATGGCGATCAAGTAAACGACGTACTCAAACCGTAAGACATTCTCTAGATTAATAAGCAATAGTAAGAAAAAGTAGAGTTAAATGTTAAGTACTCGAGTAGATATTAATGTGAAACTTGAGTTATTAAAGTCGCAGCTCGAAAGTATGAGTGATAGAGATAATTGTAACGTGATAAACGTGAAAACTCACTTGAGATGAGTTATGTGACTATGATGATATTTCATTGATGATGAATATTAAACCATATGTATGTAGTCACGAGGGTCAAGTTAAGAGGCTCTGTGACCTCACCCTCCTTACCTTTGTTGAATTATGATGAAATGTTATGAGAGACAAATTGGGTAAGTTTGTATGTGATTAATACTGATATTTATGTTAGCATTTTGAGAATGTTTTGTATCACATTGATGCATGATACTCTACTAGATAGAATAATTCTTTGTTGAACATGAGGTTGAAGTCTGGGAGACTATAATGAAAAGGCTATCATTGAGATATGAAATAGATAAGGTCCCGTATAAGACCATGTTCGAGGCATGGCCTCGGCACCAAGTTATGATTCCGTATAAGACCATATTCGAATATGGCATCGATACTTGATGTGGAAGCCCATATAAGACCTTATCAGGAAATGGCATTGGCATTTAGAGGTGACTCCATATAAGACCACCTTGGAGATATGACATTGGTGTCGGACCTATATGTATGACGATGAATATACATCTTTGATTATCCCTAGTGATCGAAGGGACAGGTAGATGAGTTAGAAATAGAAATGAGACTAGTACTAAAGTCATGTGAAGGAGTGAATACAGATTTTCGTGAATGAATCACGAAGAAGCAGGTGCGACGTGTGGCACGATATGTGCTAAATAAATGGCAAGTTTGAGTAAGTTGGCTTGAAGCCTGTAGGTTGTGCATGGTTAGTTGATGCCATAGATGGATTATAATAATCCCCTTGAGTATTGTGTACTATTATCTGTTGCCTTTCAGACCGGTTGTGGTTGTTCTTTTCATAAACTGTAACTATGTGAGAATGTTAGCTGATAGTGAAAATCAGATAAAACGGTTGTCGATTTAGTTAACTGAAATCGACATTTCTTTATCTCTTTGTAACCCTATTCGGGTACTATGAGGAGGAAGTTGGTGATGATTCTAGTATAACAAGTGAAATCACAAGTTTCACGTTGTATGGTGAGTTTCGAGTAAGCCAAATAGAGTTAATGAATTCGACCTAAATGCCCCTGCTATCATGAGATATGATGTTAGTAAAGGTTTTAGATTAGTACAGCAGGAGAAACTCAGATGAGAGTGTGCTAGAAATATGTTCTCTGTGTGGAGAAAAGAGTAGATTAATGTATTGAGATATGATTCAGGTTTTGTGTATGTTCACGCATGAATCAATAAAGAGAATAAAATTGTGTGTACGTGAGTAGGGAGCATGATACAAGGGTATGCTCATCTGAATGTCCAAACCGTGATAGTTGAGTCGAAAGCTATAAAAAGAACTATTTATTTGAAAGTTCTAGTACTGAAATCAGTCTGAATCGAGAGAAAGAGTTGACAGGTTAATGATCCCGAGACGATCACTTCTGTGTCCTTGTTGTAAGTTAGATGTTACGAAAGATCCATGTTAATGACAAGAGCGACCTTTCTTTTCAGAACAAAAAGGGTTCAGAAATGAGATAGTAAGTGGTATTTTAAATAAGCTCTGAATGAGTTTATTGAGATGATAAAAAACAAGTTGTATAAGTTTTCTGTTGTCGATGATTCCTCGAGATAGGATTTGAATGATGATAAATCCAGAACTTATACAGAAGTTTTGGTATGGGATTCAATGGTAGCATATCTACTAATGTAAGAAAAAGAAAGTACAGTTATGTGCATAAATGTTTTGACAATAGAGTACATTTCACGATATGATTGAGATTATGGTCAGAAATAGTTGACCACTAAAAGCTGAGTTTTCAAAGCGTATAAGTCAAGACCATTACAGTCGGTGAATGCTTTAATGAGAAAGTGAGGTAAAACCTTATAGATTTCAAATTCAGTTTGACAAGATTCCCTAAGAAGGGGATGTCATTCGAATTGTAGTGACTCAACCAGTGAAGATCCGAACGATCATTTGGGCATGTACGGAGTTCCAAATTAGTGGATTTCTCGATATAGTATAAGCCCCAGAGGAAGAATAACCTAGGTCCCAAGTTACGTTTCAATCTTATGTATCACAGCTTAAGAGTTATCGACAAGAGGAATTTGAGGATAATTTTGGATTTGCGATTTTGAAGATTAGATGGAAACATTTTAAGAATGTTGGTAGCTAACCCTCCTGATAAGATTTTCGGGGACGAAAATCCCTAGGGGGAGAATTGTAACAGCCCGATTTAGGGGCTAGTCAGAACAGTGATCTCGGAATCACTAATTTGAGGTTAGAGAAAATTATTTTCATGTTATGTTATGAGTTATAACATGTTTATGAGGATGCATGAAAATTTTGGTGCCTTAATTTTAGCGATTTCTAGCTAAATTGTGAAAAAGGACTAAATCGCATAGAGTGCAAAAGTTCCATTCTATAGGCTAAAGGTACCAAATAGCTATGGCTTAGTAATTAGAGGTCCCAAATGAGCAATTTGGCCTTGTCTAAGTGAGTTGGCCGACCATAGTAAGCTAAGGGGACAAGAACATTAAATGTGGTCATGTTAGGTGTTTAAAAAGAAATAAAATAAGATGAAATAAGCCAAAAAGCTATCATCATTTTATTTCTTCTCTTTCAACCGAAAATATCAGCCATGGGAGGGCTTGGAAAGCTTGAAAATTTTAGCAAGCTTCTCTTCACTCAAGTAAGTGATTTTGATGGCTTTAGATGTTAATTTTTGTACTTTTGAGACCCCTAAAGCTTAAGCTTTCTAAAGAGGGGACTCGTTTGCAATATGGTTGAAAGTCTAGGGACTTGCCATGAGAGAGTTTATGTTGTTTGATGATTTTTTATGAAAGAAAATGAATGATAGGATGATGAGAAACAACTTTTGTGAAAGGTGTTGTCATGAAAACACCTAATTGGGACTAAAATGTAAAAGTTGTAATTTGTTCATTAAGGCATGAAATTGATGGAATTGAGAATAGTTGTAAGAGGATTAAATGTTCAGCTAGGCTTGTTTAACAAGAAAATGTGATGAAAATTTATTTACGAGCCTAGGGGAAAAATTATAATTTTGCCAAAGTATAGCGGCAAAATGGTCATTTTTGCCTAAGTAGAGATTATGTAGCAATACGATCATTAAGTGATTAAATGAGTAAATTTCATTGTTCTAGATCAAAGAAAATGAGTTTCGGACCTAGAACGGATGAAAAGAGAAATGTGGGCAAAAAGTCCTTTTCGGCTCTTTCGACATCGAGGTAAGTTCATGTGCAAATGTTGAAATTTCGTATGAGCTTATTTAGTATTCCAATGTTGTATGGAATGTATATTACTATATGAATGTATGAAATGTCTCTGGATGAGATGTCAATGGAATTGAATTTAGAGTAATGGGAAAGGTGTATAGCACGATAGGACGATGATTAAAGGCTCGAGTAAGACCATATTGGGATATGGCCTCGGTGTAAGAATTAGTATAAGACCATGTCAGGGACATGGCATCGATATGTTAGTGTATGTAAAACCCAATTGGGATTGAGTGACAACGAGAACTATGTGCATGAGACTCAAGAGAGTTATTTAACAATTCGAATGATTCAATGTATATGTGAATGTATGTGGTTGTACCATGAGTAGCACAAGTATGTGTAGAATTGAATTGAGATGAATTCAATAAATGATGAACCCCTAGTGGGGTATGTGTATTTGATGCACTGTGTTAATGAGAACGAGTATCATAGAAAGTTAAGTAAAAATGGAAACATGTGAGGATGTTCTTGAATGAACATTTGAAATAGAGATATACTTGTGAATTATTATCCATGAATGTAAATAACGGTACGCTATGTGAGATCTCACCTTATTGATTATTGATCGATGGGCTATGTGTGATACAATCACCTATAAATGATTGGTGGGCTATATGCGATACCTCCCTATTAGAGATTCAATGGTGGGCTAAGTGCGAAACCACCGAGATATTAGTAGCATGAGTGGCTTATTGAAAATGCTTTATGTGTTGTTATATATGATCTTGTGACGATCAGTGCAGGAACGTATGCTAATTAAACGAGCGAATTGGCTTGTGATATGGTAAGAATGTGGTAAGAGATTGAATGAGTAAGTTTCAAGAATGGTTGAGTAAGTAACCATGAGTTGATGAGAAAAACTCAACATATTGCCTTGGGGTTATGTATATTCAGTGAATATCAATATTTTTCAAATTATACAGATGAACTTACTAAGCATTATTGCTTACTCCTTTACTTTTCTCATCTCTCATAGGTTTTATTACTTAGCTCGGGTTGGAGACCGCCGGAGATGTTTTCACACTATCGAGCAGGCACACGGTATGAGGTATCAAGTCCTTAAGAGTCATGGCATGTATAGGGATTCATTTAAAGTTGATGAAGTCTAATTGTGGTAGCCAAATGTTGTTGGCCAAGGAGTATTCATAGTATGGTTGTGTATAGCCATTTATGATGGTTTAAGTTGTTGTAAATGTTGTGGGAACAATTCTCCCAAGTGTATGAGAGGAAAATTTTATTTTCATGAACC
Organism: Gossypium sturtianum; assembly: GCA_025698515.1. Taxonomy (NCBI): domain Eukaryota; kingdom Viridiplantae; phylum Streptophyta; class Magnoliopsida; order Malvales; family Malvaceae; genus Gossypium; species Gossypium sturtianum. The sequence continues at coordinate 60,955,016 of CM046953.1, read as the reverse complement.
AAACGTGTTAATTTATGTGTTTCAATTGATGTTTTGAGAATGTTTTGAAGAAGTATATGAATGTATGCAATTGAGAGTAAGAAAAGGCTTGGTAGATAGCTTCTAAGTGCCCACACGGTTAGACACACGGGCGTGTGTCTAGGCCATGCGTAACCTGCACCTTAGTCTCATAAGTCAGAATAGGCCACGGGTTAATCCCACGGCCGTGTGTTGAAGCCGTGCATGACACACGGTTAGAAAATGGCCATGTGCCCCGGCCGTGTGTAATTAGTCAGTATATCAAGGTATAGTGCATGGTCTAAGTCCACGGGCGTGTAAAGGCCGTGTGTAATTAGTCAGTGTCGACCACGGTCGGAAGACATGGGCATGTAAAGGGGTGCACGGGCGTGTCCCAAACCACATGGGCGTGTGACCTCTTCTTTAAAGAAAAGTTTCCGATTAAGTTCCGAAAGTTTTTATATACGCGTATAAGGCCTCGTAGGCCCATGAAATGTATGATTAGACTGAGAAAGAAAAGTTTTTAATTCGAAACAAAATTTTACAGCCCGTAAGTGCACGATTAAGCAAGTTAAAGCATAGTAATATCTCATATCCGGTCTAAGCCTCGGACTCGAGTATGGGGTGTTACACAAACACACTTGACTGACTCTTCATGTATTGACAACATTTAAAACTTCACACTTTGATCCATTAACAACACCCGATTAACTCACATCTCATCACATACATTCTATTTGTGCTCATACAATCATACTTCAGCATCTGAATTGTAACACCCCTAACACGTATCCGTCGCCGAACTTGGGTTAAGAGGCATTACCGAACAATCGGAAAACTTTTTAAAATCATTTCGTATCAACAAGTATATCACTGTCACATCGTAGTAGAATACAAGTAAATAGTCCCTTGTTAAGGCCTACGAGACCTTAAACATGCATTAGAAATGAGTAGGCACTAAACCGGAATCATACGAATCTTTTCCAAAAATCCAACATTTTTCAAAGTTACAGAGGTCACACGCCCGTGTGGGCAGGCTGTGCGCCTCACACGGCCTCAGACACGCCCATGTGCCCGAGCCGTGTCAAAACAAGTCATTCATACTGACTTGTCCACACGGCCTGAGACACGCCCGTGTGCCTCACCCATGGTCGAGCCTGACTTGCATCACACGGCCAATCACACGCCCGTGTGTCCAGCCCGTGGTCGAGTCTGACTTGTTTTATAATACAACCACGAAGGACACGGTCGAGCCACACGCCCGTGTGCTCAACCGTGTGGGCAAATATAGGCCATTTGCAAGGCCAAAATGCCACCCACACTTTAGGCTTACCCTACAAGCACATACAAGCATCATTTCATACCTTAATGGCAACTAAAACATACCAAATTGTACATCATTTCTACCCATTCATAAACATCACATATACACCAACTTAGATACCATTTAGCTCAACTAAATCACAAGCATTTCTATACAAGATTCATCCACAATTTTACCATCACAAACATACCATAATTTTGCTCATCTCAATAGCCATCATACCTTACCAAAATATACAACATATAACATGACTACCCATTCAAATTATGTCATTATCTACCCATATCACATGGCTAATTATACACCTTTCAAAATATAACCATATCAACTAGACTATACATGCCATACATAGTATATACATATTCAAAAGGTACCAAAATGTGTTTTGATAGTGTGGTGATGATCCTCAACGATTCCCGAGCCTTCCGTAGCTTTAACGATCTATAAGACAAAACAAACACACACACAGAGTAAGCTTTCCAAAAGCTTAGTAAGCCATATACAAATAAACTTATCATAAAACATTCTTAACATATCAAATACATAGTCATTAGTATATCACATATGTAAATTCATAATTCTCCCTTGGCTCATTAGTTTAGCCATTGCATACCAACTAGTCATGTCTCCAAATATCTCTTTTGTACATAACACATTCATACCTATATCACATTTTGTCTCATTGAATCTCTGCTCATATATCTCTTGCAAGTTCATAAATACTTACCTTTCATACTCAATCATAGAGTACATCACAAATGTACCTGAAACGATTACGCATTTCACATAGTATTTCATTTCTCGGAATTGCCTGTTAAACCATTCAGAATCAAATAGGATACTTGGAATACTCAGAATAATCATACAATGCCAACGTCCTAGACGTGGTCTTACATGTAACCAAATATCGATGCCACTGTCCCAGACAGGGTCTTACACGAATCAAATACGATGCCAATGTCCCAGACATGGTCTTACACGAATCAAATACGATGCCATGTCCCAGACATGGTCTTACACGTAAATCTCAAATCGATGCCAACGTCCCAGACGTGGTCTTACACGATATCACATATCGGACACCAATGTCATGACATATACAATCCTATCTATTCCTAGGTTCGTACGGGACTTTTCAGGCTTTAACACTTTGTCGATACTTTCTCGGATTTCATGTACGTAACAAATCGAACACATCCATCACAAACTAAAAATTCATAGGTGTATAAATAAACCAATTCAAATACATTTATTTGTATATAGACTTACCTCGGATTCGGATAAATAGACGGATTCGACTATTCGATCACTTTCGACTTTCAACGGTCTAAATCCGTTTTCTTCGGTTCTTGATCTATAAATATTCAAATTTAATCCATTTATTCACAAATTTATTCAATTCAATCAAAAAATACACATTTAGGGAAATTTACAAATTAGCCCTAACATTTTCACATTTTAACATTTTAGTCCCTATTTCACAAAATCACAAATATTACCCATGCTTGGCTGAATATTCATGTAGTTCATATGAGTCCATACATTTCATTTATTTCACATTTTAGTTCTTCAAAATATTATTTTCTCAATTTAGTCCAAATTACTCAAATTCACTAAAAATCCAAAGACAAAACATGTTAATCTAGCACATATATTTCATATTTCATCCTCAAACATCATAAAACTCATGAATTCACCAATGGCACTTTTCCATATCATCATCAATTTACAAAATTAAAGCATGGGTTTTGAATAACACGAAGCAACAATTACAAAAATGTAGAAATTATCAAAAACCGAAACCAAAACATACCTTAATTTTTGCTTCTAGCTAGCCGAATGTTCAAAGCTTAAAACTTTCTTTTCTTTTCTTGTTTTCGGTGGTGAATGATACCAAATAATGAAACAAATGTTTTATTTTATGTTTTAATTAACTTATTAATCATTTTACAACTTTAACCTTTATTATAACATTATAAATTCCACTAACATATGCACATTAATGTCCATCCATACTCCCAATGGTGAAATTTCAATTTAAGGACTCCACATTATAAAGACAATAGCAATATAGAACTTTAACAATTATCAAGTCACTTTTGCATTATACGCGATTAAGTCCTTTTTTCTAATTAAACATACAAACGGACAAATTAATTCACGAAACTTTCACACATGCTTAATCACATACCATATGCACGAAAAATAATATTAAAATATTTTTTTGACTCGAATTTGTGGTCTCGAAACCACTATTCTGACTAGGGTCTAAATCGAACTGTTACAATTCTCCCCCTTTAGGGATTTTCGTCCCCGAAAATCTTACCGTTAAACAAATTCGGATATTGTTGTCTCAAAGAATCTTCAGGCTCCCACGTAGCCTCTTCCACTCCGTGTCGATGCCATAGCACTTTTAGTAACGGAATTTTCTTATTTCGCAATTCTTTAACTTCGCGAGCTAAAATCCGGGCGGTTCTTCCTTGTAAGTCATATCAGATCAGATTTCAATCTCAGACGGAGAAATTACATGTGATGGATCAGATCTGTATCGATGAAGCATTGACACATGAAATACATTATGAATCTTTTCTAATTCCGTTGGCAACAACAATCGATATGCAACAGGTCCAATTCATTCAATGATCTCATACGGCCCAATGAACCTCAGACTCAATTTACCTTTACGTTCGAATCGGAGTACTTTCTTCCACGGAGATACTTTTAAGAACACTTTATCATTGATCTCAAATTCAATATCTTTCCTTTTCAAGTCTGCATAAGATTTCTGACGATCTGACGCAGCTTTTAGACTATCACAGATCACTTTCACTTTCTACTCAGTTTCTTTGATCAAATCAACCCCGTGTATCTTATTCTCACTGAGCTCAGTCCAATACAGAGGTGTTCGACATTTTCGTCCATACAAAGCTTCATAAGGTGCCATTTTGATACTCGACTGAAAACTATTATTATACGCAAATTCAATTAGTGGTAAATATTGTTCCCACGTACCATCAAACTCAAGAATGCAACATCTCAACATATCCTCGAGTATCTGAATGATTTGCTCAGATTGACCATCCGTTTGTGGGTGAAAAACTGTACTAAAATACAATTTCGTACTTAGAGCTTCTTGCAGTTTCTTCCAGAATTGTGAAGTAAACCTCGGATCTCTATCAGATACAATAGATAGTGGCACACCGTGCAATCTCACAATATCAGAAATGTAAAGCCCAGCTAACCTATAAAGTGAGTAATCAGATCGTACCGGAATAAAATGGGCTGATTTCGTCAATCAATCAACTACGACCCAAATTGCATCTTTCTTCCTCGGAGTCAAAGGCAAACCTGAGACAAAATCCATTGTCACTCTGTCCCATTTCCATTCATGAATTAGAATCGGTTGTAACAAACCAGATGGAACCTGATGTTCAGCTTTAACTTGCTGACAAACTAAACATTTCGAAACAAACTCTGATATATCCCATTTCATACCAGACCACCAATAATGTTGCTTCAAATCATGATACATCTTTGTACTTCCCGGATGAACAGATAGGCGACTACAATGTGCTTCTTTCAAAATTAACTGAATTAGCTCTGGATTCCCCAGAACACAAATCCGATCTCGAAACCTCAAACAATTGTCATCATCAATTAGAAATTCTGAATCTGAATTCGAATCACACTGAGCTCGTTTATCTAACATTTCATTATCACTTTTTTGAGCCTCACATATTTGCTGTAAAAACAATGGTTTCGCTTTCAATTCAGCTAAAACTGAACCATCATCAGACAAATCTAAATGAACATTCATCACACGTAATGCAAATAGTGATTTCCGACTCAATGCATCAACAACAACATTCGCTTTACCCAAATGATAATCTATCACAAGCTCGTAGTCTTTCAACAGTTCTAACCATCTTCTCTGTCGCAGATTCAAATCTTTCTGAGTCATCAAATATTTTAGACTTTTATGATCCGAAAACACATGTCATTTTTCACCAAAAAGATAGTGACGCCAAATTTTTAAAGCAAACACAATCACAGCTAGCTCAAGGTCGTGTGTCGGATAATTCTTTTCATGTGGCTTTAGTTATCTCGAGGCATAAGCTATAACTTTGCCTTCCTACATCAGAACGCATCCCAGACCATTTAATGAAGCATCGCTATAAATCACGAATTCTTTACTCGATTCTGGTTGTATCAAAACTGGAGCTTCAGTCAAAAGGGCTTTCAACTGATCAAAGCTTTTCTGGCATTTATCGGACCATTCAAATTTCACATCTTTCTGAAGTAATCTAGTCAATAGAGTAGCAATCATCGAAAAACCTTTTACGAACCTTCGATAATAACCAACAAGTCCCATAAAACTACAGACTTCAGATACATTTCTCGGAGGCTTCCACTCCAAAATAGCTAAAATTTTACTCGGATCAACCCATATACCAGATGCTGACACAACATGTCCCAGAAAATTGACTTCACGTAACCAAAATTCACATTTACTAAACTTTGCATACAATTGCTTTTCTCGCAGAGTTTGTAGCACAATTCTCAGATGTTCAGCATGCTCATTTTCGTCACGCGAATAAATCAAAATGTCATCAATGAATAGAACAAGAAATTGATCTAAATACGGTCTGAAAATTTTGTTCATCAAATCCATAAAGATAGCATGAGCATTGGTTAGTCCAAAAGGCATAACTAAAAAATCATAATGCCTGTACCTCATTCTGAAAGCAGTTTTCGGGATGTCTGAATCTTTTACTCGCAACTGATAATACCTCGATCTCAGATCTATTTTTGAAAACATGGTGGCTCCTTTTAGCTGATCAAACAAATCATCAATCCTGGGCAGAGGATATTTGTTCTTTATTGTCACTTTGTTCAACTGACGGTAATCAATGCATATTCTCATCGTGCCATCTTTCTTTTTCACAAATAGAACGGGAGCACCCCAAGGTGAGAAACTCGGTCGTGCAAACCCTCTGTCGGTCAATTCTTGCAACTGAGAATTCAACTATTTCAATTCTGTTTGTTCCATTCTATACGGAGCTATCGAAATAGGTGTTGTTTCTAGCATTAAGTCAATACCAAACTCAACTTCTCGTATCGGAGGCAACCCCGGTAGTTCTTCAGGGAATACGTCAAGGAATTCACAAACAACTGGCACTGATTCTACTTTCTTTTCAGTTACTTTCGAGTCAATTACATAAGCAAAATAAGCTTCACAACCCTTTTTCACATAACTCTGAGCTTTTATCACTGATATCACAACCGGTAATCCATTTAAATCATTAGATTCAATCCGAACTATTTCATCATTCTGACATCTCAAATCAATGGTCTTTCGTTTGCAATTCACAACAGCATCATGCAATGTTAGCCAATCCATACCTAGAATTATATCAAACTCATCAAAAGGTAATAGCATCAGATCAGTCGGGAAACAGATATCTCGAAACATCAACGGACAGTTCTTACATACTTTGTCAACTAGGACAATTTTACCTAAGGGGTTCGATACTCTAATAACAAATTCAGTAGACTTTACAGGCAAAGTCTTACTGGATACTAAGTTCATGCATACATACGAATGAGTAGATCCTGGGTCTATCAATGCAATCATAGAAGTATCATAAAGAGTAAATGTACCCCTAATAACATCTGGAGACGAAGCTTCCTCACGGGCTCGGATAGCGTAAGCTCTAGCAGGTGCCCTAGCCTTAGATCTCGCAACTTTATCTTTCGTAGCTCTTTGGCCACCACTGACATTTCTTGTATTTCGAGAGGGTCTACCTCTAGCTGAAACATTTTTTGACCTCTGATTCTGAACAATCTCTTGCTCAACAGACTCTGGGTAGTCTCAGATGAAATGATCTAATGATTCGCATCTGAAGCAGGCTCGGTCATTCAACCTACACATTTTCGGATGTCTTTTACCACAATGCTTACATTCAGGTCGCTCGAATCGGACATTTCCAACACTAGCCATCGAAGTTGCCGGAGCTTTGAAGCTCGATTATGATCTAGCACGGTCTCTGTTCGAATGTCCCACATTAGTCTTTGAACGACTATGCTCATCTCTGAATTTCTTTGAAGCTGACTGAAATGATTTATTCGAGAATCTCTTTCTCACATCTTTGGTTTCAGACTTAGCTTTTCTTTTATCTTTCCCAAGTGCTTCAGCTTTACATGCTCGATCAACAAGCACAACAAACTCTTTTATTTCCAGAATCCCAACAAGCAAACGAATATCTTCATTTAAGCCGCCTTCAAATCTTTTGCACATTATCACTTCAGTTGAGACACATTCCCGAGTGTATTGACTTAATCTCACGAATTCCCGTTCATATTCAGTGACAGACATGCGACCCTGTTTCAATTCCAGGAATTCTTTTCGTTTCTGATCAATAAATCTCTTGCTGATATATTTCTTTCAAAATTCAGACTGAAAGAAATCCCAAGTAATACGTTCCTTTGGAACAACAGAAATCAAAGTCTTCCACCATTGATAAGCTGCGTCTCGTAATAAGAAAACGAAACATTTTATGCATTCTTCACGATTCAATGACATTTCCAAAACTCAGCTTTCTCAGCATCATCATCACTAGTGGCCCTAAACTCTTCAGCCCCATACTTACGGATTTTATCGACCGGAAGCTTATTCAACAGATTCGAATTCACAGCCGGAGGTATAACAGAAGTCTGAGGAGGATTAGATGGGGGCGGAGGTTGTGAAACAGCCGGATTTGTTCTAACATATTGAGTGAACCACTCATTCATCATTTGGAAAAAGGCTTGTTTAGCCTCTCCTTCCTGACCGCTAGTAGCCGGTCTCGAATCAGATGGCGCTGTCCCTTGAGCGGGAGCAGGCACATTACTTTCAACATCGTAAGCTACAGCTCTTTCGGGATCCATTACTATACGAAAACACATTTTATACGTCAGGATTCATCACACTATCACAGTTCGTATATATGGCATGTATAGCTAGACTCTCACACGCTACGTTAGTCCTAGAATCGACTAAATCGTAGGTCTGATACAAATCAAATGTAACACCCCTAACCCATATCCATCGCCAAACTTGGGTTAAGAGGCATTACCGGCCAATCGGAAAACTTTTACAATCATTTCGTATCAAAAAGTATATCACAGTCACATCGTAGCAGAATACAAGTAAATAGTCCCTTGTTGAGGCCTACGAGACCATAAACATTCATTAAAAATGAGTCGGGACTAAACTGGAGTCATACGAATTTTTCTGAAAATCAAACATTTTTCAAAGTTACAGAGGTCACACGCCCGTATGGGCAGGCCGTGTGCCTCACACGGACTCAGACACGCCCATGTGCTCGAGCCGTGTCAAAACAGGGCATTCATACTGACTTGTCCACACGGCCTGAGACACGCCCTTGTGCCTCACCCATGGTCGAGCCAGACTTGCATCACACGACCAGTCACACGCCCGTGTGTCTAGCCCGTGGTCGAGTCTGACTTGTTTTATAATACAACCACGAAGGACACGGTCGAGCCACACGCTCGTGTGCTCAACCGTGTCGGCAAATATAGGCCATTTGTAAGGCCAAAATGCCACCCACACTTTAGGCTTACCCTACAAGCACATACAAGCATCATTTCATACCTTAATGGCAACTAAAACATACCAAATTGTACATCATTTCTACCCATTCATAAACATCACGTATACACCAACTTAGATACCATTTAGCTCAACTAAATCACAAGCATTTCTATACAAGATTCATCCATAATTTTACCATCATAAACAGACCATAATTTTGCTCATCTCAACAGCCATCATACCTTACCAAAATATAAATCATATAACATGACTACTCATTCACATTATGCCATTATCTAGCCATATCACATGGCTAATTATACATCTTTCAAAACATAACCATATCAACTAGACTATACATGTCATACTTAGTATATACATATTCAAAAGGTACCAAAATGTGTTTTGATAGTGTGGTTATGATCCTCAACGATTCCCGAGCCTTTCGTAGCTTTAACGATCTATAAGACAAAACAAACACACACACAGAGTAAGCTTTCCAAAAGCTTAGTAAGCCATATACAAATAAACTCATCATAAAACATTTTTAGCATATCAAATACATAGTCATTAGTATATCACATATGTAAATTCATAATTCTCCATTGGCTCATTAGTTTAGCCATTGCATACCAACTAGTCATGGCTCCAAATATCTCTTTTGTACATAACACATTCATACCTATATCACATTTTGTCTCACTGAATCTCTGCTCATATATCTCTTGCAAGTTCACAAATACTTACCTTTCATACTCAATCATAGAGTACATCACAAACGTACCTGAAACGATTACGCATTTCACATAGTATTTCATTTCTCGGAATTGCCCGTTGAACCATTCAGAATCAAATAGGATACTCGGAATACTCGAAATAATCATACAATGCCAACGTCCCAGATGTGGTCTTACATGTAACTAAATATCGATGCCAATGTCCCAGACATGGTCTTACACGAATCAAATACGATGCCAATGTCCCAGACATGGTCTTACACGTAAATCTCAAATCGACGCCAATGTCCCAGACGTGGTCTTACACGATATCACATATCAGACACCTATGTCATGACATATACAATCCTATCTATTCCTAGGTTCGTACGGGACTTTTCGGGCTTTAACACTTTGTCGATACTTTCTCGGATTTCATGTACGTAACAAATCGAACACATCCATCACAAACTAAAATTTCATAGGTGTATGAATAAACCAATTCAAATACATTTATTTGTATATAGACTTACCTCGAATTCGGATAAACAGACGGATTCGACTATTCGATCACTTTCGACTTTCCACGGTCTAAATCCGTTTTCTTCGGTTCTTGATCTATACATATTCAAATTTAATCCATTTATTCACCAATTCATTCAATTCAATCCAAAAATACACATTTAGGGAAATTTACAAATTAGCCCTCACATTTTCACATTTTAACATTTTAGTCCCTATTTCACAAAATCACAAAATACACAAAATTTCATATTACCCATGCTTGGCCGAATATTCATGTAGTTCATATGAGTCCATACATTTCATTTATTTCACATTTTAGTCCTTCAAAATACTATTTTCTCAATTTAGTCCAAATTACTCAAATTTACTAAAAATCCAAAGACAAAACATGTTAATCTAACACATATATTTCATATTTCATCCTCAAACATCATAAAACTCATGAATTGATCAATGGAACTTTTCCATATCATCATCAATTTACAAAATTAAAGCATGGGTTTTGAAGAACACGAAGCAGCGATTACAAAAATGTAGAAATTATCAAAAATCGAAACCAAAACATACCTTAATTTTTGCTTCTAGCTAGCCGAATGTTCAAAGCTTAAAAATTTATTTTCTTTTCTTGTTTTCCGTGGTGAATGATACCAAATAATGAAACAAATATTTTATTTTATGTTTTAATTAACTTATTAATCATTTTACAACTTTAACCTTCATTATAAATTCCGTTAACATATGCACATTAATGTCCATCCATACTTCCAATGGTGAAATTTCAATTTAAGGACTCCACATTATAAAGACAGTAGCAATATAGCACTTTAACAGTTATCAAGTCACTTTTGCATTATACACGATTAAGTCCTTTTTTTTCTAATTAAGCATACAAACGGACAAATTAATTCACGAAACTTTCACACATGCTTAATCACATACCATAGGCACGAAAAATAATATAAAAATATTTTTCTGACTCGAATTTGTGGTCCCGAAACTACTATTTCGACTAGGGTATAAACCGGACTATTACAAGAATACTTATCACATGCTTAACTTGTCAAATTCCATACGGACTACACATGCAAGACCCAACAAACATTCATACAATAGTATAACTTTCATATTATACTTTTCTGATGTCGATTTCATAGTTCATTTAATTTCCACTGAAACATCTCACATACACGGTATACATGCAAGAGTTAGTTTAGGGACTCATTTGAAAACCATGAACAGCAGCTTGAACTCCTGATCCAACAAGGAACTATATTAACCCACTGCTTATAAATCAGAAGAACACCATTAAAACTCATTCGTAACCTTTATCATCATCACAAACCCAGATAACCCTTATACTAAGCCTTAATTCTTCATCTTACTGTTTATGCACTCTTACAGACCTACTTTTTCATAGCACCACATGCAGAGTCATAAAACTTACCTTGGCATAGAGCAATCACTGATAAAATTTGAGATCTCAACTTCATCTTAGAAAAATGCCTTTGGTTCCTCAAGCCTTATATAACTTTATCTTAGAAGGAAGAGGAAGAGAACTCTCTTTTCCCAAACTTGAATATCTATTATTATAATCTAAGTCCTTATTGGAACTTAACTGAATATCTATTATTACTGAATTATCTTATCAAAAGTCTACAACTTTCGAGAAACCTAATTGAGTATTCCATTATCTTTTAACTATTATGGTTCACATTCAGTTGGTTCCTAACTAGCCTATCCTGCAACGTAACTTGCAAAATACCACAGATAATTGGACACACCATATCCCTTTCGTGAACTCAAACTCTCGATACCATTTTTCTCAATCATTGGTCTTATTCCAACTAATATAGCCCCCTAATAATGAACCTTCATTAAGTTAACCACATAATTGTATACGCCCACTTTTTTCGCTGAAAGAGACACTTGGCAAAGCTTACTCCGCCAGTCATATTGCCTTAGGACTACACGCCAAACCTTGTACCCACCAGAACCGGGGTGTTACATAGCGGCACCTCAATCCATACTTACTCTTTATCAAATAACACAAACACCTACTTAACATAGCAGAGTATCTTGGTATAAAATCTTTACTTACTGATGTAGCGGTCACAATACGCCTACACGTATTGCCATAATAAGTCATTGGATGGATTACACTTTGCCAGACAGACAATTTTACTACTATACGCCAAAACCTTAGACTCGCTAAATGTGGGGTGTTACAATATGCCTAATAATATCACCTGACAGCCAAACCTGGAAAAGATCCATATTCCACGAGCCTTCTTCTGTAACAAATCTCTAAGGAGACAATCCATATCAAGGTCGACATGAGAACGAAGGTCCAATTTCCAGTTATTTCCAACATCGAATACTATTTCCATTCCCCATTGATCAGAAGATGTTATCCCGAAGCAAGGGTTAAATCTTAGAGAGAGATCTCCGAAGGAATGAACACTACCACAAGAGATGGCTTTGGGGATACCTTCCTTAGTCCCATACTTTGATCTGAGGATGTGAACCCACAAAGAGCTAGTGTTAGCCACAATATTGAATCCCAATTTCAACATAAAAGAAGTATTTTGGCCCCTCAATTGATGAAACCTGAGACCACCACAGGCCTTTGATTGATAAACCGCCTGCCAACTAACTAAATATATCTTCTTATTCCCCCCGAACGATCCCCAAATAAACTTCCGCACCAAGTGTTTGATCTCTTCGCAAATCTTTTGAGTGATTATTAAGGATTGCATGAAAAAACTAGGGATTGATAATAGAATTGATTGGGGTAGAGTAACTCTACTAACTAAAAACAGCTGCCTCATATCCCATATTTGTAACCTGTTTCGAACCTTGTCCACAACAAACCTCAAGAAACTATTAGTGATCCTTTCATGAAAAAGATGAGTTCCCAAATACGTACCTAGGTTTTGAACTTTACGGAATCCAAGGATATCACATAGTCTTCCCCATACTCTACATCCACCCCCTTAGAGAAAAAACCATTGGTTTTATGTGCATTAATCCAATGCCTAGAAAAAGCACAAAAATTATCCAGTATTTGCTTAATCAAACTAGCCTGTTGAACATCGGCTTGGCAAAAAATGACTAGGTCATCTGCAAAGAACAAGTGTGAAAGCATCGGGCCTGATCGTGACAAACATATAGGGAGCCACTTACCAGAGCTAATATTACAGCGAATTATAAAAAGTGAATTCTTAACATGCTATCACATTCGAGATTCTATTCTATTGTTATTGAATGTATGTTGTTTAAACTTTTTTTTTTTTTTTTGAGATTGTCATGCACTAAATTATTTCGTTTCTTCGAAAAGAAAGTTAAAACTATAATTATTTTTTAATTAAAGTACATTTAACTATTTGTCATTGAATTATAAAAAGTTACAAAATGATCACCTAATAAACCATATTTGTTTTTATTGATTCAATTCTGTTAATTTCTTATAACTTTGTGACAGAAAGATGACATGAAAGTTCTAAATTCAATGTCATTCTAAAATAACCCTCCGAACTTTGTGAACCCGAGAAGCATGAAATGAAAGAGTAAGGATGGTTGTATTCACTGAAGGATGAATTTTGTTGCATTGTGTTTAATGCAGATAATGCAGATGGCGAAGTTTGATATGTAAACCAAAATGGAATGTTGTTATGCATTCACGTATTTCATAATTAGTGTTTCAAGGAGTGTGATGTTCTTTGTGCGGTTTCAAGGTTGCCCAGATTGTGGTATGGAGATTGTTACGAACCTGAATTGTTTGGTGGTAAGGTAATGATCCAGGCCCAAACTCACCATTGACATCTCTAATTCCTCTCATACGAAAGCATTTAATTTCATCTATTAATCGAGAGGGGACTCTTCATGTGAGCTTAAGAGGCCTTGGCCCAAAGATGTTCAAAATTTTTTTCTATAATTTCTTTATATTAAAATTGTTAAGTTTATTTCTTCTAAAACTTTTATTTATTTTATTTTATTTCATAATATAATATAATACATTTATTTATAATGTAAAACAAGTTCAAATAATATTATAATTTTTAAAAAAATTTTGTAACCATCAGTTATTGCGATTTTTTATTATTAGTTTTAAATTATAATCATGTAAACTTAATCAAAACTAAATTTACTTTTTGGCTTTCAACAAGATTTTAATTTGCTACTAAATACCAAATGTTTATTTCTCCTCTTTCTAGCTGTTTACTTTATCCTCAGATGATTTTTTACTGTTAATTTCACCTTAGGTTTCTATTCCATGTTGATCTTGTCATAAAGTTTTCATTTAAAAAAAAAAAGAATCTTTTTCAGATGAAAATTTATATTTCTTAAAGTTTTTGTCTCATCTTTTTTTCTGTTCATTTTAAATTTTTTATGTTGTTAAAATTGTACTATTTACCTAATATAAGCTAAAATAAAGTAAAATAATAATTGACCCTTTCAAAATCACCACCACCATGTCTAGTCATGAAACGTCCCAACCACAAACTTGAGAGATTCATGGATAACCTAAACATCCCTCTCTTACTGTAGTATGTGCAGCATTACTTCGAAATGTCCCAATATTTGTTAAAGACATGCTTTTCTATAATGCAAATGTTTCATAATCTTTATTGTAATGATGATTGTATAGCTTGATTAAAACTTTAATAAAGATTTAGCAAAGAATAAATGATGTCGCAAGCTGGCTTCGCTAATGGATTACTACTTTCTTCCATCTCGGTAGGTCATGATGAGATCCCACAATAAAGTCGTCTCACACATCTAATTTTTTTTCACCTAGTCTATAACATCGGTTGTTAAAAGAAAATTTCTATATTCCTAGTTTAGAAGTAAAAGTATATAGACTCTGTGTGTGTTTCTTTTTTAATACTAATAGAGTAGTAGGTATTTAATTATTGGGAATCATATTTCATGTTTGGTATGCAAAAATTATTTTCATGGGAATGTAACTTTGTTTGAGAATTACTTTCTCTTGAAAATTTAAATGTGATTTTCTTTAGGTGCGTTTGATTTAAGATATATGAGATTCCATTTTAATATTCTCATGTTTGGATTTATTAATGAATACCTTAATTCAATAGTTATATATTTTTAATAGTGTTTAGATTTCAACATATAATGGGTAATCTCAATATCACATCTTCTTAAGGTAATATTAGACTTTGAGCGAAATATAATGGAAAATCATTTATAATCTATGTTAGAGTTGGCACAACGAAAATTTAAAATTTTCTAAAATGAAAAGTTGACATGGTATCTAAAGTAATAAATTTGATAAAAAATTACTTGTGCATCGAGGCTTAGGGAGATAATCCTTGTCGCAACAGAGCTCTCTGAAGGTGCTGGACTTTTCGGTCAACCTGATTTGAAGTCCAGTGTCTTCAAGCATTCAACTAATTGATCTTCTCTATTATTCTAGAACTCTCGAATCGAGCTTTAGCTCAAAAAACCGAAAACAAAACAAAAATCCATAGTCGCTTGAGAGAGTCTTTGCACCAACCCCTTGATATTCCACAATTCAAAAATCAACTTTTAAATTTGAATTATAATCACTAACGATTGCAATTATAATTACTTCTCATATTTAAATTCCAAAATAAAGAAGACTTTATTTGAGCACAAAAAAAGTTACTCAAATAAACTTTCACTAAATTTTTGGAGAGTTTTCCTTAATATTTTTTTATACTATATTTACTTATTCTTTTTACTTTACATGTAAAAAACATTTAAAATAATCTTACAAAGAATATTAAATAAACATATGATAACTTTTATTTATTTAATTAGTTTGAAAATTCATAAGTACACAATAATAAAGTTTATTACACTTATATCACAAATCCTAACATAATCTTCATTTTACGAGAATTTAATCCTTCCTTTTTATACTTACGATCAATTTTACCCTTCACATTAAAGAAAATATCATTGCTTTATTAAAAAAAAAAAAAGAAGAAGAGAGACTTGTGTTTTTCTTATCTTCTAGTAGATAAATATTAGATTTTTTTAATAATTAAGATAAAATTTAAAACAACTATGTAATGTAATTACAGTAAGTGGTTGCATTTGATTTCTTAATACTAAATCATCAGTGCTAAATATTTGATTTCATTAAGTCACCGAGCATTATCCTTAGGTACTTGGGTTCATTTTTAACAGATATATTTATTTTTCTAAGGTTAAATTTTCTTGAATTATTTTTATTTTTGACAATCTCAAAATAAAGTATCACATACGTAGTTCTTATATCTTGAGTTTATATTATTCATATGATTTTCCTTTGATCCTTTTAATTTCTATTAAAAAAATACTAAATTTATTTAATTCAGATGCAATTTATACCTGATAATGTAATATGTATGCAAGATCCTTTTTTATGTTAATATTTTCTAAAATTATTTAAATTTTTTATGCACACAAAAATAACAAAAAATAATTTATCAAACCGATAATTTAATAAAATATACTTTTAGATAATCTTTCATTCCATCAACCATGCAACAAATTCTTACATTTCAACTAAATGAATCAAATATAGTAAGATAATATACTCGTTAATATACAAATTAATTTTACAATTTGGTAATCCTATTATTAGATGTACTTTTACATTTTGTAAACCAAACCTCTTTTAATATATGTGAGAAAGGAACTTTTCTATCTAGTTGTTAAATTAAAAAAAAATAACTATGAGATAAAATTGTCCTTTTTTTTAATATATACATTTTTCTAACTACAAAAATCATAAAAAATAATTAATTTTTAATTTTATTTTGGTTACTATCAAATTAGATTTTATTCAAATATTAATTCACATACATATTTTAATTTTAGCACATATATTTTATTTTTAAATATATAATTATATATTTATTATTGGATAAAAAATATTTTACTATTGGACACATCAAATCCAAATATTTCACACAAATTTTAACCTAAAAGCAAATTAGATTTAAGCTATATTATAAATTCTATATTATTCTTTCATGGAAATTTATCTTAGCATCGTAAAAATTACTGAACACTTTAGGAAACCATTTTTATAAAAGCTATTATATAAATTGTATATTATTTTGACCTAATTTGTGTGGAATAATAGAAATCGAAATATTATAAAAAGGGCACGATATCATTATAGAGAATGAAGCTAGACACAAGTACTAGAAACGGTTTTTAGTTTGAGGCATCCAAAGCTTTAAAATATGGATAATAGGACATTTGTTGTTCTAAAAAAAAAATATTTCTCAAATTAATAACACCACCTCTGTATAGTACAAAAAGAAAACATCTGGTTGTGCTAGAATGTTGCATATTTCATAACTTCATTTGTAGGTGGAATTAAGATGATCTATTCCTTGAAGAGTACATAGAAGAAAAAGATCTTGATAATCTTAATTATGTAGAATCAAATGCAGATAATGAACTTGGTTAAGGACCAACATATGATGATAAAGAGTATTTATTAAATGGTAGAGATAGAATAACCCAACAAATATAGAATGCTAGAGCAATTAGATAAAATTACATATGATGTTTATTTTTCTTGTTATTTTTATTAGTAACCGTATTGTCGACTACTTTTTGGGACTAACATATTATGTACAATTATTTGATTTCAATTTTTGTCACTTGCTTAGATTTTTCTCTCAAGTACTATTGATTACTTTTTATAGTAATTAATATATTTTAAAATTTAAATTATGTAACTATGTAGTTAATATTTATACTGCCAAACACGACATACGAAATTACAATGTAATTACACTCAATCAGTTAAACACATTTAAGGAATTATAATTCTTAGTAATTATAAGAGGTGTAATTACTATCCTAATATGTAGTAATTATACTTTCATCCAATTATTATGTGGTATTATAATTTTATATAATTAGAAGAGAATGAAATTGCTACAATGATAATTATACTTTCAAGTATCCAAACAAATTAAAAAAAAAAATAGTTGTAAAAATTGATTCTAACATCATATTGTCATGAAAGATATATATATTTTCACAATAGACTGAAAATAAAAGAAAAGGTTGTTATTGTTGATTTTTTTTAAAAAAATTCCTTATTTAGAATTAAAATACCTAAAGTGATATATTTTCATAAAGGATTTTGCAACTTGAAAAATAAGAAGAATGATTTTAAATATTGTATCAATTTTTTTAAAAAAAATTGTTAGATATCAGTTAAGGGTGAGTATTCGATCGAATTGAGTCGAACTGAATCAAAAAATTTCGAGTTAGTCGAGTTGGCGAATCATATTTTAGCAACCAAATTCAATTTGATTTTTTTTGAATCGAGTAAAAAAATTTTGAGTCAAGTCAGGTCGAGTTAACGAATCCTATTATTTATACTCAATGTTGCGTTTACATGGACTGATTATTTAACTAGTAGACGAAGTACAAGATTATTAAACTACATAAACAATATAATGATTTTGCCTTTTAACTTTAGCAAGGTAAATGATGTCCACGAAAACAACTAAAAATTCGACAAAGGCATGTACACCTATCAATTAATAGTATATGCAACAGCCCAATTTCGGTGAAATCAAAACAGTAGTCTCGGGACCACAAATCCGAGCCGAAAAATAAAATTTATTTTTATTTTATTATATGATCCATAGTATACTAGAAATGTCATGTGAAAATTTTGAAAAGAAAATTTTACCGATTATGTGCTTAAATTACGAGAAAGATTAAATCGCATAAAATGCGAAAGTTGAATTCTAGTAGCTATAAGGATCAAATAGCTATGGAATTCAAAACTAGAGGTCCTTATATGGTAATTAGAACATTAATAAAAAGTATGTAGATATTTTTGGACGATTCATCCATGGAAATTGAGAAAAAGGCTAAGGACTAAATTGGAAATAGCAAAATACATATTAATTAAAAAGATGATAAAAGATATCATCTTATTTTATGTCATCTTCTTCCCCAAAATAAACATGGAAACCTTAGGAGAGAGAGAAGAGACTTTCATGGCCAAATTGGGTAAGTTTCCTTGTCCCATTTTTAGTAATTTTGATATTTTTGGAATCGAGATAGCCTAAACTATCTATTTGGGGGATCAATTTGAAAAGTTATAAAAGTATAAAAATTGGTTCAAGGATGTATATGCTGGAAATTTGAAATTTTTGGTAGAAAATGAAAGATTGATGATAGATAAACAACTTTTACACAGTGATTTTTCATGAAAACTTGATTTGGGGACTAAAATGAAAATTGGTGAAAATCCATGGAAAATGCTGAAATGTGTGAAATTTATGTGCTGTAAAAGTTGTATGTATATTTCGGCTAGGCTTGGGTAGATGGTCGAATTTCATGAATTTCATTTTCCGAGCCTAGGGACAAAATGGTAATTAATGGAAAAGTTAGGGGCAAAATGGTAATTTTCCTAGGATAAAATTTGAGTCGAAATAAGTGTAAAATTTGATAAATTGACATTAAATTTACTCGTATAGATCCGGATAGACCAAATTCAGAGTTAGAACAAGGAAAATGTCGGATTAGTGGATTTATGTACACGAACATTTGTCGAGGTAAGTTCTTGTAACTAAATTGTATATGTTTTTATGCTTGATTTAAATGTTGTGTTTGTGAATTTTATCAATGTCATAAATATGTGAAATGATCACCTACTCGATATAGCCCGATAAATGAAAATGCCCGATAAAATGGTAAATGAATAAAATGTTACTCGTATGCTTGACATGAATGTGGAATGTGGAAAATGTTTTACTTGAATTACATAAATGTTACGGAGGTATGAAATAATCAAATGCCCGATCATGCTTGAAAAGTGTTTAAATCCCGGTTGAATAGATGGAAAATCGATGGATATGTGATTTCCCGAAACAAAAGAGGTCCTGCATTTGTTGCAGATAGGATTTAGCTCGGATGAGTAATCTTTCAACCTCAATTCTGATAGGATTTAGCCCGAACGAGTAATCTAGATCAAGCTCTTTAGAGCATATGACATGAAAAAGATTTAGCCTGGACTGGTAATCCTTTTGTATACATGTGTAGCTCGAGAGTGTACTCTCTGAAAATTGTACCTTATGGGTAGCATTGGACATGAATTGACGGATTCTGATTCGTACACCTCGAGTGTACTACCTGTGTATCCATCGGTATTTCGAATAAATTCAATGGGTAAAGCTCTGGAAAGGGCAAATAGAAATTAAAACAAATTGACATGGAATGATATATATATATATATATGATATGAAATATGACATGAAAAAGGATATTACATGACATACAAGGAAATGATGATTTATGACTAGTGATGTATGAAAATATGAAAAGATGATAATTGTACATGAAAATTATTTATTGAGAATGTTCATTCTTGATTATGGACTTGTACACCTAGAGTGTACAAATCGTGACTTTGATATTCCGAGTAATATATGTAAAGTTCTGATGCGAAATGATCTGAATTTGAAATGAACTATTATGAAATTATACTCGAAAGAATGAGATGAATCATGTATGTTGAATGAATACATGATGTGGAAAGCATATGTGCTTGGAAACTTGATTATTGTTGAGCCCATACATATCTTGATGTTACTATGGAATATATGACTAACAAGGCCAATGAGGATGTGTGTAGGGCTTGAGATCAAAGTGGTTGAATATGCCTTACTTAGTTACCTCAAATAGGATGTATGGCAAGTTAAGTACCATGTTATACGAACTTACTAAGCATTTTATGCTTACCCTATTTTATTTTCCCCTGTTTTAGAGTAAATCGAAAGCTCGTTGGATTGGAAGCCTGGCGGAGATCACTCACACTATCCATCAAGCCATGTCAGTATAGTATGGTAATTCAATTACAGTTGTAATGGCATGTATAGGATATGTTGGCCACATTGGCATGTAAATGTAAATGATGCTTGTAATCTAGCCATTGGAATGGCTAGTGATGATTATGTTTTGGTACATGCATATATGTATTTAAGTTCATGTTATGGTGATAACATAGGTACTATATATTGTTTGATTAAGAAAGGGGAAACAAGTATGCTTATTAAATAGTAAGATTATAAACATGAATGCTTGTGATGATATATCATGTTGAATGATAGAGTTTGCTCATCTTGAATGCTTGAAATGGTTGGTATTTGTATGTGTGATTCAAGTGCAGGTCTTGGGTGAAATTTTGGGTGAGAAATAAAGCTAGAAATGGCTTTATTTTGTCCACACGGGCGCGTGTCTAAACCGTGTGTGACACACGGCCTGGTAACACGGGCTTGTAGTTAGGCCGTGTGTCCCCTGCACCTTAAACTCGAGAAACAGAATGCTCAGAATTGAGCACACGGGCAGAGACACCGACGTTTGTTTCAGCCGTGTGGGTGACACGGCCTTGAACACGGGCGTGTGTCTTGGCCATGTGAAACTTGCACCTAATTCGAATTGAATTAATTAACCACACGAATTAGCACATGGGCGTGTGGCATGGCCGTGTGGCACAAGTCAGAGAGCTACCTAGTTTTGAACACGGCCTGCAGCACGGGCGTGTCCGAGGGTCACACGGGCATGTCCCTTGGACCACACGGGCATGTGAGCCCTGTACCTTGGAAAATTTTAGAATTTCGTGAAATATTTCCTGAGTTCCCGATTTAGTCCCGACTTGATTCTAATGCTCGTATTGGGCCTCGAGGGTCCATTTAAGGGACATTATGAATGACCTTGTTAAATAATAGTAACTTGCCTGAGTTAATCGATAAATGTTCTGAATGTTTTGGTAACATTCTGAAACCCTCTTCCGGCGGTAGATATGGGTTAGAGGTGTTACATTTAGTGGTATCAGATCTATGGTTTAGTCAGTTCTCAGACTGAACATAGCATATGTTGAGTCTAGAAATACATGCCATTATATAACCTGTGATAGTGTGATATCTCTTGACTCTGATGAAAATTATCTTACAAACAGAACAGATATGCTTTCCAACTAAGCAAATTCTGATACTGCTGGAAGTAATACTCACGTGCTTGAGTAAAAATGTTACATGTGATAAAGGGGACTTATAAAGGTACGGATAAATATTTCATAGTGAATGTTGTTATTGATAAATGTTAAGTGATATGTGTGTATTTATGAAAGATAAATTCTGAGGCTTACGATCTCTACCCTATTACCAGTATAGTTTTATACAATGAAATTCACAAGATTCATATGAAATAAGCTCATGAATGTGGAACTAAAGAGTTCAAAGGCTGAATGACTAATGATGTAGTCAAAATGAAAACGGGTTAATAAGTAAAGACGGTATTAAAGAGATATTAGATTTTTCTGAAGATTATTCTAAATATGTGATGTCCTTGTTAAGGAAGAAGTTATTCATGAGTAATTGACTTATCAAGATATGATTATTACAGAACGGATTAGCCGAAAATTCTTCTAAATTGACTCTTTCAGTGAGCGGAATAATATAAGATTATTGATGATTTTATGGGTCAATGGAATAGTGATAAAACTGCAAAGATATTTGAATACAGTTGTGATAATTGTGTATATTACAGCAACATCTCCTGGGTACTCTATAAGTCCTGTTATTCTCAGAGGCATATGAAATTGTGCATGTACAAATGCAATATTCATCGTATTGAAAGACTAGTAAATCATGATAAATGGAATTACTGAAAGTCTGGTTGATTCATGAGCAGTATTACTCTGTTTTACTTGGGTTGCTAATTCATCATGAATGATATAAGATTTGATGATAAGATTCATGTGATACTATTTTCTACTTCTACTGATTGGAGCCTTGAATTGCCAATGTACAAGTTATATTATTTTTATCACAGTAGTTTCTACTGAGTATGTGTTATATTATTCTTCTGAATTTTCTCTGAGATATCAACAATCTCTTTAGTATGTAAACCTGGATTATCTGTGAAAGATATTCTTTAATTGGAGGTAATTACATTCATTACCGATATAACTATTGACTCGATCATGGGGTATGGTGATAGGGATCACAGATTATAGAAACTGTATTACTGCATTGGTTATTATTGGGGCCACATTCGGTTCTCCCTCTTATAAATTGAGGTACACTATTGATATTGAAGTGTTGCTTTATCTCATGCAATTTGAAATGTCGGTCATAATATAGCACTATGGTTTTGAATCTATTTGATGGTTCTGGCTTTGGAAAAACTCAAAGCTTCAATGTTAATAATTGAAATAGCTATATTGATGACATAGTTATTACCGAAAAGATATAAGACTTGAATGAACTGATAAATATCAGTAAAGTTTTGACCAGTTGGAAGCTCTGTTTACCGAAGTATTAATTCTGGTTCAGCCTGAATCAGGTAAGGAGTTTGTTATTACAAAGATATATTATTGAATGGAATTAGAATGTGTTTTGATGCAATAAGGCAAAGTAATAGCCTGTACTTTTAGACAGTTACAAACCACATGGAAAGAATTACCCGATACATGATCTAGAATTGACAGCTATCATTTTTGTATTGAAATCTGACAACATTTCTTGTTTGGTGAAAAATGTCATATATTCACCGATTGTAAAAGTTGAAGTATCTGATGTTGCTAAAAGATTTGACTTTGAGATTGTGTATATGGCTTGAATTATTAAAAGACCCTGATCTGGGTAATTGATTATTATTCAGGAAAAGTAAATATGGTTGCTGATATGTTGAGTAAAAAATTCTTTGTTTGCTTTATGAGCAATAGATACTCGATTGCTATTTCTCGAATGAAAGAATAATTTTAGCTAAGTATAGAACTTAACCGATGTTTCTACAATGAGCAGTGAAACTCAAAAAGTGATAATGAGTTGTAAGTTAAATGAATACGATGTGAAATAATTTCGATTGTAATTTGAGAATAGATTCGGTAATTATGCATTATTGGAGAGAGACAGTCAGTGTCTTGAAGAAATTAGAGCTTGTACTGAAAATTTTACATGAATGATCACAATGGTACTATGTTTATTTATCTGGGAAATGATAAAATGCATAATGAATTGAAAAAGATGTATTAGTAGCTCGGAAATGAAATGTGGTACTTCTGAAATTGTACTTAAATGATGGATGTACCAGCAAAATAAGGATAGAACTTTCAAGATGGTCATAGCTAGAGAAAATACCAAAATGGAAAGTTACCATGAATTTTATATTGGGATTATCCCTGTCTATGAAAAAGAAAGATACTATTTGAGTAATTTTTGATTGTTTGACAAATCCTGCACATTTTATTCTGGCACGAATGGATTTCTCGCTTGATAGATTGCTTGAATTATCCGCTTTTGAGATTAACAGACTATATGAGGTGCTAGTTTCTGTTATTTCTGATAGAGATCTACAGTTCATATTCTGATTCTGAAAAAAGTTACAAGAAATCCTGGTTACATGGTTACATTTTAGTACGGTATTTCATCCTCAGATGGATGATCAATCTGAACATATGATTCAGATTTTGGAAGATATGCTTCGATGCTGTGTACTTGAATTTGAAGGTAGCTGAGAAAAGTTGTAACATCTCGATTTAGGGCCTAGTCAGAATAGTGGTACGAGACCAAAAATCTAAGGTTTATGAATGAGTTTTTGAGGTTTATGCTATGTATGCATGCTAGTGTGAAAGTTTCATGAAGTAATTTTGTGAAATTTCGGTTGAATTGTCCAAAAGGACTAAATTGCAAAAGTTGCAAAATGTGAGATTCTAGAAGCTATTTGTGTGAAATAGCTTTAGAATATTAATTAGAGGTCCTTAAATAGAAATTTTCCCAATTTCTAAATTTTGGACAAATTTGGGCATGGATGAGTTAAAATAGAAAGTTTATCAAAAAGGGCATTTTGGTCATTTAACAATTAAGTGATTAAAATAGGAGAAAAGATGAAAAAATTCATTCATATTCTTCTCCAAGGCTGCTGAAATTTTCAAGAGCCATTATTAGGGTTCTTCAAATTTTTCAAGCTTGCTAGTAAGTGCATCTAGCCTCGTTTTTTATATTCTTTGTATTTTTGAAGTCCTTGTAGCATGAGTAAGCTATTTTTAGCTATTTGATGAGCTATGATGGATGTTCAAAAATGTGGCCATGTATGACTTGCATGTATTTTGATGTTTTATGGAAGATTATGAAAGCTTGATGTAGTAGAAACATCTTTTGCTAAATGTGTTTCCATAGAAAATGCATGTAGGGACTAGTTTGTAAAAATCTTGAGTTTGGTCATACATGTGTGTTGTGATGAGAATTGATGATTGCTTTAGTTGAGTAAGTGGTTCGGCTAAGCATGAAAGGCTAAAAAGTTGAATAAAAATCACTTTACGAGCCTTAGGGGCAATTGTGTAATTATGAGAAAAATTAGGGGAAAAAGAGTAATTTTTGCCAAAGTATGTGATGTGAGTCAATTTGGTCAATGTGTGTATTGAATAAGCTGATTTATTCATTATAGATCAAGAAAGACGAAGCCCGGATCAAAACCGAGGCAAGAGCAAAGTGGTAGATTAAATTGCACGTTTCTATACTTTTGAGTATCGAGGTAAGTCTATGCATAAACAATGCATTCATACTTACAATTTGTTAATGCTAGATAGTGTATAGCATGGTTGAGAATGATTGAGAACCTATGTGGTTCAAGTGAAACGGATGGATGAATGATTAAGTAGATTTGTGAATGTGTTGTGATAATGCTAAATGGTAGGCTAAGTGCAATACCATCCTAATGCA